>ML806789.1:17836-55780 GCA_009831015.1 Picea engelmannii | reverse complement strand
AAGGAGTTTTACCATGCCCATTCGGAAGATGTTTTGAACTGGTAGAAGAAGAAGAAGAAGAAGATGATGGAGGAGGAGAGGGTGGTGGAGAAGCACCATTCCCTCCATTTCCGCCTGGAGTTTTGTCACCACCGCCTCCCTTATGCATTGAAGGGTTAGAGCCTTCACCTTGTGACATTATGTTCCATTCCAACAAGATCTTCATCATATCTCTCAACTCTATGACAGTCTGTCTGAGATCTTCTTCTCCAGCCAGAACACGTTCATGACTTTTTGCATGAGCCATGCTTGGTGAATGTCTCTCTGCAACTTGCGGTGAATGAATCTACTTCCTCCTTGTTGGATAAGAACTTGGCTCCATAAGTTGACCTTCTCCTCTTGTGAGCTTCAACCTTGTGAGCATCAGAAACAAAACTTGCAAACAATCAAGTCTTCAAAACCAGTGTTCTGTTACCAACTTGATCTAAAAATTGAAGAAGACTTGAAAAACTTGAAAAATTATTGCAAGTCAAATGTCATGTGTTTAAAGCAAATGGATCAGTTTGCAACACATAAATTAAGGATTACTTATGAAAATTACACATAGACAGCAGCATAATCATTGAACATAAACATATAAGCACAACAATTGATAAAGGAGTTCACCCCTCTTATGGGCTACATCTCCTGGTCCAGCTTCCAATGGATCATTATTATTCATTTCTCAAAAAGTGCTCAAAAAAATGTCTTACAATGCTCAAACTGACAAACCGACTGCTCCAATGGCTTCCCAGCGTCCCAAAACCCCTGTCTGGGCTCTTTTGGCACCTCAATCGGTCGAAAAATGAAGAAGTTAGGCCTCCTGGAAGTCTCCCTCTTCAAGCTTGCTGTCTCTGGTTCTACAATTCGCACCCCTCTTCATTGAACCTGGATCACACACTCATTTAAGCGCAAAAACCCAGTATCGGGAGCAACCGCGCCAACGGTGCAAACCGTAAGACGGTTAAGGGCGCACCATCCCCTAACCGCCTTGGCACCTCGGCGTATGACAGCATGTGACCACGTGCAAGGCATAAAGGTGGTTAACAAAGGTTACAACCATTTGACCGTTTAATTTTCCGGCGCTCCAGGCCGCGGGCATGTGGCACACAATATATGACCAAGGGTCATATCAAACCCCGCGCCCACAACCGTTCACATACATTATACATCGGTTACATAACAAAACCCACGGCTATATGTTTAACCCCGCGTGCAAACATATTATAACACGGTTATATGTTTAACACCGTGCGCAAACATATTATAACATGGTTATATGTTTATACAATGGAACCATGGGTCGGGGCTAAGCCCCGGCCCGCCCCCCTTCCATTTAATACAATGAACGGATTCAAATAATATTGCAACCACATATTAAACAAGAACTAACATGTGGCCCAATGGTCGAGCTGTCGTACGAAGGTGCTAGGTGAATGGGAGGTCTGGGGGTCGAACCCCGCGGACTCCCACATAAGTTTTACACAACCATATAAACCAAAAAAAAAAATGAGTGACACGTGGCGCCTCCGGATTGGGCCACGTGTCCTCACAACATTTGCCAAGTACAGGACACGTGTCAACACCTGACTCACCAACAATCAACCAATAAACAACTGCCATGTCATCATCGTACGGTATGTACAACCCTACCACGTCAGACCGTATGGACTGTACGGACTATACGGACAGGTACAGTTAGCATAAATTTTTTTGCCTATTTGGCTTGGCGAACAGATCACGATATCTTCTCCATACAGCGTCCATTTGACAAAGTAAATATACTGTCGGAATTAGGAAGACGAGACAGACACAATGGCACTATTTTTGTCACATTCCGAGCACTTTGAAAATTGAGCAAAATTTGATCCCCTGATCAGTTGCGTATGTACGTGATGTACCCACATAAGCATTGAGAGGAGTTCTTTCCACTGGTAGATTTTGCATACAACAACAACTATCAAAGCACCATTAATATGGCACCATTTGAGTTTCTTTTCGAGTGACCATGTTAGACGCCTTGAGCTGGGATCAAATTAAGAATAGGGTCCTGGTAGGACCAGAAGTGATCCAAGAAATTGAAGAGAAAATTAAAACAATAAGACAAAGGATTAAAGAAGTGAAACATCGACAAAAGAGTTATGTCGATGCATGTCGCGTTGACCGTAATTATGAATATTTTCCTATCAACTAGTCGTGCCTCACTATTTAAGGTGTTGCACGATGTTTATCTTGTATCTGTTAGTGACTTTATGTTAGTGATCTTATGCATGTGATTGACAGGAGTTCCTTGCAGGCTCAGATGAGGGTGCACTCACAGTGTAGCCAATCCGCATTCGGGACTATCACATTCAACAACTATGGCATTGAACAATTGATCAGGTCAAGGTCCAGTGGGCCAATTATTGTGCACACTCGGCTACCTAGGAGGACGCATATGATATGCGCCAACAATTTCCATTTTTGTTTGATAGTTAGACATATTAGATATATTCAGATACTTTATTACTTCATATATACTGTGAAACTTCAGGATGAAGTTTAAACCAAGAGGGGGTGTATGTAACATCCCTCTCTTGCATGCACATGATTTGAATTACTCTTTGAGGACGCTTGGGTGCAAGTGATCAGATTTTCTATATGGTTGTTTGTTTCACTTATGGATTTAGATGATGATGTTGTTGGATTATGGTGTTATGTTATTTGATAACTATGTATTGATAGGTGCTATTGAAGTGTTTCTCCTGAGTGTGCAGGACACTCAATAGATTGAGGATGTTGATGGCATCAATGGACCTCCTTAGAATCTGGATCGAGTCAGGGAGTGGATAGTATATGGTTTGGGTATTTCTATTTATGCATATGTTACATATGATAGGATATATTATGATGTTGTTTATGGATCATTGACATTGTTTCATTGATGGATGCAGGCTAACGATTTCTTGTTAATCAAACTCACATACAGAGTAAAGGGGCCATGTAGAGCAACCAAATATTGAGGGAGAAGTGTGGTAGTAGCCTTGCCACATCCTACTAGTACTCCCACCGTGGCTCAAATTGTAGGTTAACGATTACCTAGTTCGAGAGATCCACGATGCCATGAGGGAAGACTGAGACAATTGCTCATGAAGATTCTAAGGGGTGCACAATAAGGAAGGTTCCTTATTCCTTAGAGGCCCTTAGTCTCTCAAAAGGTTTCCTGATGGAGTATTAACTCCAAGGGTTGGAAAACTACCAAAATTAGTCAAAGGTGAGTGGCACCCTTGGAGCACATAGTGTGTCTTGAAGGGAACGTCGCATAAATAAAACATGAATAAAGGTGAGTGGCACCCTTGGAGCATGTAGTGCGTCTTTAAGGGCACGTCACATAAACAAAACATGAATAAAGGTGAGTGGCACCCTTGGAGCATGTAGTGCGTCTTGAAGGGCACGTCGTGATTTTAATAAAGGTGAGTCAATGAACCTAGGTACCTAGAAAACAATAATTTTTTTGACATGGTCTGCCTTAAAATAAATATTAAATGAGTATTTTTTATTAATTGTAAAATCCCCTTAAAAATTCTAAGCCTAGTTAAAAATTAAGCCTAGGTCTAAATAGGGTAAGAAGACTAAAAACTAAATAATCAATTAATAAAAGGGGGATGAAGAAAAATCAAGTTAAGAATTTAAAAGAGAAATATTTTATCTAAAGATTTAATTATTGATTATGTGCAAGACATGCTAAATTGGAACTAAGACAAGAATGGAAATGAATTTAAAAAGGAATGTGGAAGCATATAAAGGAATCTAGTCTAGTCTAACTAAATAACTTTCCTAATTGAAAAACAACTAAGTTTTAGAAAGGCACCAGTCATTAAAAAGGAAATAGAGGGAATAAAGGGACAACATGGAGTGTTTTTAGGAGCACTTTTAGGATGTGTGAGGGAAATTGACATTTAATTAAATTAAACAAGTGAATTTTGGGTGCAAGTAAGGGATTAGGTGACAAGTGTACGGGGGAGAGTATTTCCTAATTAATTTTTAATAAAACTAATTAAACGTGCAAATGGCAAGTGGTCACTAAGAAAAACTCTATAAAAGTGATGGCTGAGAAGAGGAATGGGGGTATGACTATCATGCATAAATTTATGTTGTCGGAATTTCTTTGACTGATTTTTTTTATGGGAGTTGGGATACCCAACTCGAAAAGGAGAGTGGTAGCTCGACCTTGCGAGGTGAGCTGGGAGCTATATTTTTCTTTGGTTTTGTGTGCGTGGTCCCCTTCTGGCTCGAGGGGCTAAGGGGGGAGAAGAGCACCCCTAGCATTCGTTGGGAGGCACTGGTGAGGTCTTCACGGTTAGCAAGCGGGAGACAGGAGGGAGCGCAAGCACATAATAACAAATTTGGATTCTTCTCCTCCGATTATGGTAATTCTTAACTAAGACTACACTCATTTAGTTTCAATTTAAAATGTAGTTTAATTCCATTGCATCCGCATTGTTGGGAAAATTTATTCAAATTTTATATTTTTATCGAGATTTAATTAAGCAAGTCGTTGCGGTAATCCCTTCTTGTATTTGTTTCTCCATGAAAATGTTTCCCAGCCTCAAGCTTTCATCATTGATCTATTGTTTTGTTTTCTCCCTGGCAAAACCCTCACTTTGAAATTTAATGGTTTGATCCTTTCTTATAGAACTCATTTCCTCCTTGGAAAAATACCCTCTTTGAAATTTAATGGTTTGATCATTGCTTATCTAACTCATTTCCTCCCTGGCGAAACCCACGCTTTGAATCATTTGTTACCCCATCATTTTTATGGCACCTTCACCCAATAAATTTTAATCTCTTCTCCCAAATCGATTTCACCCATCCCTGCGATGGATTAATTCCAGATCTTGTGTTGGAAGCCTCTTGGTGTGTCTTCCTTATTTTTGTTTTCTTTATTCACAACAACTTTTTGGGAATAAAAAATCTCTGCGTTTTCTTCCTTCACAACAAAGTTTTGAGCATAAAAACTCTTTGCGTTTTTCTTCTTTCACAACAGATATTTTGGCATAAAAACTCTCTGTTTTTTGCTTCTTTCACATCAAATCTTTTGGCATAAAACTCTCTATGTTTTGCTTCTTTCACAACAAATTTTTGGGCATAAAAACTCTCTACGTTTTTTGTCTTTCACAACAAATATTTTGGCATAAAAACTCTTTGTGTTTTGCTTCCTTCACAACAAATCTTTTGGCATAAAAACTCTTTGTGTTTTACTTCCTTCACAAAAAAAAATTGGGCATAAAAACTCTCTGCGTTTTGTTTCCTTCACAACAAATATTTTGGCATCAAAACTCTTTGTGTTTTCTTCTTTCACAAAAAAACATTTGGCGTAAAATCTCTCTGTGTTTGCTTCATTCACAACAACTTTTTGCGCATAAAAACTCTCTTCATTTTGATTCCTTTGCAACAAATTTTTTGGGTGTTTTATTTCGACAGCTATCCATTGCACAGCCTATTGTGGTAAGTCAAGTTTCCTTGGGAATTTTATTCCAACCGTTATCCATTGCACAGCCTCTTGTGGTAAGGCGAGTTGCCTTGGGAATTTTATTCCGACCGTTATCCATTGGATAACCTCTTGTGGTAAGGCGAGTTTCCTTGGGTGTTTTATTCTAAATGTTATCCATTGAACAACCTATTGTGGTAAGGTGAGTTTCCTTGGGAATTTTATTCCGACCGTTATCCATTGCGTAGCCTCTTTTGGTAAGGCGAGTTTCCTTGGGGGTTTTATTCTGACATTCATCCATTGCACAACCTCTTGTGGTAAGGCAATTTTCCTTGGGCGTTTTATTCTGACAGTTATCCATTGCACAACCTCTTGTGGTAAGGAGAATTTTCTTTGGGCATTTTTATTCCGTCAGTCATCTCCTTGAACAATGATTTTACTCACCTTCTCTCTGTGTTTTTTCTAATCTTACTCTCTGTATTTTCTATTATTATCTCGGTGAATTTACCCAGTAAATTACCTTAGCGAATGTTGAGTGGGGGAGGGAGTTGCGTTGCCATCTATGCTGAAGACGTGGCTCTTGTATTTTTCATCTTTTATTTGATGATTTTAGAAATGGGGTTAACATTTGTTAATTTGTATTATGTACTATGAAAGTGTTTTTCAATATATATATGAATTTACCACTCATCATTATATGCCATGGGGCTGAGCTTCCATCTATGCCGAAGACGTGGCTCTTCTATTTTTCATATTTTATTTGATGATTTTATAAATGGGGTTAATATTTGTTAATTTGTATTATGTACTATGAAATCGTTGTTCAATATATAGATGAATTTAGCACTCATCATTATTTTATTGCAGTTCAATAAAAATGTTGTTCCGGATTTGATAGATCCCAACCCCAAAATGTCAATTTAATTTCAGGTCATTGAGTTATTTGAGTTACCGTAGAATGTGTCACCATCAAGTATTCAATGTATTTAATTTTACAATGGTACTTAAATATATTAATGCATGGAGAGGTGATGGAAGGCTGAGTTGTTGTTAGATATATTCTACTTAATCTAATAGATCACCCTTAAGACAAGACATATGAATTATTTAAGTTTTATTTTGAAGATAGATTGGAGGAACCCATGGCGCCTTGAAATCATGGGGATGCATGTTTAATTTGGTAATTAATTTAGTCGCCTGCCTTAATAAAGTTGACAGATGATTTCTTGTATTATTCTCATGTGCCCTGAAATTAATAGATTAGATTACTTTTTGCACCTCAAAATTTAGTTGATAATCATATTGCACGATGGATAATGATTGACTTGAATGATAATGTGATTAGCTTACCTAGTTCCATTAAGTACGCTTGTTGCATGAGTGTTAGTAGTAGGTTGTGTTGCTCAATGAGCCTTGATGACTCATAATGTTTACACTCTTGGAATTTACCCACACGCCTTGTAACAATGTGGTTGTGTGATTTTCTAAGTGCTTAGATTTATTTGCATGCATTGTAATGAAGTTGATTTATGTTAATTCAGTATTTAGATCATGTGCATGCCTTGAAATAATGTTTCTTATGATCAACATCAATATTGGTTTATTCGCGTGCCTTGGAGTAAAGTAGATGTTTTCTTTTGCACCTTGAAATTAGATAAAGTTGAATACATTGCACCTTAACTTATGTCATGATGTGATTTCTTCGTAATATTTCTCTTGCACCTTGAATTTTACGTTGATCACTTTTGCATCATGAGTAGTTTTCTAATAACTATGGCATCATGAAATTATGTAGATGTATGACTGATTTAGCAACTAGTTTCTCTTGCGCCATTACTTGAGTTGGCATGTGAATGTTCTAGAATTGTTTTACTCTTGCGCACAACAATTATTTAAATGTTGATGTATGATTGATAACGATGATGGTTACCCTTGTGCCATGGTAAATCGATGTTTAGGATTGATGGATTGATGAAATGAATGATCATTGATGATGTTGATTTAGCTAGTTGCTTGGATTGAATGTGTTAGTGGGATGTAGACACCTCCTTGTTCCCCAGAACCATTCCCAGCCTTGAGACATTAAATGGTTAAAATCAATTGGAACCTAGGCTTGAGAATTGCTTATGTGTCCTGGAGGTCCTAACTTTGCAAGGTAGGTTGGGCGGGTAGTATTTGATGTGATTCTGATGAATATCCTTATTATCCTTATTTTAGTGTTACGTTATATCATGTTATCCTGGTGTTATCTTATGATTATCTTTATATATGAGTTGAGTGATTTATCATTGGTATTGTTTATGCATCATTACTAATTGCATAATTGCAATGATTAAGGGATGCTATTTATTTATGTTAATGTGTTAATATGTGTATCGTTATTTATGGTGATGATGTGTCAACTTTGTGTCGTGATTGATTTTTAATGCGTTAATATTGTTACATTAATGTATTCGATTATGTGTCGATAATGTTGCTATTAATTGTGATGTTTCAAATTTTCTAACACAAAACTTTTACCAGTTGTACGTTGCTTTTGTTGTCGTAACGACGGAGGGTCATTACACTCATCAACAAACCGTTAAGTGTTGGTTTGATAATAAGTTTGTTGGTGAGAAAATTTCCAAGTTGGATATTTGGTTCTCAAATGGGACAAGTTGCATGAGGATAAAGGTAAGCATTCAAAATTCCAACAATTGTGTCTTGGATCTTTCATGATCAAAGAGAAAATTGGCCAATGGACTTACTAGTTACAAAATATTAAAGGGGAAGTTGATCTCCTCCCTGTAAATGTCCAAATCTTTAAACATTACATCATCTAGCGTTTGTGGCAGCTTTGTCTTTGTATATAAGGAAAGAGTATTTTTTTTATTTCATTTCTTACCTAGATTTACTTAGATTTTTGTTTGTTTTTAGATTCAGTCTTTTGTATTTGTTTTATTTTCAGGCTTTACTTTTCTCTCTTTAAAAATATCAATTTGAATTTCTCAAATCCTTGATAGCTTGGTCCTAGACATGCCTTTAAAAGTGCAACACATTGGGTGTCAATAGATTGATAACTCTGTGACCTAACTTCCAATCACAACCCATCCATAATTGTAGATTTTTTTTTCATAAATTTAATTCATATCTAGTAGAAGAACATATCTCATCAGTATATGAGCATCATAATTTAAATGCAATGAAGTGGGGAACCAAAGGGCTCAGCCTAAGAATAGATTTGTATATAGTTTTAACTAGAAGTAATTATTTGGGAAGATAAGTTTGTAGTACTCTAGAGGATGTTACTTATGGAGTTCACCCATATATAATTAAGTTGGAAAATATCGCCATAACAAGTGTAATCCCTAGTGCCTTTAAAGGAAAACTGAAATCCGCCCATCCACCTCTCTCTAAGCATAAGAGAATTAAATTTCAAAAGATAAAGGCTTGGGGAAAGACATTCCAGATCATGTGGGACATGCAAATATATATGTTTGGACTATGTATGTTTACTAGTAGTGAAGCAAGGATTGTAACACTAGGGTGACTCCGTCGTGGCTATGGACACTCGTTGGCAGAGGAGAAACACTAGAGAAATTCATAACAACTTGTATTTTCAACATTCCCGACATCTCGTTTCATGTAGTACTCCTCACGCCTCACCTAATTAATTCCCATATGAATAAGTATGTGTTAAGAGTCAATATTTTCCGAGGCATGGTCCTAACTTCCCCTTATTATCATACAAATGTTGTTTCATCAAAACCTACATTCTAAAAAAGAGCTATGGGACCTATTATTTCTCTCTTGGGTTATGAATGAAAATAATTCCCCCTCCCAAAAGATCAGTGTTTGTATAACATATTACATATATTCATGGCTCCACCCAGTGTGTCTCCAATTGTTGTTTCAGGAACCAACAAACCTCCATTTTCTTGTAATTTACTCGTAAAGCTTCCTTAAGAAAATTGAGCCCCTCTAATTTTTCATCTTTAAAAAACTATTCAACTTGTACCTTCTTGATGGATTCTTCCTCCCACTCTAAACATTGTCTTCAAGCATTGTATAAACTTGAGAAATAATTCGAGGACATATAACATGTTAATGAATATTGAGAAGCCCTCAAGGCCAATTTTCTAAAGAGAGAAGAACTTATCTGTGTGGACTTGTCTGTGTGGTTGTTTTGCTATGAACTATTTCAAGTGGAATGTATGTTGATCACATGAATTGTAAGGATAATGTTTTCTTATAGACTAATATGATGCATTCAATGTTATTTTCTAGTATTGCCATTCTTTCTTATATTTATAAGTCCTAAGCTCATAAGTTGTTATGTATTCATACATGTAATTTGTACTTTTCTAGTTATATTTATGTATGCATGTGTTTCTAACTTTGCACATTTATTTCAACTATCTCGGTGAGTTTTTTTTTGAAAAACTTTAGTTTTATTAAATCTCTTTTTGGTTACTTCAGTTCACTCATAGATATGATAGGATAGATTAGAAGTATATTAGATTTTTTTTCATACATATACATATTTACATTGCATAATAATCCATTTTCACCCTCATAACCAACAAATGGTAGCTGATGCAAATTTTGTATGGTTCTCATAAACCAAACGTTGCACAGTCTAATTGGGGTCGTGCATTGGGGAGAAATCCTTACTTTTGTAGTGTGATTTTATCCCTGTCAACATGTCCATATCTAGTTAGAAGGAATTTTTATATATGTCCTCCTCCTTGATTCTAATCTGGTGATATCCTGACTGAAAATCTCTTAGATAAAATATTATCTCCTCTGACTTGATCAAATGAGTCACCAATTCAAGGTAAAGGATACTTGTTTTTAATAGTAATCTTGTTAAGTAGTATGTATTCAATACATAATCGAAATGTTCCATCTTTATTTTTGACAAACAAAAATGGTGCTCCCCACAGAGATACACTAGGTCTGATATATTGTTTATATATAAGTTCTTGAAGTTTCATCTTAAGTTATGTCAATTTAGGAGTACTAATTCGGTAAGGTTCCTTAGAGATCGGTCTAGATATGGGTACTAATTCTATGGTGAAATATATGTCTCATCTAGGAGGTAATCCTGTAATTTTCTCCATGTCCTGGAATTATTTCAATAGTGGATCCTTAGTTAATAAATTTTCATTTATTTCTTCAATATTTTCAGATATGTGCACATCATAAATCTCATAGTATTTCCTTGAATTATTTTTTAATTATAAAGTGGAGGTTTTCCTTACCAACACTCCCCACAATATTCCTTTCACCGATCTATTTTTACCAAAATCATCTATACAGTTAAAAGTCGTGTCAGGATAGTTTACAAGAGTTAAATGTTTCTCTAACCAATCCATGCCTATGAGAATATCATGAGATCCTAATGGTAGAACATTTATTTCTAACTTAGTCTCCATTCCATCTATGTTTACTGCACAGTCTCTTACCATTTCAACAACTTTTCTTTTTGTTCATGTAGCTAATTGAACTAGCCAAGATTTATTATATTCGACTTTTTCCAATTTACATTTTTCTACTACTGTAGGTGAAATATAACTCAAACTTGCACCAAGGTCTATTAATATAGATACATGTTTCTGATTTAATAAACCTTCTATCTCCACCATGGAATATTGGTGGTCAGCTTGTTGATTTTCTAAGGAAACATTGGTTTTGTGAATACTTCTAGCAATATCATTTACTGTTGTTGCTTCATGAATGTTGCGTAATTCCTGATTTTTGTTTTTTATTAAAGGGAAATTCTGGTACAGGTTAGGTCTTTTACAACCCCAACAATGAAGATGATCCCTAATTGAATCGCTAACTGTCTTATTTGCAAACTCTATGGGTTTATTTTGTTTCTGAACTGATACACTTTATTGTCTAACAATTTAGTTTCTCCTAACTAGTGCATTGTGTTATGGTTGTCGAGGATGTTTAAAAATTTTCTTCTTGGGATCAAACTTGTCCTTATGTTTATTCTTCCATGGTTTTGAATTTTCAGTTCTTTGTTTAAATTGAGTAAAACATAGCTTAGCATGCCTTATTACTTCATCCATGGTCTTTCAATTAAGAAATTCAATTTTATCTTTATATTCTTGAGGCAAACAACTCATGAATGTATGAACTTTTTCCTTCTCCTCATGAAGATAAGGTACATATCTCATATTATTCACAAATTTAGTCACAAAATATTCAATAGAGATATGTCCTACTTTAAGGTCATGGAACTCTTTGGCCTTTTCATTGTAATATCGTTATGTCAAGTATTTATGTTTAAAAATTTTCTTGGACATTTTCCAGTTTAGCTCATAACTACTCCTAATATTATTAATTGTTTTTGTTTCCTGCCACCAAACATAAGTTTTTCCATTCAGTTGATACATAGCTAATCTATCCCTCAATTTTCGGGTATTGTTGCAACATATTTCATTTATCAAAAATAAAAGTTTAATAATGGATACATTGTTGGGGAAAAACATAACTCATTATCATTCACTTCATTTTTAAGGAACATACTGTCAAAAAATTATGAAGTTGACATATCAGATTTCAATAAAAATAAAAATAAAAATAGTCAATAGAAAGCTAAAAATATTCTTGACAAGTTTTGTTTTTACTGTAAAGTGAAATTCTAAATAAAATAAATCCTTTTCTTTACCAGAAGTTGAAGAATTTGTGAAAATATAATTTTTTTTCTCAAAAAACAAGAAAAATAGGCACCCACATTCATGATTTTACCCGAGGGAAATTACAACTGTAGATTAGGGGATATGATTATTTCAAAGGGTAATAAGAGTAATCAAGTGACACTTTATCCACATTCTAGATATATAAATGAATTTGAACAAAAACCATGGTTTGAACAAACAAACTCTGAGGAAGAAATTGTTCATTCTCTTTGCAATATTGCTCAAACTATAAATTTCAAAGAAGAAAATGATGAATATTTACTCAATCATTTAATTTCCAATACAGATTATATATAGATAAATTTGAATATTCTCAACAAATTTCCACTAATGATCTTTTGGAGCAAGTTTTCACGAAAATTGTACAGTGAAGTCTTTACAATCTTTGTTTCCAACTATGTTTCATGTAAACACAATATCATATTCTCACAACCAAGTCATTGAGGAATACATATATATGCAAGGTATCCATCCAAATAGTTGCACACATCATATTTCTATGGAGGAGAATGTAAAACCTTTTAGAAAACCACAAAGAAGAATGAATCTAATGCTAAAAGAGATAGTGAAAGAAGAACTTCAAAAATTGTTGAAGGTAGACTTTATCTATCCTATCTTAGAGAGCCAATGGATTTATCCCTTGGTGGTAGTACCCAAAAAGAATTGAAAATAAAGAATATCTGTGGACTATTGAGAATAGAATAAAGAAACTCTAAAAAATTATTTTCCTCTACCCTTCATTGACCAAGTCCTAGACACATTAGTAGTAAGGAAATATTTCCTCAATGGATTCAACAACTATAATAATATTAAAATAGCCTTTGAAGACCAATAAAAGACACCATTCACATGTCCTTGGGGGGAATATGCATATAAAGTAATACCCTTTGGATTATGTTATGCACCAGTTACATTTCATAGGGAAGTATTAACTATTTTTTATTATTTGATACTTGAATGTGTAGAAGTTTACATGGCTTACTTTTTAGTGTATGGAGATTTCTTTGAAAATTCTTTAAATAATATGGAAAAGGTTCTAATAATATTCCTATAGACAAATCTAGTACTCAATGATGCAAAATGTTTTATGATGCAAACTAAAGGAATTGTGCTTGGCCATCATGTGTCTCCTGGAAAGATAATAGATCCATCCAAGATAGAAATCATTCTGAAATTTCCAATTCCATCAAACCAATGATATGTTATAAGTTTCTTAGGCTATGTAGGGTATTATCATATATTTATAGAAAATTTTAGTAAAATAGCCTTTCCTTTGCTTAATTTACTTGTGAAAGATGTTGATTTTACTACTGACTGAAAAATTACTTTCCAAACTCTTAAAGAAAAGCTTTTATCAACACCAATATTAAGGGGTTCATATTGTAGTTTACCATTTCACATCTCTACAGATGCATCTGATACATCAGTGGGAGTAATTTTATGTCAGAAGGGAAACCTTTTAACCTATTTGATTTATTTTATGAGTAAAAACTTAACTCCAAATGACCTCAACTATACAATGACTAAAAAATAAATGTTGGAATTTATTCATGCTGTAAATAAGTTTCGACATTGTATCATCAGATATGGAGTATTTGTCCACACATATAATTTTTCCATTAGTTATTTAATGAATAAACCAATTACTAATTGTAGAATAAAATGATAGTTATTATTGTTGTAGGAATTCAACATTATTGTCGTATATCTACCTAGAAAGGACAATTAGGTGGAAGACTGTATTTCTCACGTTAATCATCCTGGTGAGAGTGTTTTAGTAGCAGATTCCTTCCTAGATAAGAATTTATTTTCTATATCTACTAATATCCATGGTTTGCAGATATAGATAACTTATTAGCTACAATGAAGCTACCATTACACTTTTCATCAAAATAAAAACGAGTATAACTAAACTAAGTGCTAAATACTCATAGATCAAAGGAGATATTTTCTACACAGGGGCATGTTTGATAATATCTAGGTGTGTTAAAGAGGGTGGATTCCTTGATATTTTAAAAGTATGTCATGATGAACCATGTGGTGGGAATTTTGTATATAAAATAATTCGTTATAAAATACTTTGTCTCGGATTTTATTGGATGACTCTATTCAGAGATGTCAATAAGTATGTGAGAAGTTGTGATAGTTTCCAATGAATGGGTTGGCCAACAACAACATATGAGATGCCCCTATAGACTCAAGTTATTATGGAGCCTTTTGAGAAATAGGCTTTGGATTTAATAGGTCCTATGAATCCATTTTCTAAAGGAAAAATATACATATTGGTTTGCACTGACTATCCCACAAAGTGGGTGGAGGAAAAAACTTTATCATGAGCAACTGAACAAGCTGTAGTCAATTTATCGTTTGAAGATATTTTTGTTAGATTTGGAGTTCTAAGATATTTTTTTACTGATTAGGGAGCACATTTTACTTCAAATATTGTGAAGGATATTGTTGAAAAATACAAGATAAGGCACTGTAAGTCCACTCCCTATCATCCACAAGATAATGGTTTGGTAGAATATACAAACAAGTTCTTGGAAGAAATCATGGCAAAGATAATCCAAATTCATCAAAAGGACTGGGAAGATAGGATTCCAGAATCTTTGTGGGTTTACCATACACCATGGAATAATAGCACTGATTTTACCTCTTATGAACTAGTATATTGTAAGCAAGTCCTACTTCTTATTGAATTGTAATTAAAAATTTTAGAATTGCAGTTGAACTAGGAATGGAACCGACTCAGACTCAAAAAAAATAAAATAACAATGCAACTAAATGAGTTAGATGAGATCTGACAATATGCTCTACAATAAACTACTCTTATTCAACAACAAAGGACAAGGTGGCATGGAAAATTTATCAAGAAAAACAAATTCAAAGTTGGTGACTGGGATTTTCTCTTTGACTCTAAATTCAAGGATTTTTAGGGAAAAATCATCACTCACTCACTTGGGCCTTACAAAATTCAAGAAGTGCTCGACAATGGTTTTGTAAAGGTGAAGACAATTGATGAAAGTGGAGTTTCAACTGTGATCAATGGGCATAGGTTAGTTGAGGTTGAACGACTATAGGGGATATGATATTAGCAGAGGGAAAAGGTGAAGGGGTCTAAGAGGGGTTTATGCATAAATAATATAACTTATGATATCTTTAACCCTCACCCATTTTCAAATTTGAATTTCAAATAAAAACTAAATTAAAAGGAGTGGAGGAAACAAGTTTCTCAATCTAAGCCACAACTCCTAAAATTTAGCAAATTGTCACCCTACATTCTATGAACTAGGAAGATAATTTGAGTTTGAATTATTTTACCATTATGCATGAGAGGAAATTTGAATGAGGAGAGGAGATTTGTTAGAAAAAGTAGTGGAAGAGAGTTTTGAGAGGGTAGACATTAGAAAAAGGGAGCCAATCCCATGCTAGACAAACCAGCCATGAATGGAAGCTTTTAGCCTTGAGAAAATCGAAGAAACCATGGAGAACTATGTTGATACTAGAGATAGAAGCATGGACCTTCTATGCACACATTGGATAACACGAGAAGGAGTAGTTTTTAATGTACTATACAAAAAAGAAGGAGGTGCTCATTTTGCTGTGTGGGGAAGGTATGTGGGTGCCTTAGTGTTTCTCTATCATCAAGAAACCTGCAGAAGAAAACCTTCGTTTGACTCTAAAGTTCAAAGTCAATTATCCCTACTTCGCACTGGTGGTATCATAGCCTGACTAGGAGGTGGCATCCATTGTGGATTTTCCTATAGTTGGGAAAAAAATCTTTGCTCAGCTGGTTTTTGTTCTACAATTTAGAACAGATAATTCTATTTCTACCCATGACTTTGGATTTCAAACTTGTTTGGCATTTAGAAATTCATTTTATCTATTTTAGAAAAGTATTTTTTTCCAAAAAATATGAAAAAATGGTTTGTTCAATTCTATCAAAGTTAGTCTCTATTTGGTGTATAAAACTAAAATGGTGTAATTCAAATTCTCAAAGTCATGATTTCCTGTAGAATACATTTTTACTGCTATATTTTGGATCTGTATATTGTTCTATAAAGCAATTTGGATTTTGTTGAAAAATCTTCTCCCGTTTGTTCTTTTGAGTGCGATTGTGCTTTAATTTTTGGCTAATACTTCCTTTAATATATGTCTTCTTCAGTGGGCTCGGGGTGCCATGTTGCATAAACCCTTCTTGCATGTGGTCGTATGGTTATGAGAAAATCATTATATTGGAGGGTGAGGCATCGTGCCTCTCTCCAAATCGAATGGGACATGTTGAAAATAGCCCTAATGAAAAATTAAAAGAAGATCGATAGCATTAATTCTACTCTAATTAAGAGCTAAAGTGATTCATTACTAATAGTGGTCATTGCATGTGCCAAATATTCCTAGATATACCATAAGTTTCCAAGTACTAGAATCTAAACAAGTCTAACATCTTTGAATCATAATGAACAATAGATGGTCGACTGGATTCTTGACATCATTTTATATCATAATTGTTTTCATGGATTTATTTCATTTTTGGTTACAATTTAATGGTGTACTCGTCCATTGAATAGGTGGAGATATATTCTTGCAGTCTCATATAATGTATTTTTCTTTTAAAAAGTGAGGATTTTTCAAGCTTTTGTGCTCTTGATTAGGTTCCTAACTATGATTAAATTATAGAAATCATTCAAATTGACACATTGACCTTACTGTAAATTATGGTTGAAATAGGGACCATGGTTCTCATCCTCTCTCTATAGGGTCTCAATTTATTGGTTATGTTAAGGAAATTGTAATTTGAATCTCATTTGGGATTATGTGGTGTGAATAGATAATGATTAATATATAAGCATAGATAGTTTTTTATCATTTGGGTTTTCTTGGTGAAACAGTAATGTGCATTACAACAGTGTTGAGTTCTCAATCTAAGTTTTGGGTAGAAACCATTATGGATACAATTTTTTGATCTCTAGTAATAAAGTTTCAAGATGTTGATGGTAGTTCAGAAGGCTGAAAAGAAGGATAAGGATATGTGATCCAGGTGGATATTGGTGGTCACCCACCTATTCCAACTGGCTCCTCTTGTTTGTTTTTAGTTCAGGACGTTCTTCTATAGTTAATTGTAATTGTGGATTCTAAACTTATAGGATTGTTTGAGGCCCTACACATCTTTAAGGTGGATACTAGTGGCCTCTCACCTAATCTAACTATCTTATTTTGTATGTTTTCATGTCATCACATCTTGTTGTATTTCCAGGGCTGTTTGGGAACCCTAAATAATGTTTTTTTTTTGTCTCTCCACGGTCAAAATATAGACATAGTCATATTTTGATGGCGTAATGTGTATCTCTATGAAAGACCTTTCCAACGGGATATCACATCCATAAAACGAAGGTCGTCTGCAAATGTTACTACCTCGAGAAGTTGAGGTACCAACTTACCCATAGGGACCCACATGAATTTTGGTGTTTCACCTCCTAGGGTTAGGTTTTTTGGATGTCTAGGGTTTTGGCAGTCATGAGTAATATCAAAAAGGCGTCTAGAGCCTCATTGTAATCATTATGCTCAGACAAATTTGCATAGCAGCCACATCTCTTCTCGGAGATATCTACCACAATTCGAGAAAGTGTTTCTGTTCTACATATTTATAGTTTCATCCTATTTCATTTATTCAATAGAAGATATTGTTCACTCGAAAAAAAAAACTATTTAGGGCTCCAAAACGGCCTTGGAAGTACAACAAGATGTGTTGACATGAAAACATTACTGTGACTGTTTGCATAGATACATTCAAACATAAATGGAATTTATGGGAATCACCTCATTAGGTACGACTTATAAATACGTTGTCAAGATCGAGCAGAAATTTAAGCATAAGAGGCGAGATTTTGGATCTGCAAACACCTCACAGCCAAAGCAGGGAAAAGGTTGTCCCAACCCACATATCAAGGAACATAGAAAATATGTCCACTCTCAGAACAACTACTCTAGGCCACAACACAAGAAGGGAAATGAGAAGATGAAGAAGGACACGGGAAAATGGTGTGAGTACCATAAAATCCCTTGGCACAACACTAAATAATGTAGCTCCAAGAAGTCACTTGTGGCTGAGATGAAGGCTTCCAAGTCAGAGCTCAATTCTGATTCTGAATCAAGTCCTAAAAGATAGAAGTGGATTATTGATGTCGAACCCAGTGTCACTGTCGCTACCACCAAAGTCTAGCCAAGAGAACCATAAGAACCAGAGGAAGGGGAACGCCTATTTCAATCACAAATGTGGGTAAAGGGGCCTTCGGTTCATTTCATTGTTGATAGAGGTAGTCAGAAGAACCTTATTTCAAAATAGGTTGTCAAGTGACTGTACCTACCAACAACACCGCACCCACAACCCTACAACATCGACTAGCTTCGCCAAGGAAGAGATCTCTGTGTCAGCAAACAATGATGTTTTCCCTATAGCATCAAGCCTTTCAAAGATGAGGTATTGTGTGATATTGATCCCCTTGAAGTTTGTTATGTTATTTTAGGACAACCATATTTATGGAAGTTCCATGCTATGTATGAGTCTAGATCCCACAGTGTTATTATTACTTTGGGTAGACAATTGTACAGGATACCAGAGGTAGAGCCTCCTACTGTTATTTCTTTAATCTCTGCTAAGCAATGCAGTAAGGTCATTTCATAGACCAACAAGTTCATCTTCTTTGTGATCTGTGATCATAGTAAGAATAAGGTCGGTGCCACATCCATCGCCTCTACACAGAGCCTCTTTTTGCAGCAGAAGAAAGTGGACAGGATCGTGGAAGAATACAAAGACATCTTCTCCTCACCCACCGGGGTACCGACGCACTGCAAAGTCAAGAATCGAATTTATCTGACCCCCGGTGCACCTCTACCTAATGGACTAGTATATCGTTACTCGCTGATGGAAAATGATGAAATCAGACGTCATATACAAGAGATTATTCAAAAGGGGCACATCAGACCCAATCCTCACCTTGCGAAACCCCGATTATACTAGTGCAAAAGAAGGATGGGACTTGGAGACTCTACATTGATTACAGAGCCTTAAACAAAATTAGAGTCAGGAACCGGTACCCAATTCCCAGGATTAATGACCTTCTTGACCAACTCAAGGGGGAAAATTTCTTCAGCAAGACTGACCTAAAGTCTGGCTACCACCAGGTTCCCATCAAACCAACTGATGTATGGAAGAAAACCTTCAAATTTAAATAAGGTCTATTCAAATGGTTGGTCATGCCCTTTGGCTTAACCAATGCACCAACCACTTTCATGAGGTTGATGGATGATGTATTGAGACCCTTCACCAATTCTTTTGTGGTGGTATATTTGGATGACATCCTCATCTACAGTAGAACCTAGGAGGAGCACATGCGACATATTCAACAAGTTTTGAGCACTCTGCGGTAGCACAAGCTATATGCCAACTTGGAAAAATTCTCTTTTGGCATGAACATGGTCCAATAATTGGGCTACATTGTTGATGAGCATGGGGTACATATTGATCTAGTTAAGATCCTAGTCATTTGTTACTGGCCAGCCCCGACCACACTAACTGAGCTTCGGATTTTCTTGGGACTGACCAACTTCTACCAATGGTTCATGTTAGAAATCTCCCATATTTCATGGGCCCTCAGCCAAGTGACCAAGGGCGTTGGAAGGGAAAATTTTTTCTGGGGGAAGGGACAACAATGAGAATTCAATGATATGAAGCATCACTGTGCTCATCTCCAGTACTCTCTTTGCCCAATCTACAACAATTGTTCGAGATTGAGATTGATGCATCTGAATATGTTGTAGGCACAGTTCTCACTCAACACACATTCATTCGGTGGCATACCATAGTGAGACACTCTCAGATATTGATCCGAAAAGATATTTTACACGACTATGGTTGAGTTATTATGCATCTATTGGTTAACCAATTAGGAAGCTTAATGAAAGAGGAATAAGATATGAGAATCTATCACAACCATATGAAAATGTACAAAACAAAATTGAAACAAAAAACAACAACAAACCATAACACCAAAGTGATAATGAACTTCGACAATCTCGCCCACATCTCCGGGCCTTTGTCTCAATGGGTGAGGCTTTCTTATTTATGTTCAAATCTCAATAAGTACATCACAATAGTTCCAAAAGGTTACAAAACTAATCTGGTCTTTTTCTACCAGATCTCAAGAACCCAACAGAAGAAATGACACTCAAATCGGATGACTGAAGGTCCCATAAATGACCCGCAAAGGTGCACTCCTCAACAGCTTCCCTGCATAAAAATGGCTTTGGCTTGGCAAATATTCAGCATAAACCTGCTCTGAATCTCCTCTCATGGCCTCAACAAGGAATGGTTTATATAGATATGAAGTTGGTAACTATCTCCCAACTTCCCCCCAAGATCTGGCCTCAAAAAGGGCCCAATATCCCCCAATATTGGCCAAAACTCTTCAATAATAGGCACAAAATCATTAAAAATCCACTAATCTAAAGTGAAAATCCCATTTTTGCAATATGATTGGGCTAAAGACCCCTGGAATGGGCACTCTCCCCCTTAATAGGGTCACATGGCTATGATGTGGCCAAGCGCCAACTCCTTAGGGTTGCGCGCTGGCCCTAACCTCCGAAAGAAATGGTCATATGGCAATATTTCATAGGACGAGGGTCTGTTCCCCGCACCAACAACCAAACAAATAGCCCCAGGTTATATGGCATGCGATAACGGAGCCTCCTAAGACTAGGTCTATTTTCTTATCCATCCACTCTATCGGCTGAGTCATATGGAGTAGAACCGGAACCCAGGGCTATCCCCAACTCCAAGTTTTTCGTGCGCCAACTGTTAGGAACTAGTTATGTACTGTGGTATCATGGATAGTTCCAAGGCTACACCATATAATATGTGCCCATAAAGGATTTGGTTCCATTTCTTTGGTTCCGTATGGTGGTGCGACCCGGGGCTGGGGCCTAGCCCCATCCCTTTTCTCCGGCAAGTTACCATATATGCAAACTTATATATTAAGTTTGCCATTAGTCTGTTGGCAGCCAATTCACATTTTTCCACTGTCCTATAAGCTTTCTACACCAATGTTTTGCAAACATCAATTTTTCATCGCAATTATTCAAATAAACAACACTTTTGTTTTTTGCGACATTTTCACATTTACCTTCGTTTTGTTTTCACAACTGTAAGCGTGAAAACTTAGTCTTTCGAAGTCGCATTGAAATCATTATTTGAACTGTCATTATCCTTCTTGTCAATATGCCTATTGCGCTTAATTTTCACTTATCGTTATGCGGGTGGCAAAACTTTCGAACTGTACTCATTGGACATTCTTGTATTGATTGGGTGACTTGGTTTCATCGAGTTTGTAATGCAATGGCATTTGGATTTGCATTTTATTTGACCTACTTGACCATTGGTTTCATGAAAATACACAGGGGTTATGATTAAACCCTTCATATATATCTTTTAATATAATGCCTAGGTTCGTGTTTTCATAACTATTGGTATGTTGATTATATGAAGACTCATTGGCACATTGGTTACACTATTGATATGAGATGATACATTGGCGCATGGTTAGATATTTGGTATTGGTTTCAAATTGAATTTTGATGGTTTAAAACTATGGCACAACGTTGATTGCGCGCGTTGGTTTATACACTTACTATTGGTTTCATTGGTCGGTCAAGTGGCATGACTGTTGAACTATACTATAATAGGTAGAACAGCTATAAGCCGACGGTTGTACTTTGGCAATAACTATTATGCATGGCATAGATAATCTCCACCACCTTCGCACGATGACATTTATGTCTATCCCTATTCCCGTTTACCTCTGTTAGCTCACATAACCCTTCGTGCATTTTGCTCCTGTGTGTGCTATGATACAAACCCTGGCTCGTTCACCGTGTGCTCAGCTCCATGGCACCGGTGGTGTGAATCGAACTGAATGACAGCCAAGCCTTGCTGTTATTTGACAATGCCCACAAAGACTTGAAGGATAACGGCTGGCTTACCTTTGTGCAAAGATTTGAGGGTTTTAACTTATTTGTGGCACAACAGTTCGCTCTGACTTTTGATGGCTATAGAGCCAAGGTGGGTGACATACAGTTGGAAATCGATGAGAAGTTTATTAGTTCTGCTACAGGGTTACCTGCCACAGGCCAGCGTTGGTTCAAAAATTCGAAAGTGGAAGAGGTTCCATGGACGCTACTATTCGTCTCGCGAAAGGTCACTTCTTGTGACAGAGATATGCCCATCTCTACACTTAAACCACGATGGCATGATACTTTGATGGTAGTGAAATAGTTCGTGACCTGTGAAGGTCGATATGGACTCGTCTTTCTCTACCACCTGCGTTTGTTAATGAATTTTATGGGATACTCATTGAATATTCCCTTTTAATTCCAGTGTATCCTATATAAAATGTCTAAAAGGTTTAAAAGGGAGAAGGCCGACAGTAGCCTATTCCACCATGGACTTATTAAACTTATCATTGTTTATCACTTGATTTTACATGGTGATAGTTGGAGAGTTTTCATCGCTCGAAATGGTTTTGATGATACAGACCCTGTCCAGGTTGCAAGCCTGTGGTAAATGAAACCAAGGTCGAGCCACCCATGCCCTTCCATGTCCTACTTCCCTCTCCTAAACCCTCGGTCGACCCTGATGTTGACTTAACTGATGCTATGACTGAGAAGGTTGAGACTACTAAAAAGCCTGTAAGCAAAAAGGCCAAGGAAAACCCTATTGTTATTGCTAAGGGTAAAAAGAACGCTCGGCTTATTTCAAGGATGGCCAGGAATAAACCTAAACCCTCGGTTGAGCAGAAGCCCATAGTCCTTAGTGATGATTTGGACTCTGACATAGAATGTTTCCTAGCCAGTGAGTACCCTTACTCACAGGGTTTATGCCCCGAACCACCTTATGATTTCGTGACGAATCTTCCCCCTTGCCTAAGGAATAATCCTAGCTACCCTGGTATCAAACTGCCTAACAAAACCCTTGGTAATGTAATCAAACCCTCACCTGCACTTTTGAAGCCCACACAGTCATCATGTGACCAATGTGATTTATGGTTGGAACGATACTACATCGACGTTCCCATACTTCAATTGAAAATTCAATCGCTGTAAAGCCAAGTTGCAGTGTTAACCAGCCAAAGAGACAAACTCCAAGCAACTGATAAGAAGCAGAAGACAACTGGCTCCATCATTTTCAAGAATTTTGAATTGGCCACAACCGTTATCAACTCCAAATTGTCATGATCAAGCCATCTGCTCGTCTTACAGGTATGAATTTTGATATCGTTTTAAGTTTTGTGAATGACCAGGATTAATATAGTGATTGGAATTTGGTCTTCGAATAGCTCTGTTTATATTTTGAAATGGCTCTGTCATAATGTGTTCATCCTATATATTTTTCGCGTTGCTAAAAATAAATGGAATTTCGTTTTAGATACATGAGTTGATCATTCCCAGTTTAGCCATTGATATATTTTTATTGGATTTGAATGGTCTTCGTTTGGATTTGATTTATTCGTTTGTCTGATTGAGTTAACGAAACTGATGGTTTTCTTTCAATTGAATTCGTTCCGTATCTACTCTGAACAGGAAGTTGTTCGTGCTCAATTTAGAATACGATCATGTTTGGATTTGATTTCGTTATGGTTCATATGCTGTGATTGGCAAACGAGTTCAATGATTTTGGTTGTTATGATCTTGTAATATGTTGTGTCATGTAATCTTCTAAGAACAAGAATACAACTCTGTTCGGTCTCAATTTGGAAAGAACGACTCTGTTTTTATGAAAACAATGCTCTCATTTAAGCCTGTGCAAATGTGCCCGAATCGTGGAATGGTTTTGATTCATAATAACTATGTTAAAACCTTAACTGTTCGATTCGCTCTTATTCTGATTGGATTATCCCATATCTTGAGTTGGCAAGATTGTTTTATGAGTTGGATTCAGATTATAATTGTTGCTCTGTTTGATTTTAAATTTGCAAAACGAATTAGGTTATCTCTATCAAATCCGGTCATGGTTCGTTTGAATGGAACGATTTTGATCAAAGTCAATCGTTCTTGTTTTCCCAATTTGCAATAATAAACGATCGGATAATTCTTACGAATTCTGTTACCAATTAATTGATCCTGTTATGATTTCATTTGAATTGATTTTCGCGCCATCTCGAGTCGATCCACTCGTGGCATGGATCGTTTGCTACGTCATTACAGTTATAACAATTTGAAAATGATCTTGTTGGATTTGATTGTATCTCCTGTTGATAAGGAAGCATAACAATTGCCTACGATTTGTTTGATTATATCGGTTTCAATTGGATATGAAATGATTTCACAACTGTTTGATTATGACTTTGTTCACCCGATTTTGTGGTAACAAAAGAAACAGAGTACGCATATCTCTATGATCATTTGATTGATCTTGATCCTGCTTGATTTCAAATGGTATAACCATTTCAATTTTAATGATTCATTTTCAAATAGCTATTGGATGATAATTGAATTTAATTCTTTAAAAAGATTTTCTATTGATTTTAATGTTGATTCTGTGTCTTATTTAGACCAGCTACAGAATCGCAAGATTCTGTAGGTAGTCTATAGAAATAGATTTTTATTATTTTATTTATAAAGGATCCTTATAACTTGTCCACTTTTGACCCTTTTCAGGTACATCCGAATTGCATTGGACATGCTGGACAATTTAGGGGATATTTGTGTGTTTTAGTTTTATTTTAGGTTCCTAGTTTAGTTAAACTTGGGATATCTTCCCAGATTTATGTAAACTGTTTTGATAACTTCCACAGGGAGGTTTTACCCTGTGGAAAACCTATAAATACTTATTATTTTTTGTAATAAGGATCATCCTCACTTGTGGGATAACCACGCTATGGAATTCTAATACAAACTGAGACATAATTTGATGTTCTGCTACAACTTTCGCTTTCATAATATCAATTTTTTGTTTCAAGTTTATGCATGTCATTAGCAATTGATTATAGACTACTTTTGTTATCATAGTCTTTTGCAGAATGATGTGATTTAATTAATATGATCCATGTCTAATTTCTTTCAACATTTAAAAACACAGCAATTACTTTATTCAGTTAATGAATGACATATTTCTCTTCTTCATCAATTGAATTATTTTGTATAAGTCTTTGCATACGGGTTTATCTAATTATGGAGATTTATAAATCATATGATTGTTGTGATTTTTATGTCTTGTTTGTCCTGTAATCATACTTGAAGAGCACTGCAGCTATCTTTTATGAGAAGCTCTTGGATAATTCGGTGCGGGTTTCCTCCCTCCGATCAGCTAAAACAATCATCATACACAGGGCAAATCTGGAGCATTTCTCCAGGTCAGTTTGTAATTTATTTTCATTAATTTGTTAGTATACTATTAGTATTTTAGTTAGATATATTTKTAGTTTAGATTAGTGATTTAGTTTAGTTAGTTTTMTRTTTTATTTHTGTTCATAAAATTATAAAATCAACAAAAATATCTTTYTMTKTCTTAGGGCAKAATATAAATGAWTTTTTCAGGTTTTATTTAAWTCTGTAAATTGTAGATAKTATACATTTTGTGAATAAGTTATATTTCAGTTAGTAGTTAGATAGTTAATTAGTTAGAGTTAGTATAGTAGTAGTCAGTAGATTGTATTTATAGAATAGTTAGATTAGTTTAGTTTGTTTAATAATTAGTTTTAGTTTAGTTTGTTTAATAGTTAGTTTTAGTTAGATTAGTTTATTAGTTTGTTTTATTTATGTTTAGTTAGGTTAGTTATTGTAGATTAGTTTTATTTTTTTGTTTTCTTAGGACCTTAGATCGGCTAACGGAGCCGCTAAACCCGTCAGGGTGGTTCATCCCAAATGACTTGGGTTATTAGACAACCCCGGACCGGTTCCACTCTTCTAGTTGATGGACAGTTGATTTCACTCGTCCACAAATGGTGCTAGAAGGAGGGCATGAATTTAATTAATGGCATGAGGTGGTCGCAAGACTCCTCCACCACCTAATCACTCACCTATAGTTACTAGAAGCCATTCAAATGATAATATTCCCCTTCAAACAACAACTACTTCAACCGACGATCCGCAGACCACAGTTGAGCCAGCAACCCCTAATCCTATAGGTTGTGACATACAAGAGATTTTCCGCCAATCTCTTATAAAAACACATAGTGCCTTAGCCCGTTTGAGGCAACCTAACCGTCCGTGGGGCCAACCTTTGGACTTCTCTGATATCAGGGAACAATTAGGAGACACTAACCTCACTATGAATCCTACAGATCCAATCTTAAATCCTGCTGCAGGAGGATCTGGGATACCCCCTTCACCACCTCCATCATCTCCTTCCTCTTCTGGAGGAGATTCCTCTGATGAAGGCAATTCCCCTTCTCAGCCTTCCACACCCACTACCCCAATGGCAAATCAAAACAACCCTTCTAGACCCTGGCTTGATCAGGATGTCGTAGTTGTACCTGGAGCTCAGCACCCTTTGCCAAAGCATCCGGAGAAATGGCTTCCCAAGTTTGACCCTGACTCAAAACAGATCGTTGAAGATCACATTAAAAAGTTTATGTTAGCCATAAGACTCTGCAATGTTGAACATGAAGATGTTGTCTGTAGGTTGTTCCCGTATACTTTCGAGGGTAATGCTTCCACATGGTACTTTGCCCAACAACCCCATACCATCGTGTCTTGGGAAAAGTTTGAGTCATGCTTTTTGGAAAAGTTTGGAGATGGTAAGCCTCTGGAAGTTCTAGTCATGGATCTTTCTAGCTTAAGAATGAACCCAAAAGAAAAAGTTAAAGACTTTAATCAAAGATTCTTAACACTTAAAAACTGAATCCCTGTGGATTCTATGCCTGCTGAGAGTCTTATAATAGCATACTACACTAAAGCTTTGCATCAGAGTATAGCTATTTGGGTCAAATGATCTAAGAAAGCCACGTTGTTAGAGGCCTTCGAGGAGGCCAGCCAGATTGAAAAAGACATACTTAGTCTTAAAGACTCTACTAGCAACGAAATTGAGACTAGTTCTTCTTCCAAAAATAAGATTGAAATCCTCCCCAGACCCACTCAAAGTAAAACACAACCTGAAAACTCTGATTTGGAAAACTTAGCCAAAGTTGTTCAAAAAATGTCAAATCAAGTTATAGACTTTAAAAGGTCGACCGAAGAAGCTTCTTTAAGCAAAGGGCCTTACAAACCCCCGTTCCGGAAGCCTTTTCCCACCAACCGACCTAACCCAACCACCGAAGGCCTTAATCTAGAAAGTCTGCAATGTGCCCTTCAAACAATTCTAGAAGCCCAAGATAACTTGATGCCTCCTAAGATCGTTGAGGAGGTAGTTGAACAAGAAACGGTTCAAGAAGAAGAGTCTTCTCCAAACATTTTTGGACACTTCTCGGATAGCATCTTTCAAGCGAACTTCGAGACAATTCATCCTTATAACACTAGGAGTAAGACAACAAACAAACCTTCTACCGAAAATACTACAACTTCACCTCCAAAGCAATATAAATCAGCCGAGACTAAACAGAATAATGTGAGCCCCAACTTAGATTATGATGTTGTTGAAGATCTTAAAAAGTTAAGGGCTAACATTTCTATTTATGAGTTATTAAAGTTTCCATTTTTGTTACAAAAAATGTTGCAAAATATCTCAGAGAACGACAAAAATGGTAATTCTAATGGTAACAAGGTTGTGAAAAACAAAGCCCCCCAGAAGACTTCCACTAAAAATAATCCTAATCCTCAAGATAAAGGAAGCCTTCCTGTAAATAATGTAAATAATGTAGATAAAGTAGCCTTAGAAACCGCGAGTAAAAAGTCACAAGCTACTACTCTTAGTACTCGCAAAAATGTACCTCCATTCCTATTAACTTTTGAGATCTTTAATAGAAACGTGCACAATTGTATGGTAGACTCAGGGGTGTCATCCAATGTGATGCCTTGGTCTGTTTGCCAGAAGATTAATGCTGAAGTTGAACCATCTACTTTAAAAATCATACAACTTGATTGGACAAATGTCAAAGTTATAGGCGAACTAAAGAATGTGCTTATTAGATTATCGTCTAACCCCAAGGTTCATCAAGTTATTGATATAATTTTTGTGGATATTCCAGAAGTGTATGGTCTATTTTTAAGCAGGGACTAGTCGAAACAGCTACATGGTTATTTCGCGACAAATTGGTCCCATCTATGGCTTCCAGAAAACGGCAAGCCTAACAAGATAAAAGTGAATCATGAGCGCTACCTTAAATTCACGGTCACAGATTTGAACGATCCGAACGAACCATATACACCTCCTGCTGATTCACTTGAAGTACAAGGGATGGACACCTTCTTCAACAATTTCATGGCCGAGGCTTCACCTATCACCAATCCTGAACAGCAGTCCGAGATTGTAGCATATATGCAGCCAACAGCTTCCACGCAAAGGTCCAATGTACCCGATGCAAATCAAATTTGGTCTTTGTATTTTGACAGGGAAAAGTCCAAAGAAGGAGCCGGAGCAAGCTGCGTCATTATCGATCCGGCAGGTAACAAAACATTGATAGCATGTAGGTTGGAATTTGAATGTACTAATAATACTACAAAATATGAGGCTTTACTGCAAGGTCTCAGAAAAGCTTTCTATATGAACATTCAAAATTTAACCATTTTTGGTGACTCTGAAATAGTGGTTAGACAGGTAAGAGATTCTATCCACTGTTTGTCCCCGCATCTAAAAAGCTACCGGTCTGAGGTATGGAACTTAATGAATAAATTTTCCGCTTTCAATATAAATTCTATTCCTAGATTGAATAACTCTGAAGCAGATCTATTAGCTAATGTAGCTTCTAAACTTCTTCCTGCAGAAGGCTTGTCCCCAGACGCATTCTTTGTTGAGCTTCTTTTCCGACCATCCGTTCCCGATAACATCACAAACTGGAGAGTATTTGACGACGATCAACAGATTATTAACTTTCTGCACATGGAAGAAACCTTTCAAGGCGCGGTGATAGGCGAACGCATGCAAGATGACAATTTGTGCGATTTCACGGTAATACCAGATCCGAGAACTCCTGAATCTTCATCAGATATGGTAAACTCGATCCCTAAATCTGTAGTTAGATTAGAGAAGTTTTACGATTTACAAGATAAATTTAAAAAGACGGTCAATTGTAAAACCAATAGTTCCTCGTTATCTTATGAAAAAGTAAACTTAGGAACTAATGAAAATCCTCAGTGCATTAATCTAGGGTTGGGATGTTCTCAACAAGAAAAATCTGCATTCATTAAATTGTTCAAAGAATTTAAAGATGTCTTTGCATGGACGTATGATGACCTCAAAACTTTTGACCCCAACATCATACAACATGTCATTCTGATGAAGCCCCAAACCTTACCCTTTCAACAAAAACTAAGGAAAATGCACCCCAAACTCGAACCGACCGTTCAAAAAGAATTGAATAAACTCCTAAATGCTAAGATAATTTTTCCTGTTAGGCACACTCAATAGGTTTCTAACCTTCTCCCAGTCCGAAAGAAAAATGGGGAAATTCGAATCTGCGTCGATCTCCGAAACCTTAATAGGGCGTCTGATAAAGACAATTATCATGTCCCGCCCATGGAACAGATCCTTCAATAGGTATTTGGTTCTGAGAGGCTATCCTTACTGGATGGTTTCTCGGGATATAACCAAGTCCTGATGTCTCCACCAGACCAACTAAAAACTACCTTCAGTACTCCGTGGGGCACTTATGCTTATCGCAAAATGCCTTTTGGATTGATTAATGTTGGTGCTACCTTTCAGAGAGCAATGGACATTGCTTTCCGAGGCTTAATCAATCAGTCCGTCATAGTTTACTTAGATGATGTGACTGTATTTTCTAAAAACAAAAACGATCATCTAGCTCACTTACGAGCCATCCTACTGCAATGTCGTAAATACGGCATCTCCTTGAATCCCAAAAAATCCATCTTTGTAGTAGAACAAGGTAAACTCTTAGGATTCATTGTGTCTAGTGAAGGGATGATTATTGACCTCGAAAGGACTCAAGTCATTGCAAAAATTCCCCCTCCTACATCCAAAAACTCTATGCAGTCTTTCTTAGGCCAGATTAACTTCGTGAGAAGATTTGTCCCCAATTTCTCTGAAATGGTCAGGCCTTTGCAGAATTTGATTAAGAAAGACACCCAATATCACTGGGGACCCCTAGAAAATCAAGCTTTTAATGCAATAAAGAAGGCCATAATAGACGCTCCATCTCTCATGAGCCCATATTTTTCCCAAGAATTTACACTCTACACTTTTGCTTCTGACCGTTCCTATGTCGTCGTCCTAACCCAAAAGAATGACGAGAACAATGAAGTACCCATTGCCTTTATGAGCTCTGCTTTCAAAGGCGCTGAACTTAATTACCCAGTGGTAGATCGGCAAGCCTATGTTGTTTTCAAATCAGTTAATAACTTCCGGTCCTATATTTTGAAGTCAAGGACGAAAGTCATTGTCCCCTACCCAGCCGTGAGGAACTTGTTAGTACAGAAGGAACTAGGAGAAAATAGAGCCAACTGGGTCACCTCCTTGCAGGAGTATGAATTAGAAATCACCCCAGCTCAGATAGTAAGAGGCCAAGGGTTATGTAAGTTAGTTGTTGATTCAGCAGCAGGACTGCAAGAAGAAAGCGATACGTCAAACCTAGGACAAAGCGATCAAAGTCTAATCTGTTGCACACAAAACCCTGTTAGTCCTTGGTACGACGATATAAGATTCTTTCTTGAACATGGGTCACCCCCCCGTCACCTTGACCCTGCCAAAAGAAGAGAATTAAGACTGAAGTCTGCCTCCTTTCATCTGGTTAATGGTATCCTATTTCGTCAAAGTTTTGATGACGTACTGATGCGTTGTCTTGAAAAAGACGAAGCAGAAAAAGTCTTGCTAGAGTTGCATGCAGGAGAAGCTGGTGGTCATTTTGGTGGTGACACCACTGCTCATAAGTTTCTAAGAGCTGGTTATTACTGGCCCACACTTTTTAAATATGCCCATGCCTTGTGTTGTAAATGTATCATCTGTCAGAAAGCATCAGGGCAGTTACAAAAACCAGCCTTTCCTTTGCAGCCCGTTATAGTAGATTCTCCTTTTCAGCAATGGGGCCTTGATATCATAGGTCCAATCAACCCCCCATCCTCGCAACAGCACAAGTTTATTGTGACAGCCACAAATTATTTTACCCGATGGTTTGAAGCTGTTGCGTTAAGAACTGTCAACACCAGTCAGGTAATTTCCTTTCTAAACTCGAATATTATCACTCGTTTCGGTATCCCTGACTGTTTAGTTTTCGATAATGCTTCTTACTTTTCCTCTCTTGAGATGAGCGAGTTCTCTTTGGAAAAATGAATTAAGATGAATTATTCTGCTAGCTATTACCCCCAGGGCAACAGATTGGCAGAATCAAAAAACAAGAACTTGATCAAAATCATCAAGAGAACGGTGGTTGAAAATCACAAGAATTGGCACAATGCATTGCTAAATGCGCTGTGGGATGATAGGGTAATGCCAAAAGCTGTTGTAGGTGACTCCCCCTTTTTTCTCGTTTATGGCAGAGAAGCAATTCTGCCACCTCACATTCTTCTTCCTTCACTTCAGTTGTCACAGAAAGTCCAAGAAGAAGATTGTCCCCCTTTGGAAAACTGAATTAACGCTTTGATGAAGCTATAAGAGGTAAGAGCCCAAGCCAAACATAAGTTAGATCAACATCAACAATTGGTTAAAATCTGGTTCGATTCTAATTCTTCTTTTGATAGGAATTTTGAAGTAGGTGAGCTCATCTTGAAGTGGGACAAACCACACGAGGGAAAGGGAGAGCACACAAAATTTCAAAACTTATGGCTTGGACCATTTTTAATTGCTGAAAAGTTGGGTCCCAGTTCTTTTCGATTGGAGAATCTTGAGGGGTAGCTTGACACCTACTCGGTGAATGGCCAAGCCCTGAAGAGATACTTTGCTTGATAAATACCCTTGTATATTATGTATATATTTTTCTTTTGTTTGTTTTTTCGTTTGTTTTCTGTTTTTGATTTTGAATTGAATTTATCAGTTTGTGTTTTCTTTGAAATACACACACCTGTATACTGAGCTATTCAGAAAAAGACAATAGAAATTTCCTTCGCTGAAATAACTTCTGAAAAATTTGTACAAACATCAATGGTATATTTCTGAAATTTATATCTATGTTGGAAAAGTCTGTTGTTTGAAAGAAGATGACTAATTTCGATCTCTGAGTAAATCTTGTCATGATCATCTATTATCTTTTTACGCTGTCCCTATTCCGTAAAGGAAGGACTCAGAGGATGTCTTCCTGCCTTAGGAAGTTGTTTTTGTAAATAAAACATCTCTAGATCTAAATAAATGACAGTTCCGAAAAAAAATCTGATGAGGTCTAAAAAAATATGTTAAAATATCATGATTTTCAGCATCACCCCGCTCAACTATATATCTATGAAAAAAAAAAAAAAAAATTATTAATAAGAGTTGTGGGAAGTGCTTGTAAACCCGCCGGGATGTTGAATAGGTCTACTGGCAACGGGTAAATGCATGCATGGTGCCAAGACAACTTCGTCGAGGTACTGAACAGGCCCGTTGGCAGCGAAGCAATGTCGGGTATATGAAAATTTGCAAAAGAAACCTCTTTAATGTCCTTTATTCTGATCCAAAACTTCTTGGCAGGCTACAGATGTCAGAGTGGGTTAAATGGCAACCCTGTTGAGGCTATGGACGCCTGCTGGAAACAGTGGCTATGCCAACAATATTGGATATTTTATCTTTAATATCGTGATTCGATGGTCTTAAGACTGTTATCAGTTTTCATCTTTTGAAACACTGTTGGAATAGTTGGTTAATGATGATGTTTATACAATTTTCTGGTTGTTATTTTTGAGTTGGAATTATCTTTGCTTTCCTAATCTGAATTTGTTTCTTTTGGCAGAGATAACTGCTTCTACCAGTGCGTCGCCATTGTTGGCAGCCAATTCACATTTTTCCACTGTCCTATAAGCTGCCTACACTAATGTTTTGCAAACATCAATTTTTCGTCGCAATTATTCAAATAAACGACACTTTTATTTTTTGAGACATTTGCACATTTACCTTCATTTTGTTTTCACGACTGTAAGCGTGAAAACTTAGTCTTTCAAAGTTGCATTGAAATCATTATTTGAACTGTCATTATCCTTCTTATCAATATGCCTATTGCGCTTACTTTTCACTTATCGTTATGCGGCTGGCAAAACTTTTGAACTGTACTCATTGGACATTCTTGTATTGATTGGGTGACTTGGTTTCATCGAGTTTGTAATGCATTGGCATTTGGATTTGCATTTTATTTGACCTACTTGACCATTGGTTTCATGAAAATAAATAGGGGTTATGATTAAACCCTTCATATATATCTTTTAATATAATGCCTAGGTTCGTGTTTTTATAACTATTGGTATGTTGATTATATGAAGACCCATTGGCACATTGGTTACACTATTGATATGAGCTGATACATTGGCGCATGGTTAGATATTTGGTATTGGTTTCAAATTGAATGTTGATGGTTTAAAACTATGGCACAACATTGATTGGGCGCGTTGGTTTATACACTTACTATTGGTTTCATTGGTCGGTCAAGTGACATGACTGTTGAACTATACTATAATAGGTAGAACAACTATAAGACGACGATTGTACTTTGGCAATAACTATTATGCATGGCAGAGATAAGCTCCACCACCTTCGCACGATGACATTTATGTCTATCCCTTATCCCCGTTTACCTCTGTTAGCTCGGATAACCCTTCTTGCATTTTTCTCCTGTGTGTGCTATGATCCAAACCCTAGCTCGTTCACCGTGTGCTCGGCTCCATGGCACCAGTGGTGTGAATCGAACTGAATGGCAACCAAGCCTTGCTATTATTTGACAATTCCCACAAAGACTTGAAGGATAACGACTGGCTTACCTTCGTGTAGAGATTTGAGTGTTTTAACTTATTTGTGGCACAACAGTTCGCTCTGAATTTTGATGGCTGTAGAGCCAAGGTGGGTGACATACAGTTGGAAATCGATGAGAAGTTTATTAGTTCTTCTACAGGGTTACCTGCCACAGGCCAGCGTTGGTTCAAAAATTCTAAAGTGGAAGAGGTTCCATTTACACTACTGTTCGTCTCGCGAAAGGTCACTTCTTGTGACGGAGGTATGCCCATCTCTGCACTTAAACCATGATGGCATGATACTTTGATGGTAGTCAAATAGTTCGTGACCTGTGAAGGTCGATATGGACTCGTCTTTCTCTACCACCTGCGTTTGTTAATGAATTTTATGGGATACTCATTGAATATGCCATTTTACTTCCAGCGTAGCCTATATAAAATGTCTAAAAGGTTTAAAAGGGAGAAGGTCGAAAGTAGCCTATTCCACCATGGACTTATTAAACTTATCATTGTTTATCACTTGAGTTTACATAGTGATAGTTGGAGAGATTTCATCGCTCGAAATGGTTTTGATGATACAGACCTTGTCCAGGTTGACAAGCCTGTGGTAAATGAAACCAAGGTCGAGCCACCCGTTCCCTTCCATGTGCTACTTCCCTCTCCTAAACCCTCGACTGACCCTGATGTTGACTTACCTAACGCTATGACTGAGAAGGTTGAGAATACTAAAAATCCTGTAAGCAAAAAGGCCAAGGCAAATCCTACTGTTATTGCTAAGGGTAAAAAGAACGCTCGGCTTATTTCGAGGATGGCCAGGAATAAACCTAAACCCTCGGCTGAGAAGAAGCCCATAGTCCTTAGTGAGGATTCGGACTCTGACATAGAACGTTTCCTAGCCAGTGAGTACCCTTACTCAGAGGGTTTATGCCCTGAACCACCTTATGATTTCGTGACGAATCTTCCCCCTTGCCTAAGGAATAATCCTAGCTACCCTGGTATCAAACTGCCTAACGAAACCCTTGGCAATGTAATCAAACCCTCACCTGCACTTTCGAAGCCCACACAGTCGTCCTGTGACCAATGTGATTTATGGTTGGAACAATACTACATCGACGTTCCCATACTTCAATCGAAAATTCAATCGTTGGAAAGCCAAGTTGGAGTGTCGACCAGCCAGAGAGACAAACTCCAAGCAACTGATAAGAATCAGAAGACAACTGGCTCCATCAAATTCAAGAATGTTGAATCGGCCACAACCGTTATCAACTCCAAATTGTCATGATCAAGCCGTCTGCTCGTCTTACAGGTATGAATTTTGATATCGTTTTAAGTTTTGTGAATGACCAGGATTAATATAGTGATTGGAATTTGGTCTTCGAATAGCTCTGTTTATATTTCGAAATGGCTCTGTCATAATGTGTTCATCCTGTATATTTTTCGCTTTGCTAAAAATAAATGGAATTTCGTTTTAGATACATGAGTTGATCATTCCCAGTTTAGCCATTGATAGATTTTTATTGGATTTGAATGGTCTTCATTTGGATTTGATTTGTTCGTTTGTCTGATTGAGTTAACGAAACTGGTGGTTTGCTTTCAATTGAATTCGTTCTGTATCTACTCTGAACATGAAGTTGTCCATGCTCAATTTAGAATACAATCATGTTTGGATTTGATTTCGTTATGGTTCATATGTTGTGATTGGCAAACGAGTTCAATGAGTTTGGTTGTTACGATCTTGTAATATGTTGTGTCATGTAATCTTCTAAGAACAGGAATACAACTCTGTTCGATCTCAATTTGGAAAGAACGACTCTGTTTTTATGAAAACAATGCTCTCATTTAAGCCTATGCAAATGCGCCCGAATCGTGGAATGGTTTTGATTCATAATAACTATGTTAAAACCTTAATTGTTCGATTCTCTCTTATTCTGATTGGATTATCCCATATCTTGAGTTGGAAAGATTGTTTTATGAGTTGGATTCGGATTATAATTGCTGCTCTGTTTGATTTTAAATTTGCAAAACGAATTAGGTTATCTCTATCAAATCTGGTCATGATTCATTTGAATGGAACGATTTTGATCAAAGTCAATCGATCTTGTTTGCCCAATTTGCAATAATAAACGATCGGATAATTCTTACGAATTTTGTTACCAATTAATTGATCATGTTATGATTTCATTTGAATTGATTTTCGCGCTAGCTCGAGTCGATCCACTCATGGCATGGATCGTTTGCTACGTCATTACAGTTATAACGATTTGAAAATGATCTTGTTGGATTCGATTGTATCTCCTGTTGATAAGGCAGCATAACAATTGCCTACGATTTGTTTGATTATATCGATTTCAATTAGATATGAAACGATTTCACAACTGTTTGATTATGACTCTGCTCACCCAATTTTGTGGTAACAAAAGAAACAGAGTACGCATGTCTCTATGATCATTTGATTGATTTTGATCCTGTTTGATTTCGAATGGTATAACCATTTCAATTTTAATGATTCGTTTTCAAATAGCTATTGGATGATAATTGAATTTAATTCTTTAAAAAGATTTTCTATCGATTTTAATGTTGATTCTGTGTCTTATTTAGACCAGCTACAAAATCGCAAGATTCTGTAGCTAGTCTATAGAATTAGATTTTTATTATTTTATTAATAAAGGATCCTTCTAACTTGTCCATTTTTTACCCTTTTCGGGTACATCCAAATTTCATTGGACATGCTGGACAGTTTAGGGGATATTTGTGTGTTTTAGTTTTATTTTAGGTTCCTAGTTTAGTTAAACTTGGGATATCTTCCCAGATTTATGTAAACTGTTTTGATAACTTCCACAGGGAGGTTTTACCCTGTGGAAAACCTATAAATACTTATTATTTTTTGTAATAAGGATCATCCTCACTTGTGGGAGAACCAGGCTATGGAATTCTAATACAAACTGAGACAACATTTGATGTTCTGCTACAGATTTCGCTTTCATAATATCAATTTTTTGTTTCAAGTTTATGCATGTCATTAGCAATTGATTATAGACTACTTTTGTTATCATAGTCTTTTGCAGAATGATGTGATTTAATTAATATGATCCATGTCTGATTTCTTTCAACATTTAAAAACACAGCAATTACTTTATTCAGTTAATGAATGACAGATTTCTCTTCTTCATCAATTGAATAATTTTGTATAAGTCTTTGCATACGGGTTTATCTAACTGTGGAGATTTATAAATCATATGATTGTTGTGATTTTTATGTCTTGTTTGTCCTGTAATCATACTTGAAGAGCACTACAACTATCGTTTACGAGAAGCTCCTGGATAATTCGATGCGGGTTTCCTCCCTCCGATCAGCAAAAACAATCATCATACACAGGGCAAATCTGGAGCATTTCTCTAGGTCAGTTTTTAATTTATTTTCATTAATTTGTTAGTATACTATTAGTATTTTAGTTAGATATATTTGTAGTTTAGATTAGTGATTTAGTTTAGTTAGTTTTCTATTTTATTTATGTTCATAAAATTATAAAATCAACAAAAATATCTTTCTCTGTCTTAGGGCATAATATAAATGAATTTTTCAGGTTTTATTTAATTCTGTAAATTGTAGATAGTATACATTTTGTGAATAAGTTATATTTCAGTTAGTAGTTAGATAGTTAATTAGTTAGAGTTAGTATAGTAGTAGTCAGTAGATTGTATTTATAGAATAGTTAGATTAGTTTAGTTTGTTTAATAATTAGTTTTAGTTTAGTTT
>ML806789.1:0-17786 GCA_009831015.1 Picea engelmannii | reverse complement strand
TTTAGTTAGATTAGTTATTGTAGATTAGTTTTTTTTTTTTTTTTTATTAGGACCTTAGATTGGATAATGGAGCCACTAAACCCATTAGGGTGGTTCGTCCCAAACAACTTGGGTTATTAGACAACCCCGGACCAATTCCACTCTTCTAGTTGACGGACGGTCGATTTTGCCCGTCGAAATAGTCTAACAAGCAACACCCAAAGGAGGGATGGGTAGCTCGGCCTTGCCAAACCCTTAGACGGGTAGGGAGGTCATGTGTTCGAAACTTTTGGAGACCACCATTTTTGTAAAGAATGCGTGAACCAATCCATGGGTGTCATGTGCCAACCCATGTCTGGGCTACGTGGTACCCCCTTATTCGTCACTTTTTGATGCCACGTGTTGATCAATGATTGGACCACCTGTATGCCACATGTACCTTCCCTATTAGTTTCATAACCTTCCACATGTCACTATACGGATGTGCCACGTGTCACCCTTGCAGTGGTGACACATGTCACCTCTCGGTTGGTCCACATGTCCTGTCCATGTCAGCTTCGTACACCCAATCACCTTGCCATGTGTCACCTCTAGAGGTTGCCACTTCAGATGTACATAATCTTTCAACTATGTTGCCACGTTAGTTGTACAGTTGTACAGCCTGTACACTCAACTGCCACGTGGCACTATACGGACTGTACAGTCACCCTTTTTTTCCTATTTCCCAAAACGAACAAAATGTGATATCAGGAGCATACGATGTTTGTTTGAGCCCGTTCAAGTTGTGTTGGGTTCATATTGACAAGGCCTACACACACGTTTGTTTTGAATCCATTCTGAGAACTTTTATTTTTAGGTCTTTTTAAGCCTCATCAAGCTCTTGGATCCGATTCTGGATCACACCTCCCCACTAAAGGGACCTTTTGGTCCCCAAAAGGTTACTGACTAGTCACCAAGCTTGGGATAGGCCACCCGACTTGTCCTCTATCTCTAAAGTCTGTCCTGTGCACCTATCTCATCAAGATCAACTATAACACAATCATGACAACTGACAACATATTGTTAGGCATTTGAACCCTGTCACATTTTACTGAAGCCCCTACCATCCATGTAGACAACATTACTAATTATAACATAAAAAATATGATGACAAATGAGCTGATAGACTTGTAATATTTGCACGACATGAGCTTATATTGAAGCAAATTGTGATTGATTTTCCATTCCACAATCATCTCTTGTTCTTGCTTAAGATTGATTACTTCATTTGAAACAATTATTGGTTTGTTGCTTTCTTGAAATGTCTTCTTTAATTGTTCCATTGTTTGAAGAGTTTTATTTTCCTTAACATGATGAGCATGAACCACATAATCTTGGCCCACTTTGGTTAATTGGTATTGATTCTTTGTCCTGTAGAAGATTGTTTTACGATCATATAAGTATGGACTACCTAAGACCATTCCACATTCTCTTAGTGGCACTACATCAGATGTTACCTCGTCCACATACTTAGATGAAATAAAAAATTTGATTGTGCACAGCTTTGTTATGTGCATTTGATGGTGGTTCCTTATCCATTTAAGTGTATATGGCTTATGATGTGCTTGTGTTTTTAACCCCAACTTCTTAACCAATTCCTCTGAGATTAGGTTAGATTGAGATCCACTAACGATTAATGTATCAACATTAGTGTGTCGCATGATGACCCTGATATAAAACAAGTTACTTCTAAAATCAATTTCTTCACCAATTTTACCTGTCATACCAACCAATGAGACCTTTGATTCATCACCTGAATCTGATCCCAAGTCTATCGGTCATGTTTTTTATGTAATTGTTTGCCTCCCTTTATTTTCCTTGAGCCACTTTGGCCTCTTCTCAGGATTCAATTGCCAACAACGGTCCTCATCATGCCCCTCTTTCTTGCAATGCTTTCAAGAAGGCTTCTCTTCCTTTCTCATCACTACATTTGACTTCTTTCCATGTCACTTCCTTTTGTCCTCTTTTCTTGAAGACGATTCCCCTGATACACCAACACCTGTTTTCCCTGCTTCAATGTATGTCGCTTGAACATAAAACTCATCAAGGTTAGTCGGTGTTGGTTGTGGAGCCTGCTTATCTTCCTGATTCAAAGGTCTTTTACTTTCAGCCGTGTTTATACCCCATGAAGTATTTACACCCCAGAAGTATGTACACTCTTCCACGCGGGGGAGTGTAGAGGGGGGGTACCCCCTCTAAGGGGTCCGGGTGGGACATCCCACCGGCTGGGGGGTTTGGGGGAAAGAAGGCCCCCAGGGGGGGTTCGGGGGCGAAGCCCCTAAAGGAAAAATTGTCTTGTAAATGTATATTGTAATTTCATTATAAATCTGGACCGTTCATTATAAGGTCGCAGATCTAACGATAGAGATTATGTTAGGGTTTTTTGTCTTAGAAGGAAACCCTCCTTTATGAGGGAAATGTATAGCTGCTATGGTTTATGGTGAATATTGTATTCTGAGATAGGAGACTGTGAGAGAAAGAAGAGGAAGTTACAACAGGTTTGTTGTAGGTTGTATCCCTTCATATGCTGGATAATAATAAAGGAAGGACCTGGCAATTTATCTGGTGGACGTAGCCCACACTGGGTGAACCACATAAATCTATGCCTCTATTGTATTGTGTATCTTCTATGTTTTTTTTTCGCATTTGTTTTATTTTATTGCTCCGCGGTCCTTTTTTTCTAACAGTGGGTATAAACATGAATACATTGTTTCTAATATGTGTAGGTAAACCTCTTATATACTTCATAAGAGTTTCTTGTGTATGTAAAGGGATATCTAACATCAATGCCATTTTTTGAAATCCATCTGTATATTATTGCACTGTTTGTCATTTTCTTAGTTTTAAAGATTGTCATTCAATTAACGATTTTTATTTATAACCCAAAGGATAGAATTTCTTCCTAAGTGCAGAAATAAAACTTTTCCATGATGGAAATACATTACCCACTTTTTGCATTTGGTTTTGCAACTTTCTTTTCCACCAAATGAGTATTGTGCCTGCAAGTCTCAAATATTCCAACTTGATTTGTGTGGCCTCATCCTTGATATGTTGCACACTGCAATAGACCTCCATCTGTATGAACCAATTTTCAAGTCTCTTTGCATTAACTTCACCATCATACATGGGTAATTCGAATTTAACATCAAGTTTTAACAATGACATTTCATTCTTATGTTTATGAACATATTTCTTTGCATTGAATTTAGAACTTGAACTTGAAGAAGAAGGAGAAGAAGGAGGTGATGATGGAGGTGAATGAGGAATTTGAGGAGGATCCTCTCCTTCTTCACTTTTTACCTTTGACGATTCACCCAGATTTGGTCTTTTACGTTCCAAGTAATCCTCATACAAAAACTTCATCATCTCTGACATGGTGAAGAAAGTTTTTTGAAACTCTTTCTCATCCTGAGAAAGTCCCTCTTCTGATGACATCTTCTCACTTTGATAAGTTCTCTTTATCAATCCAATTAATGGATTCTATTCCATAATCTCTAATGGATTCTCTTCCACAATCTCACCTTCACCATGAAGTAGATTTTCCCCAGTTAACATGCAAAACTCAAATCCAAACGTCAACTAGCTCTGATACCACTTGATCCAAAAAGATATTTTACACGACTATGGTTGAGTCATTATGCATTTATTGATTAACCAATTAGGAATCTTAATGAAAGAGGAAGAATATATGAGAAGTTGTCCCAGCCATATAAACATGTACATAACATAAATGAAGCATAAAACAACAACAAACCATAACACTAAAGTGATAACGAAGTTCGACAATCTCGTCTACGTCTCCGGGCATTTGTATCAGTGGGTGAGGCTTTATTATTTTTGTTCAAAGATCAATAAGTAAATCATATCAGTGCCAAAAGGTTACAAAACTTATCTGGTCTTGTTCTACCAGATCTCAAGAACCCAACAGAAGAAACGACACTCGAATCGGATGACCGGAGCTCCCAGAAATGCCCTGCAAAGGTGCGCTCCTCAATAGCTTCCCTGCATAAAAATGGCTTTGGCTTGGAAAATATTCAACATAAAACTTATTTGAATCTCCTCTCATGGCCTCAAGAAGGCATATTTTATATATATCTGAAGTTGGTAACCATCTCCCAACTTCTCCCCAAGATTTGGACTCAAAAAGGGCCCAATATCCCCTAATATTGGCCAAAAATATTCAATAACAGGCATAAAATCATTAAAAATCCACTAATCTAAAGTGAAAAATCCATTTTTGCAATATAATTGGGATAAATCCCCCTGGAATGGTAGTGCACCCCCTTAATAGGGTCACATGGCTATGATGTGGCTAAGCACCATCCCCTCAGGGCTGCGCATTGGCCCTAACCTCCAAAAGCAATGGTCATATGGAAATATTTCATAGAACCAGGGTCCGTTCCCTGTGCCAACCACCAAACAAATAGACTCGGGTTATATGGAATGTGCTAACGGAGCTGCCCGAGACTAGGGCTAGGTTCTTATCCATCCCCTCTATCAGTCGAGTGATATGGGGTAGAACCAGAACCCAGGGTTATCCCCAACTGCAAGTTTTTTGCGCGCCAACCATTAGGAACTGGTTATGTACTGTGGTCTCATGGATAGTGTCGAGTGGTTGCAACTGCTCCTCAGCGAACAACCACTCTCACCAGGACCTTCTGTCACCTGGCCCGAAGAGTTGTAATACCCTTCAAATCCCGTATCGGGACTTCTTGTCACCCACAGGACACTCTTTTGATCTCCCGGCAACTATCGCGGGAAATCGGGTTTCGCGATATTGCAAACCCTGTGTGCACGGTTCTCTCGCACTTCAAAACCCCGATCCCCGATGGTCAACGGGTCAACGCCCTCCACCTGTCGGGGATTTCCCCTATCAGGATATCTCTATTCGCGATATCAACGCTTTGTGTTTTCAAACCCCGAGTACCGAGGTGTTGATCCTCCGATGCGAAGCCACCTGTCCTCCATTATACCCCGGGTCCCACGCTGCCACGTTGCCTCTACGCTCTGTGTGATCAGGAATCGCGGAATCGCGACTTCGCCGACTTCAATTCCTTTACACCCAAAAGTCCCGAACGCCGAACCCGACCTTCCAGGATCCGATGCCACGTGTCCTTGAAATGATCGACGGCCCCCGATCGATTTGGGAAATCGCTACTCGCGATTTCAACGAGTCTACGCCTTGCCTCGACAAATGCCGAATGTCGATATGCGATGACTCGTGATTCCCTGCCTTGAAGATCTCCTCTACTTCAAAGCTTTTCTCAGTTCGAATCCCTCCTGGGTTTGTTCCCACCGTAACGGAAAGGAACTATCCCTCCTAAGATTAAGTTCTCCCACTTCTTCAGAGACTTCGCCCACGGTTTTCTCCCAGAGCTCCAACAGCTCTCAAACTGTTGAGTTCTTCCAATCCCGTGCACTCCCCTGCAACAGAGATCTCCCACTCCCTTAGCTCAGAATCGCCACTAAGACTTCCAAATTCGGTCGGCACTTTCCCTGCACTACTCTACCAACCCAATTCAACTTCTGGGTAGATGAGAATAATCGTTTAACGGTCTGACCTCATCAACGCACTCTATGCGGATGAATTTGACTGCACTCTATGCAGGAATATCCGGGCTCAGACAGAGAAACAATTGAAACTCATTCTCCTCTCTCAAACTTCAGTTGAAAATCCTGAAGACTCATACACAGCATATTCAAAAGCAAATGTATGAAAGAAAACAAACATCCATGAGCATAATATTAACACAGAGACATAACACAAACCATGAAGCTGAATTAAGACTCTCTTCTATTAATCCAATATGTACATGGGTGTTCTTCACAAGTTCCCTACTTTGCTCTTCTTTTGCTCTCAATGATAATGCTTCAATCCTACAATGATACAAAGGAGGGTGCCTATATTCCGTTTGCCCTCTCGAAATCTGAAACTATATAATCTATAATAAATTCCTATCTAACAACATTAAAACTAATAAATGCCTTCCTATCTATAATACAATACAAGTGCGCTTCATTACATTAACCCATTAATGCTTGGCGCAATGAATATCAAGGTAGATTTCAAAAATGAAGTTTACTGGCTTGTCCAGCTGTCTTTTCCTGCTCCACGCGCTGGCTCGCTTGATGAGTGAGCGATGCTCCTGCATCATACTCCTCGACTCGAAAGATTTCATGGGCTCCTGTCCATGAGATCCTGCGCAGTCTGCCCATGCTTTTGTATAACTGCCTCTGTTTCCCAGCGAGCATCCTCCACTGGGTGATTCTTCCATTTTACCAGGTATTCAAAATACTACTTGCTCCTGGTCTTCCTGCCTACTCTTTTATCTAGTATGCACTCCATCTGCGGTTTCTGTGCAACTGACAATTGTTTCTGCCACTGGACCACTGGTTCCTCAGTTCCAGCATCTGCTTCTCCAGCCCTGTATGGGTATAAATCCGAAATGTTGAAAATCAGAGATATCCCGATGCCATGCGGCAACTCAAGCTCATATGCATTTTCTCCGAATTTCCTCAGGATTCTGCACGGTCCAATTTTCTTCATCTTGAGCTTATTGTACGTTCCCCTTGGGAACCTTTCTTTCCTTAAGTGCGCCAAAACCATGTCCCCAACTTCGAACTGAAGTTGTCTCTTCCTCTGATCGGCTCTGCGCTTATACTCCTGGTTGGATTTCTGTAGTCGCTACTTCACCTGTGTGTGAAGTTCCTCCATCGCTTCAACGAATTTTTCAGCATGAGCGCTGCTAGTTTCAGCCTGTCCTGACTCCCTGAGCTCAGATACTCCCCTCGGCTGCGTCCCATACAAAATCTGGAACGGGCTCTTCCCTGTACTCTGATTCACCGAATCATTGTACGCAAATTCTACCTGTGGCAATATCTAGTCCCAACTGCTATGGTGTTCTGTCACCAAGCTTCTCAATAAATCCCCTAGACTTATATTCACCACCTCTGTTTGGCCATCCGTCTGCGGATGATAAGCCGAACTAAAATCCAAATTAGTTCCCAGCTTCTTCCATAGCGTCCTCCAAAAATGACCTATGAATTTTGTATCCCGATCCGAGACTATGCTTCTTAGCAATCCATGCAATCTGACAATATCTTTGAAAAATAAGTTTGCGATGTGGGTCGCATCGCTGGTCTTATGAAACGGTATGAAATGTCCCATTTTAGAAAACCCGTCTACCACCACAAAGATGGAATCAACCCCTCTTTGCATCCTCGACAGTCCTAGTACAAAATCCATGCTAATTGCCTCCCATGGTCTCTCGGGTATAGGCAATGGCTGATAGAACTCTGTGTTCTGCTTTCGGCCCTTCGTATGTTGACATATCTGACACCTGTCAACAAACCTATTTACATCTGCTCGCATGCCTGGCCAATGATATGATTCGCTCAGATTGGCGAATGTCTTATCATGCCCAAAGTGACCTGCTAAGCCTCCGCTGTGTTTTTCCTTCACCAAATTCTCCCTCATGGAGCAATTCGGAATGCACAGTTGATTGCCCCTAAATAGCAATCCCTCCTGGATCATGTATTCCAGCCACGAAGTCCGATCCCTGAGAACTGGATTCTCAGTTGCCTCGTATGCTTCTGCAAAATCTGCATCACCTGCATACATATCCTTCAGATTCTCAAAACCCAGCGTCTTGACTCTGAATTCCTACAGCAACAAACATTTCCTGCTCAAGGCATCTGCCACTTTGTTAGCAGTCCCCGAAATGTGCTTGATCACAAACGTGAAATTTTGCATGTACTCTACCCATTTCGCATGCTTCTGGTTCAACTTCTCTTGTTGACTCACGAACTGCAAGGCGTGATTATCGCTGTACAAAACGAATTCCTTGGGTATCAAGTAATGCCTCCACTTTTTCAATGCATGTATGATGGCATAGAACTCCTTGTCGTATGTGGAGTATTTCATCTTTGCATCATCCAACTTCTCGCTGTAATATGCAACAGGTCTGTCATCTTGACTCAAGACCCCTCCAACAGCATACCCACTGGCATCACATTTCACCTGAAATGTTTTCTAAAAGTCAGGCAACACCAGTACTGGTTTCTCTGTTATCTTTCGCTTCAACAGATTGAAGCTCCTTTCAACCTCTGCTGTCCAGTAAAAAGTCTTGTGCCGCTTCTTCACGGTATCCATCATTGCGGCGCTAATTCCACTGAAATTTCGAATGAACTTTTGGTAGAAACTAGCCAAACCATGGAAACTCCTTACCTCAAAAATATTCCTCGGCGATGGCCAATTCCTGATTACTTCTACCTTCTCAGGATCCATCTTCAACTCATTTGCCGAGATTACAAAACCCAAATAAATGAGTTTTGTCTGCATGAAGGAACACTTCTTCAAATTGATCAGCAACTTCTCCTGCTGTAGCCTTCTCATCACAATGGCCAAGTGTCTCAAGTGTTTAGCCTTTGTCTTGCTGAAAATTAATATGTCGTCCAGATACACGACCACAAATTTTCCAATAAATTCCCTCAGGACTTCATTCATCAACCTCATTAAAGTGCTTGGCGCGTTTGTCAAGCCAAACGGCATGACCAGCCATTCGTACAAACCTTCGTTTGTCTTGAATGTTGTCTTCCATTCATCTCCCTCTCTCATTCGGATCTGATGATATCCGCTCTTGAGATCTATTTTCGAAAAATAATTTGCCCCGCTCAGGCAATCCATCAAGTCATCCATTCTCGGCAGTGGAAATCTGTACCTGATGGTGATTTTATTAATCGCCCTGGAGTCTGTACACATCCTCCAGCCTCCATCCTTCTTTGGACTTAGTACTGTCGAAACAACACATGGACTTAGACTCTCTCTGACAAGTCCTTTGTCCAGCAGATCCTGTACCTTCCTTTTGACTTCCTCATTCTCTTGAAATGTCAACCTGTACGCTGCCTTATTTGGAAAACTTTCTCCAGGTATGAGATCGATATGGTGACTCACACTCCTCATCGGTGGTAACGAATGAGATAGTTCGTCCACGATGATATCAGCAAACTCTCCCAACAATTCCTGAATCTCGTCTGGTAAGTCATCCACTCTTGTTCTTGTCGGGACAATTCTCGGCTTCCTGACCACAAAGAATTGTGGATCTTCATTCTTCTCCATCTCTGTGAGAAGCTCCTTCCCGCTCATGAGAAGTATTGTGATGTTTACTTCCGGCTTCACTTCCTTATCCCTTATCAGAAGCAATCTATGTGTTCTCCCATCCTTCTCCAAGGTGTATGTGTTCATCCTTCTGTCATGAACAACATTTCGGTCATATTGCCATGGTCTACCCAGCAATATATGACATACGTCCATGGGAATAACATCGCACAGAATCTCATCATGGTAATTCCCAATTTTAAATTTAACTAAGCATTGTTTAATGACACTTACCTGGTGTCCTTTCTGTAACCACGAGAATTTATATGGACTCGGGTGCTTAGTTTTTTCTAGCTCCAGCTTTTCCACCATCTCGGTCGAAACAAGATTGTCAATGCTCCCACTGTCAACTATGACTTTGCATTTTATGTCCTTGGCTATGCAAGCCGTCCGGAACAGTCTGCTCCTCTGCACGGCGCTTTCCACCTCTTTCTCAGGTGTCAAAAGAACCTTATGCATTCCAAGCGATCTTCCGTTGTACGCATCCTCATCATCACGCCTCTGCGCCTCAGTGATGTGAGCTTCACTTCTGTCTGGCTTCCTGTCTGGACAGTCAACGGCCTTGTGTCCGTCTTTTCCACATGTAAAACATGTGATGATTCCTCCTCGGCCTCTTCCTCTACCTCGGGTACGAGGAACAGTATTCACATCAGCATATCCACCACCCTGTTCTGTATGCTGCCTCCTCGGCTCAGCATATTGCTGCCTCTGTTCAGTTTGTGGCTGCCTCTGCTGTGAGGTTCCACCTCTCTCAGCCTTACCCTGAGGTCTCTTCCAATCCTCCTTGGGCTTCTGAATTTTTTCTTGGGCAACCGCTTTTCCTCTGGGCTGACTCCTGCCTCGCCCTCGCTGTCCCTGCTTGCGGCTCAACTTATCTTCGGCTTTCAGAGCCATCTGGTATGCATCCTCAACTGTTCAGATGGTCAGCATGCTCAGTTCATCATGAATGTCATACCTCAACCCATTCAGGTATCTCACCACCTTTTCGTCATCACTTTCCCGATGACCAACTCGAATGTTGAGCCTGTAAAATTCCTCGGTGTACTCCTTCACCATCATCAATTTTTGTCTCAGGTTCTGCATTCGTCTGAACAGAGTGATATGGTAATCTCTCGGGATGAACTTCGCTTTCATCTTAGCGATCATCCAATCCCAGCTTTTGATCTTCTGTTTTCCTTTGCAGCGCCTATCCGCCTGCAGCTCATCCCACCATAAGGTTGCATGTCCTTTTAATTTAGTAACAGCATGCCTTACCTTCTTGTCCTCTTCGATATCCTCATAATCAAAGTAGGTGTCAAGAGCTTGGATCCAATTCAGCAACAACTCTGCATTTAGACTCCCCTCATAGACGGGAATGTCCATTTTTGTCTTTGAGCTCATCCTAGCGATAGCTCTGATCAACCGCTCGGTCGATGCATCCTCTGCTGTGACCTCTTCTGCATCGTGTCCAGCTTCCTCTTCAACCCCGGAATCGTTGAACTCCCTAGTGCCAACTCCGCACCTTTGGGTGGTCTCCATCTCTTCGAGTCTCGCCCTAAGATCTTGTATTTGACGCTCCATTTATGGATTCCCTGCCGATCTTCCCCTCCTTCGTGCGTCCCTGTCTTCTCGATCAGGTGACTGCCTCTCTCTTCTGGGCGGCATGGCGTAATCCTTTCTTTCTCCCTGCTACCTGAACAAAGAGAACTCTTCTCCCGCTCTGATACCACTTTTGGTTGCAACTGCTCCTCAGCGAACAACCACTCTCACCAGGACCTTCTGTCACCTGGCCCGAAGAGTTGTAATACCCTTCAAATCCCGCATCGGGACTTCTTGTCACCCACAGGACACTCTTTTGATCTCCCGACAACTATCGCGGGAAATCGGGTTTCGCGATATCACAAACCCTGTGTGCACGGTTCTCTCGCACTTCAAAACCACGATCCCCGATGGTCAACGGGTCAACACCCTCCACCTGTCGGGGATTTCCCCTATCGGGATATCGCTATTCGCGATATCAACGCTTTGTGTTTTCAAACCCCGAGTACCGAGGTGCCGATCCTCCGATGCGAAGCCACCTGTCCTCCACTATACCCCGGGTCCCACACTGCCACGTCGCCTCTACGCTCTGTGTGATCGGGAATCGCGGAATCGCGACTTCGCCGACTTCAATTCCTTTCACCCAAAAGTCTCGAACACCGAACCCGACATTCCGGGATCCGATGCCACGTGTCCTCGAAATGATCGACGACCCCCGATCGATTCGGGAAATCGCTACTCGCGATTTCAACGAGTCTACGCCTTGCCTCGACAAACGCCGAATGCCGATATGCGATGACTCGTGATTCCCTGCCTTGAAGATCTCCTCTACTTCAAAGATTTTCTCAGTTCGAATCCCTCCTGGGTTTGTTCCCACCGTAACGGAAAGGAACTATCCCTCCTGAGCTTAAGTTCTCCCACTTATTCAGAGACTTCGCCCACGGTTTTCTCCTAGAGCTCCAACAGCTCTCGAACTGTTGAGTTCTTCCAATCCCATGCACTCCCCTGCAACAGAGATCTCCCACTCCCTTAGCTCAGAATCGCCACTGAGACTTCCAAATTCGGTCGGCACTTTCCCTGCACTACTCTACCAACCCAATTCAACTTCTGGGCAGATGAGAATAATCGTTTAACGGTCTGACCTCATCAACGCACTCTATGCGGATGAATTCAACTGCACTCTATGCAGGAATCTCCCAGCTCAGACAGAGAAACAATTGAAACTCATTCTCCTCTCTCAAACTTCAGTTGAAAATCCTGAAGACTCATACACAGCATATTCAAAAACAAATGTATGAAAGAAAACAAACATCCATGAGCATAATATTAACACAGAGACATAACACAAACCATGAAGCTGAATTAAGACTCTCTTCTATTAATCCAATCTGTACATGGGTGTTCTTCACAAGTTCCCTACTCTGCTATTCTTTTTCTCTCAATGATAATGCTTCAATCCTACAATGATACAAAGGAGGGTGCCTATATTCCGTTTTCCCTCTCGAAATCTGAAACTATCAAATCTATAATAAATTCCTATCTAACAGCATTAAAACTAATAAATGCCTTCCTATCTATAATACAATACAAGTGTGTTTCATTACATTAACCCATTAATGCTTGGCGCAACGAATATCAAGGTAGATTTTAAAAAAGAAGTTTGCTGGCTTGTCCAACTGTCTTTTCCTGCTCCACGCGCTGGCTCGCTTGATGAGTGAGCGATGCTCCTGCATCATCGAGGCTACACCATATATTATGTGCCCATAAAGGAGTTGGTTCCATTTCTTTGGTTCTTTATGGTGATGTGACCGAGGGCTGGGGCCTAGCCCCAACCCTTTTCTCTGCCAAGTTACAATATATGCAAACTTATATAATAAGTTTGACATTAGTCTAAAAAGAAACACCCAAAGGCAGGCTGCCTAGCCCAGCCTTTCTAAGCCCTTAGCCCGATAAGGAGGCCATGTGTTTGAAACTTGTGGAGACCACCATTTTTGTAAAGAATGCATGAACCAATCCATGTATGCCATGTGGAAGCCCATGTCTGGGCCACGTGGTACCCCCTTATTTGTCACTTTCTGATGCCACGTGTCGATCAATGATTGGACCACATGTCTGCCACCTGTACCTGCCCTGTCAGTTACTTACCCTGCCACTTGTCATCGTACAGATGTGCCACATGTCACCCTTGCAGTGGTGACACGTGTCACATCTCGATTGGTCCACATGTCCTATCCACGTCAGCTTCGTATGCCCAGTCACCCTGCCATGTGTCACCTCCAGAGGTTTTCATATCAGCTGTATGTAATCTGCCAACTGTGATGCCATGTCAGTTGTACAGTCATATGGCTTGTACAGTCATCTACCACGTGGCACAGTACGGACTTTACAGTCACCCTTTTTTGCATGTTTGGCAAAATGAACAGAACGTGATATCAGGAGCATACGATGTTTGTTTGAGCATGTTCAAGTTGTGTTGGGTTCGTATCAATGAGGCCTATGCACATGTCTGTTTTGAATCCATTCTAAGAACTTTGATTTTTAGACCTTTCTGAGCCCCATCAAGCTCTTGGACCTGATTTTGGATCAGATATTGTCTGAAAATACCCCATCTATGACAAGGAAATGTATTCCATTTTACAAGAATGTCGTCAATGGAAACATCACATTCTGGGAAAGGAGACAATAATCCACACTGATCACATGCTTCTGCAGTTCATATAGAGGCAGGGGAAATTGCAGAATGACCACCATCATAAGTGGTCTACCTACCTGCAATAGTTCCATATCAACATCAAGTATAAGAAAGGGATCTCAAATCGTGTCACTAACTGACTCATTCGACCTCCCGTGGATGCACTCACAGTGGCATGAGGCATTTGGGTGGCCCCAACTTTATCAGCAAGATTCAGACTTCACCGCCACCTATCAACTCTTGGATATAGGCGCGATTGTCACCTATTTTCACATTCAGGACTGACTATTATGCCATCTGGGCCATCTTTGTGCTCCTACAAGAGAGCATGCAAATCTGATTTGGAAATCCCACTACAGTCGGAAGGCAAGACATTTTGGCGTGGAGGAAATTGTAGTCGTTCTTCAGAAACATTTTTATTGGCCAAAAATTCGATAGGATGTCAACAATTATATCATATATTTCACTGCTTGTTCCACTGCCAAACTAACCATCAAGAATAAAGTCTTATACACCCTTCTTCCAAATCTCGAGATGCCTTGGGAATCCATCTCAATGGATTACATGTCTATCCTTTCATCCACCAAGCAAGGAAATGACTGTGTATTTGTGGTCATTGATCGGTTTTTGAGGATGGCCATCCTCACAGCCTGGAAGAAGAATATCATAGAGGAAAATATTGCCAAGCTCTTCTTCGAACGAGTGTCGGTCCATTTTGGGATACCACAGACCATCATCTACGACCAGGACATCAAGTTCCTCAGCACATTTTGGTCGAGTCTCTAGTCACTGTTGGAAAACAAGCTCACTAAATCCACTACTTTCCACCCCCAAACAGACGGCTAAACATAGGTTGTCAATCTTATGATTGTGCACATCCTGCACATGTAAAAATCTAAGCATCCACTTACATGGGATGAGAGTCTCCCCTATGTTTAGCACAGTTACAACAGGTCTCTCCATAGCTCCATCGACCATAGCCCATTTCAGGTGGGGCTAAGATTCCAACCCTTGGGTCCCATTGATGTTGCACTACCTCTTTCCACCACACAGACATACTCTTCCCATGTTCAGTCTGAGACCGAAAAAGCCACCAGATTCATTGAGCGGATTCAACACATCTGCCAACAGGTCCAAAAGATTTTGTAGAAATCCAATGCTAAGTACAAGCAAGGATGATTTTAGGGGCTAAATTTCGCTCATGGGATAATTTTCCATGGGTTTTCCCCCAAAAATATTTGTTTTTCTAAAAATGATTCGCCCAAATTCTATAGGATAAAATTATTTTAACTTAAAAATCACCAAAATTTTATACAAACTATATAAAATCCTTAGAAATTTGAATTATTTTACAAAAATATCACTAGACATTTATAGTTGGCATATGAAGGATTAGTGAGATTTGCCAAGGTTTTTACATTTTAAAATAAATTTCCATCCTTAAAATCATCCATGAGTACAAGTAGTGCCATGATCAACACAGGGTATCGCACCAGCTTTAGGTTGGAGACAAATTCTGGTTACATTTGCAAAAGGAGCACCTCACAGGGCCCCACTGGAAGCTCCTCCCACTTCACTATGGGCCTTACACTATAACCAAGGCTGTGGGTAGCAATGATTTTGAGCTCAACACTCCACCCTTCCTTGTCCTACACCCAATGTTCAATGTCGACCTCCTTCAGCCATATTTTCCACCATTATTGGACACATCTAAGATTGAGAATAGATGACACCAATAGAGTTCAACCCTGACTTCATGGAACAAGCATCCACTGATCATATAGTGGACACACAGGTCAAGGTCACTCTCCAGCAGAGGATCCATATTTATCGGGTTTTTAAGACAGGACAACTCCTACACCAAGGCAAGTGGCTCATGAGAAGACAAATCTAGCAGAAGTTTCCTCACCTAATGGGGGAACTCAACGAAATGGATACCATTGCTTCCTAAGGGGGGAGGATTGATCCAGGTGGATATTGGTGGCCACCCACCTATTCCAACTTGATCCTCTTGTCCATTTTTAATTCAACACGTTCTTTTGTACTTCTTTGTAATTGTGGGTTCTACACTTCTAGGCTTGTCTGAGGCCCTACACATCTTCTAGGTGGATACTGGTGGCCTCTCACCTAATCCAACTGACTTATTTTGTATGTTTTCATGTTAGCACATCTTGTTGCACTTCCCGGGTCGTTTTGGAGCCCTAAACAATATTTTTTTTGCTCTCCATAATCAAACTATAGATGAAATCAAATTTTGACAGCGTAATGTGTAGCTCTCTAAAATACCTTCCAACGGGCTATCACGTGCCAAAAATGGAGGTCGTATGCAAAAGTTACGACCTTGGGAAGTTGAGGCACCAACTTACTCATAGGGGGCCACATGACTTTTGACATTTCACCTCCTAGGGGTTAGGCTTTTTGGATGTCTAGGGTTTTGTCATTCCTGAGTAATATCAAAAAGGCCTCTAGAGCCTCATTGTAATCATTTTGCTCAGACGGATTCACGTAGGAGCCACATCTCTTCTCAGAGATAGATACCACCATTCAAGAAAGTGTTTCAATTCTGCAGTTTTACATTTTCAACCTATTTCACTTATTCAATAGAACATATTGGATATCTTTGTTCTTCTTCATATCTTTGTGTTATTGTATTCAATTTTTTAATCATTTTGTTCCACTCCTAAATTTAGATCACTCTGAAAAATCACATGGGACATTCCCAGACAAGAAGAGATTGCCCACTTACACTTCTCATATCTCTTATCCCTCATACCCAGTGCATTACTCTAAATGAGGATGGGAATTTAGAACTCGTGTACAAGCTACGAAAATGAATATTCTTTAATCTCCTTGGCTGAATGATCTTATTTCCTTTTGCATCAATTTTATGAATTCCAATGATGGTTTTAAGTCTGCGTCAGACTTGTATTGGGACTATTGACTGATATTTGATGGTATTTAACCTTCTTTGTCCTGTACTCTTCTTGATTCATTCAAGTTGGATAATGACTTGACTTATTCCATACACCTGGTGAGTTGATGTAATTTATGTACGCAATTACTTTGCTTAATTTCATTAACCTTTTGCAGTTTATCCCACCTGTTTGATTTACATCAACATTGTGTGGCAAGGGTGTACAAGGATATTGTATATAATTTAAGGATAAATCGAAGGAAAGGATTTATGGCCAGATAAGAAACTTGGGAGGAAATTCTTGAGAAAGGGGTGATTGCTAGCCATTTGACATATCTCTAATAAAGACGAGGGTCACTATAAACTAGGTTACCTCAATATATAGGTAAACATGAACAATTTATTATCGCTGGTATAACTCATGATTATCAAGCATAGTGGGATGTGTAGTACATTCTAGAGGATGAAGACCAAGATTTCTAAAGGAACTTTTAGAAAAAAAATGGGGCCATTGCACCATTAGAAATGATGTTATATTTTGTTAAGAATGTCAAGTATTTTGTCCCATTGTAGATTAAAAAGTGTGTGGTGTCTTAATGGAATTTTGGATATGGGAAAATTTCAGTTAAATCAGTTATGTGCTTTTGTACATACTATCCTACAGATTGCATATGGTTTGCCTTCTTTTATAGGCACATTGTTGGAAATATTAATTATAAGTCGTGAGCTTTACGCTTACGCCGACTATGTCTGTCATGGGAAAGCAGAGACGTTACACAGTAAAACATGACAAGCATGAGTGTTAGCAAGTCGTGAGCTTTACGCTTACGCCGACTATGTCTGTCATGGGAAAGCAGAGACGTTACACAGTAAAACATGACAAGCATGAGTGTTAGCAGGAGTGCTATTAAATGAGTTTATCTTTTATCTTTCTCGAGCCTTGTAAATCAAATAGAGTCATTTGAATTTATTTGAGCTTATATGGTTTTGATCCCAAGAAACTTGGCTCCGAATTTACAGATACAGCACCATAGATATAATTAATACTACTCTAACACAGAAAAATAATGTTCCGCGGGAGATATGTTAACTATGGTGGTAATCAACATTTGAATTGAAAATCATATTACATGCCATTTTCTGAAATTCTCAGGTCACTTTATTTCACACTAAGTTACAAAATACTCCACAAATCCTCTGAGACTATATGCATTCTATATCATTTATATGCAACCAAAAAGATTCATAAGTATCTGTAACCACCAAAAACTTCATTTAACCTACTAGTAAAGTTGATCAGCTTTCGAAATATTCGTCATGATCTCTGTAACTAGTCTTCGACCGCTTTTTGGACTTCACTCTACAAGAAGGCCGCCGCACAATGAATTCAGTCATTCAATGTGTCATGGAGAAGCGAGTAGATTCGTCCAGGTACAAAGTTGAATACCAATATTCACAACATTTACATTGGAGTTATGAAAGCTACT
>ML806788.1:248240-258535 GCA_009831015.1 Picea engelmannii | reverse complement strand
CATCCCTTTGTTCTTTAAGTCTGAACACAATGTTCATCCCCCAAGATCTTCCCTTATTGATTGAGAACCTCATTGTTTCTCTCTTATGAGCTTGCCTTTGGTGGAGGCCCAGTTGGAAGAAACTTAGTTTCTCGGTTCCGAACCATGCCGACACAGAAGTTTGTAACATTTTCACTTCTACTGATCATTTATTAATAGAAATAATCTTTTCTCGTCCAATTGATGTCTTGCAAATATATTGAATTATTATTCCATGGGATTATTTGTCATGTTTATTGATGGATTATGCTATCTAATGTGCTAACCTTTTATAATATCACAATATGATTGATTTTATTGTTTGTTGAGAACTTGTTGCAGGTATATAGCTTTGGGTCGAAGTGCTCAATGGTGGACTTCATCGAACATCTAGACGAGGTAGGCCTCTTTCTTATCTCACTTGCATATTGGTTTATATAGCATGTTGTTGGGATAGAGTTGATTTCTATAGTCATTTCTGTCTGTTGTGGTTTACCCTAGCCATAGAGAGATTTTCCTCGTAACATAATTGACGACCATACTAGGGATTGAATCTTCTTTCTTAGGGTTTGAAATACTTTTCTCCTTAGATTACTCTTGTTTCTTTTGTGTTTCTTGTCGCATCATTGCTTGACAACTTATGTTCACTCTGGGTCTAAGTTTTCATTATTTCTCCCTTGATTGGCCCTATTTTGAAACATATACACACTTTTTTCCATGACAGTCATGTACATACGCAGGCTGTCTCACTGCAAGATGCGTATATATGCTCTGTTTGCGTAAACAATCGCGTACATCAGTTTTCATTGCTTGTTTGTTGGGTTTGGTGGTTGCTGGGTGGGATTTGATGTTTGTTGAGCCTTCTTAGGTCTCTGTAGTGCATGTTAAGTGATTGTGGGATGACATGAAACCTATATTTAGTTGAATTTCTAGGCGGAGTCTTTCTCATCATCTTTTCATTTTTTATTGTCCTTGTACATTGGGCTGGGTGTTTTGCTGCTTGGTATCCTGCTTGAGTTATCTTTTTCTATACACAATAGAGTTATATATCAAGTTACTTTTCATTCCATGCATTTTTAGTTTTGTTATATTGAAAATAAAAAAAAATTAGGCATTTTGCATTGCTTGGCATTTTTGTCTTTTGAGTCTTTTTCATTAGCTTAGTGCATATAGTGAAAGATTGCATTTTACTTTAGAATTGCAGAGTTGAATTTGAAAATTGCATTGGTTTTCAGAAGCATATCATTCATTGAAAGTTAAAGTTAGGACTTTGCATCATTTTCATATTTACTTTTCTTGCAGAGTCATAACATCATGAGTTTCACTACCATACCCTTTTGAGTAATCATGACCATTAAAATCAACGCTATAACTTAAAATTTATTAGTCGCGATTTTATTTTCTAGGGTGCACAAACTAGCCTAGGATTTAGTGCCTTGGAACAAGATTTTGTTAGTAAACTTCTCCAAGGCAATTAAATCAACATATGTGTCTGAGAAAGGGAGTGGAGAAATCCATTGTATAATTGGTAAGATCAGGAGGCTCCGCTCACACCGGAGTTAATCAGGAGATCGCACGAAGTCGATTGAAGGGATATCCCCCCGATACCTTCCTAACGTTAGAGATATTCTGGGGATCTATTCGTATCTGAGGATCTTGCTAGTTCCTTTACCTCCGTAAGAGGCGATACATTCAAAGTTTCGGGCTTTGCTACCATGCGCATATGGTGGACCTAACTTATGACTGATTGCCTGTGCATCAGTTATACAATGGTTTATTAGTTGCTTGAATTAGGTGTCTCATATGTTACTTTCAGGGGTTATTCTGCAGGTACCCTGGGTCAGATACGGGTCGAACAATGCACAACCTTTATGGAGGATTACCTCTTCGGGGGGATTTGACCGACTAGTTGTTAAGTCCATGAGGGCCCTTATAACTGATTATGTTACCTCCGATCTTTAGTAGGGATTCTCAGGCCCCTCTTGGTGAGACATACCTTCTTTAGGGAGGGAGGCCACTCAACCACTTTACCCCGTTTGCATGTATATTGGCCGTTTGAATTTTTCTGTGCTCTTTGATTACTAGTTGGACTTAGGATACGTTTTTTATCTTTACAGTCTTAAGTAATCATGCAGTCGGACCAACCTCCCCGCCGGTCCCATCGCTTGTTACAGTTACCACCGAATTTGGAGTCTTTGCCTTCTAAAAGGCGTAGATTTATTAGGCGTGGTACACACAGATCCACTGTTCAGACTTGTGATTATACAAGGATGAGTAATGAACCTGGTCTTCAGAATAATGGAATCCTTTCAACTCCCATACCCACTATAGTCAATGGAACCCCTTCGACTCCTGCAAACTCAATGGTTGTAGTGCCAAAGGCACCTATCATTACTATGGCTCGGCCTATAGTGAATTCTCAAGCTACCGCCTCGAACCCTTTTGGGTCTCTTGGTCACTTACCGGGCTATAATGTTCAGTCCATCCCTATGGCTTCTAGTCCTTTTTCTTATGGTATGCCCAACTTTACTTCGCAGTTTTCAAACTCCATCCTAGCTATTGGCCCTAATGATAGCATTGGGCTTGGGGCAGTACACCTCCCTACACTCCTTTTTCATTTGGTGGGTTTCAAATCCCTCAAACGACTCCTAATATGGGAGGCATCCCTACTTTTAACCCCGGGTCTAATCCTCTTATCTCTGGGTGGAACAACCAACCTGGTGGACAAGCTTCGACTCAAGTTCCGCCCTATAACCCTACCTCTTCGGTGCATATTCTGACCAATACATTTGGCATGACAAATCCACCTCTATCCTCTAGATTCCCACCCGGAGGAGGTCAATTTCACACTTTGGGCAACCCCCAACCCGGATCCAATTCGGCGGGGGAAAATTTCTATAAACCTCAACAGAACATTCCTGCTGGAATGATGCCCAACCAACCTTTTATGAATTATCCTGGAGGAGGGACTTATAATCTCAGATAGGGTCATGGTGCTTACCAGAACCCTGGATGGCTTCCAGTTCCTCAAGCGCAATCTTTCCCGGGAGCTTGGGGCCAGATGTCACAACCCCATCTCCCTTTTCTGGCCACGCTTAATCTGCCAGACTTGTCTAAGTTAATGAACGACCCTGTGAGTCATGATCCTACATGGCCCCCCATCCCCACCAAGCTTCCTTCTGACATCCCGAAGTTCGAGGGTAAGAATGGAGATGATCCTGGTGATCATGTCACTACCTTTCACCTTTGGTGCTCATCGAATTCCCTTAATGACGATTCTATTCGATTAAGATTATTTCAACGCACCCTCATCGAAGTTTCCATGAAATGGTATATTGAGCTACCTAGGGGGGCATATGAGACTTTTAGTCAGTTGGTGTTGGTTAGAGAGAAGACAGTTTCAAGAATGCCACAAGAAAATGGTGTGTCAGAAAGGATGAATGGGACAATCATGGAGCGTGCAAGGAGTATGAGATTGCATGCTGGTTTGCCCTTACAGTTCTGGGCAAATGCCGTAGATATTGTTGTTTTCTTAATAAACAGAGGACTTTCAAGATCTTTGGATGGTATAATTCCACAAGAGGCATAGACAGAAAAAAAATGCAAACTATTCTTTTTTGAAGACTTTCGGTTGTGAAGCATTTGTCCATATTGATAAAGAAAATAGAACAAAGATTGAGACAAAATCCAAGAAGTGTACCTTTATTGGATACAATGTTAATGATTTTGGTTATCGCTTATGGGATTATGAAAATAACAAAATCATTAGGAGTAGAGATGTCATATTCAATGAGAAGGTCATGTACAAAGATCAATTGCAGGGAAAGAAACAGGAAAAAGAAAAACTAGTATACACAGTGTTGATGAGATCACTGGAAAAGAAATTCCAAAGGAACCAGAAAATAAAAATTTACAACAACAGGAGCAACAGGTACCTCAAACTCCTGCAAGTGTAGTTAGAATATCTACCAGGTTAAGTATACCCCATGAACAATACTCTCCTTCATTGTATTATTTATTGTTGACTGATTCTGGTGAACCAGAATATTATGAAGAGGCAATGCAGGTAGACACCAAAAAGAAGTGGGAGCAAGGAATGAAGGAGGAAATGAATTCCTTGGTAAATAACAAGACTCGAGACTTGGTTCAGTTGCATGCAGGGAAAAGATCATTGTAGAATGAATGGGTTTACAAGTTGAAGGAAGAATATGGAGGATAAAAGCAATACAAGGCTATATTTGTTGTAAAGGGGTTTGCACAAAAGAAAGGTATAGATTTTGATGAAATATTTTCTCCTGTGGTTAAAATGACTTCAATTAGGACTATTTTGAGTCTCATGGTAGTAGAAGATTTGCATCTTGAGTAGTTAGATGTAAAAACGACTTTTCTCCATGGGGATTTGGAGGAAGAGATTTATATGCAACAACCACAGGGGCATGAGGTCAAAGGAAAGGACAATTTGGTGCAGGTTGAAGAAGATATTGTATGGCCTAAAGCAAGCTCCAAGGCAGTGGTATTTGAAGTTTGTCAGGTTTATGACAGAACAAGGTTATAGTGGATGTCATTATGATCACTGTGTTTATTTTAAAATGCTAAATGGAAGCTATATTATCTTGCTGTTGTATGTAGATGACATGCTTGTTGCAGGGTCTAATATGCATGATATAAATATGCTCAAGAAGTAATTAGCTAATTCATTTGCGATGAAATATTTGGGTGCTATAAAGAAAATCCTTAGTATGAGAATAACAAGAGACATGAAAAATCACAAATTGACATTGTCTCAGGGTGAGTACATAGAAAAGGTGTTGGAAAGGTTCAGAATGCAGAATGAAAAACCAGTTAGTACACCTTTGGCCAACCATTTCAACTTAACTAAGGAAATGTGTCCCCAAGACATAGGAGGATATAGAATACATGTCCAGGGTCCCTTATTCATTAAAAGTTGACAGCTTGATGTATGCGATAGTTTGTACAAGACCATATATTGCACATGCAGTGGGAGTTGTGAGCATGTATATGAACAATCCATGTAAAGAACATTGGGAGGCAATAAAGTGGATTCTCAGGTATCTGAGAGGTACTGCTACTCATGCATTATGTTTTGGAGTTTCAGACATTGTTCTACAGGGATATGTTGATTCAGATATGGCAGGTGATAAAGATAGCAGGAGGAGCACCACAGGGTATGTTTTTACTATAGGTGAAACAACAGTAAGTTGGATTTCAAAACTACAAAAGGTTGTTGCACTTTCTATTGAAAAGTCAACAAGAAATGTGTGTCTAATTTATTTTTCCCTTAAATAAATTGGACAATAAATATTAATCTATTATCTCATAATTACTTGAAATAATTAACTGAAATGACAAATCAGTTAGCTATAGGAAATTCGAGTTTAAAGGTTGAGTGGTGGGACATGGAAGTGAATTGAAGTTGTAACAGAGTTATAAGTGTAGTTATGTGAGTTGTAAAGTAGTTTAACTCAGTTAAGTGAGTTAAGCTCAATTGTACTAGTTGTAACTAAACTTACACTAGTGAGAGTTCAATGAATTAATTATTAATTAATTCACAATCCGTGATCTCACATGAAATTGAAGATTTACCATTGTTAACTACATGCATGTCAGATCTAGTGGAGACCCAGTTGAGATAAAAGGTGAAAGGGACAGGTTGGCTATCAATTGTGATTTGAGTGAAGTGCACTCATTCAATCACACACACAGTGGATATGCCCATGAGCATGCGTAGCCTATTGTAGAGGATTTTTTTCATCCATTGCAGGGATTGTGCAGAGGAGGCAGGCTGTCTGGAGGAAGGAATTGGCACATGTATTTGCTGATTTTTGTATGACAGTGTGAGATGATTGTATTGTACTGAGAGATCTTGGATTAGAGTTTTGTATGAGATTGTTTCATGATCCATGATATATACAATATAAGATAGTGGGGTTTTTAGCTTTATGCTTTCCCAATAAAATATCTGTGTTATGGTTTAAATTCCGAAAGAATATTACTAGAAGCGATTCTGTATTTAACAAACGACAAATAATTGTTAGATCAAGAGAATATGTGCAATACTTAATTGGTATCAAAATTTCTACATGGTATCAGAGCCACGGAAGTGAGGTGCGTAAATTTCAAAATTTCCGCAAGTCCCTCCTCTAGTAGGGTGTGGCGGTGTACTACTCATTGTTTCACGCATAAAAATTATTGTGCATTTCCGCAGGCTACTATGCATTACAGTGCAAAAATCCCTGAAGATTTCCGCACCCTAGTAACTCGAGACGTGCGTACTTTCTGCAGTCCACTGTGCATTACAGTGCAAAAATCCCGCAGTCAAGTAACTCGGGAGGTGCATAAACATTGGTAAGGTGCGTAAACGTTGGTAAGGTGTGAAAAGTGATCGTGTGGGTTCAACATGAAATTGGAATGTGATGCGAGCAAGAGGGATTGCAGAAGATGAGTTTGTGATTGGATAGAATTCAAATTTGCAAAAAAAAAGGCTTTTCTTGGTGCTATAGTTGATTCAAGATCAAAATGGATTTCAATGGCTTGAGGTTGGAGTATGCACTCGAGGGCAGCTCGAACTACATTGCTTGGAAGGAAAGGATAGAGGTAGTACTTGAAGACAATGGCTTGAAGGATTTCATTGACATATATGTTCCTAAGCCAATTGCTACAGACACTGCGAATCTTGATGCATGGAAAAAGAGAGTGGCAAAGGCGAGGAGGATTTTGTTGGAGGGAGTACGAGACCACATTTTCTCAAGTCTCCATGGGAAAGCCACACCACATGCAATGTGGAAGGTTTTGACAGATCTGTTCCAAAACAACAACGACCATAGGAAATTGGCGCTCAAAGATAAACTCAGGAAGATCAAGATGGAGAAGGGTGACTCCATTCCAAAATATCTCACGAAGTTTGTCCAATGTTGGGATGAGCTGGGGAGTGTGGGAATAAAAGTCGCTGATGATGATTTGGTGAGCTTGGCGCTCTTAGGACTTCCCAAGAGTTGGAATAGTTATTAAGACTTTGTCAATGGAAGGGAAAAATTGCCATATTGGGAATGACTATGGTCGGATCTAGTGCAAGAGGAGTTCAGGCGGAACACCAGAGATAGATCTTCATCAAAGCGTGATGATGAAGAGGATTGTGCTTTGGCTGACAAGGTAAGGAAAGGAAAGGGGAAGAAATTCCATTCAAAATCCGAGCCTAAAGTCAAGAAGCTGGATTTTTCCAAAGTGAAGTGTTTTCACTGTCACGAACATGGGCATCTCGCTACTAACTGTCCACAGAAGAGGAAGAACAGGAAGGTTGTTGGAGCTGCAACCGGTGAGTCCCTTACCTCACAATTTGAACTTGACTTCTCTTTGATCGCATGTATGGCTTCAAGTGCATTGAGATCGATGTGGTATTTGGATAATGGCGCTTCCTTCCACATGACAGGAGATAGAGAGTATTTCAGTGACTTGGACGAGAAATATCTCAAAATGCATATTGAGATGGGCGACGATGGATGATATAGTGCGATTGGAATTGGTACCATTACCTTTTAGAGGGAGTCAGGTAAACCATTTCAATTAAAAAATGTTATGCATGTTCCAGGTCTGAAGAAAAACCTGGTCTCAATCGCAATGTTGGAGGACAGAGGCTATGACGTTGTTTTCAATGGTGGAAAAAATTTCCTGCGACATCAAGCAATGGGTCAAGTCAAGAAGATAGGGATTCGAGTTAAGAATCTCTACATGATGGAGGTAGATGGCTGCGCTGCCATGATGAGCAAGGCAGAAAAAGTGGTGAGCCGGGATGAGGGCGAATTATGGCATAGGAAATTGAGCCATTTTCATCATGGAGCCTTGAATATCATGCAACAAATATCCACTGCACTTCCAATGGGAACACTTGCTCAGTTAGATCAGTGCAAGGGTTGCACCATAGGGAAGTATGTAAAGTCCACCTTTCATGAAAAGGAGAACCATGCTTCAGTGATCCTGGAGAGAATCCACACAGACGTGTGTGGACCATTCTCGGTTTCTTCAACAACAAAACATAGGTATTATGTAATTTTTGTTGATGACTTTGCTTGCAAATGCTGGATTTTCTTCATGCAGAAGAAGGATCAAACATTCTCAAAGTTCTGTGAGTTTAAAGCATTGGTGGATAAAGAGTCGGGGAAGCAAGTGAAAGCTCTGAGGAGTGATAATGGTGGAGAATACGTCTCTAATGAATTCAAAGAATTCTGTAGAAAAGAAGGAATTTGAAGAGAACTCATAGCACCTCATAACCCACAACAAAATGGGGTCACAGAGAGGAAGAACAGAATGATCGTGGGTGCAACATGAGTGATGTTACATGATCAAGGCCTACCAATGCATTTGTGGGCGGAAGCATGCAATACTGCGGTTTATGTGCAAAACCATTGTCCTCATAGAGTACTTGGCATGAGTACACCTGAAGAAGCTTTCAGTGGTAAGAAATCCGATGTTTCACATTTTAAGATTTTTGGCTCATCTGTTTATGTGCATGTGACCAAGGATGCCAGGAAGAAGCTGGAACTGACTACTGAAGTTGGGATTTTTGTGGGGTACACACAGAAATCCCATAATTATCGTGTGTATTTGCCTAATAGTAAGATGATTGTTATGGGATGGGATATAAAATGCGATGAGAGGAAATCCATGTGGTTGTCACTTGAGAGGGAGCTAGAATTGCATGTAGAAGAGGAACTGTTGGTTCCCAAAGATGAGTCTCAAGATCTGGATCAACCACATGAGGAGGTTCATGGAGTGGAGGAATCGACTCATGCGTAGCCATCCATATAAAATGGCAGAAAGCGCACTACAAAAGCTGATAGATTGAGACTAGATGCTGCACAGAATGTAGGAGCCCCTACTTCACAGCACAGACAAAGACAGTCTCCTGATCGATTTACTAGATACATGGCTCTCATGAGGAAATGTATCATGACTGAACCATATTTCTTTCAGGAGGTAGTGCAGGATCCCACATGGGTAGATGCAATGGTGGAGGAGTATGACTCCATTGTAAAAAATAGTGCATGGGAAATTGTCCCAAGACTAGTCGACAAATCAGTGGTAGGTTCGAGATGGATCTACAAGGTAAAGAAAGCTGTTGATGGGAGTGTTGAGAAATACAAGGCCAAGTTTGTGGCCCGGGGCTTATCACAGATCGAGGGGATAGATTATGATGAGACCTTTGCACCTGTCGCAAGGTACTCTTCCATAAGATCCATCCTTGCACTCTCAATGCATATGGGCTGGCGCATTCATCAGATGGATGTAAAAACTGCGTTTCTCAATGGGATCATTAATGAAGAAGTGTACATTGATCAACCATAAGGTTTTGAGACCTTTGACAGGGAGTTACATGTGTGCAGACTCAAGAGAGCGTTGTATGGGCTGAAGAAAGCACCCCATGCTTGGTACACTCAGATAGACAACTATTTCATCGGATTGGGCTTCAGCAAAAGTGAAGCGGATGCAAAGCTATGCCAAATTGTGGTGGAGGGTAATATTTTAATCATTGTTATTTATGCTGATGATTTAATACTAACTGGTGATGAGCAATTGATACTCTCATGCAAGGAGGACCTTGCAAAGGAGTTTGAGATGAAGGAATTGGGCCTTCTTCATTATTTCCTTGGATTGGAAATATGGCAGCGAGATGGTGAACTTTTTGTGTCTCAAGGCAAGTATGCAAGGGAGATACTGGGTAAGTTTCACATGGAAGGCTGTGAACCCATTGATACTCCTCTTCTAGGAAACTGGAGGAAAGAGGATACTACTTCTGGAGAGGTAGTGGATGCTACTGTCTATCGACAATTAGTGGGTTCGCTAATGTATTTAGTGAACACAAGACCAAACATTTGCTATGCGATTAACCAGCTGAGTCAAGCGATGGTTAAGCCTACCAAGATTTTTTGGAAGGCGGGTAAGCATGTCTTGAGATACCTGAGGGGCACATAAGAGTATGGCTTATGGTACAGACAGACAGATGAGGTGAAGTTGCATGGCTTCACGGATGCAGATTGGGCGAGCAGCCCAACGGACAGAAAGAGCACATCAGGGGGGATCTTTAGTATCAGATCTATTGTTGTTTCTTGGTATCACAGGAAACAAAGATCTGTGGCACTCAGTTCAGTGGTAGTGGAATACATGGCAGTGAGTCAAGCTGCATGTGAGGCTATTTGGATGAGAAAGATCTTGGTTAGTTTGTTTGGTTCTCATTTAGATCCAATAGTGGTTCATTGTGATAA
>ML806788.1:205311-227995 GCA_009831015.1 Picea engelmannii | reverse complement strand
TAGATATGTAAAAACGAAGCAAATAAGAATTTTACGTAAAATATATGTTATAATTATTTTATAATTTTGATAACTTGCTTAATAAATCTGAAATATTATAAAAAACAAAAACAATAATAAATCATAATAATAATATTAAAAAACACATAAATATATATTTTATAATTTATAATGGACTTATTGTCTAAATAAAAAACATTGTTTACTTAAAAATTAATAAATACACTATCCTAATAATAAACTATAAAAATTAAAAACATTGTTTACTTAAAAATTAATAAATACACTATCCTAATAATAAACTATAAAAATAAAATACATCGTTTACTTAAAAATTAATAAATACACTATCTTAATAATAAAGTATAAAAATAAAAAAAAACATTGTTTACTTAAAAATTAATAAATACACTATCCTAATAATAAACGATAAATACAATAATATAAAATGAAATATATCATATTTAATATTTTAAAATAATATTTATAAATTAAAAATTTTCTATACTTCATTTTAATAATAATTAATATATTATTAATCAAATCACATTTAATACTAAATTAAATATAATTTAATTATCATAAATAAAATCATATTTAATATTTTAAAATAGTTCTTATGGCTCCCTCTCCCCCCACCTACAATGACATATATGTTATTTGGTCGCTGTACCCAACAATATTGACTTACCATGGGTGGGTTAAAATTAGTATATTAATATCCCCTCTTCCCACTTGCAATGACATATATGTTGTTACTCTACTAAACAATATTGACTTATCATGGGTAGGTTAAAATTAATATATTAATATTTTCCTTTTTGGTCTAAAATATTTTTGGTCTAAAACATTATAATGAAGACATTAATTTGGTGATTTTTTAAAAAGTTTTTTTTTTAATTTTTTTTTTTTTAAATTAACTTATTTTGATATTGGTATGTTATTTTATGTTTAATTGAATTAATTAAATTATAGTAACATAATTTTTATTTTAAATTATGATTAAATTATAAATTTTGATTAAAAAAATTAAAGTTTTTCAAAAATATTAATAAACCAAAACGCCCTTGTATACACTTAAACTATAACCAAATAACTTGTATAATTTAACCATTTAAATAGTTAAAGCCCTTGTATACACTTAAACTATAACCAAATAACTTGTATAATTTAACGATTTAAATGGTTAAAGATTGTTTATGTAATCTCCTTCTTTTCATGTTGGCCTCATTTTGGGTTAAATTTATATATCATTATGAGGATTTAACTTGAATTGGTTGATGTTAGCGATTTTCCAAGATCTAGATATGTAAAGGTGTTGGTGTTTAGAAGTGAGATTCTGTAAAGGTGGTGAAAAAAGGTATTTGTGGAAATTAAGTTATATGTCATGTTTTTGCATTTGATACAACAATGTATTAGAGCTTTATGACTGATGCACGCTTAAAGGGCCAATGACCCATAAAGACCCTGACAAACAAATGCGTGCTCAATGGTCCATGGAGAATTGTCAAGGGACATTTGTTTTCCAAAAATTCACTGAGTTGAAAAATATGACACACGACAATAGTTTACTAGATGTATTGTAATCAATACTCCACTTCTCATCTCACACACCAAATTGAGCATACACAATTTGCATTTAATACTTATCATATGTCAATGTGTAATATGATGCTTTCAGTGTTGTAAAAAGTGTTACCCTAATTGATGTGCTTAGGAGCCATAAACACACATGAGCATCGAAAACAAGGGTGCACTAGTACATCAGGAGAAGGGAAACAACTTAATGTAGGTAAAAATAAAAGATGTAGTCTAAAAGTGTTACGAATTGGTTACTTCGAGCCACCCAAAATAACAGTAAGGGAAATCAACATTTTTTGCCTAAAACTTGGCAATAGTCATTTTGGATTGTTGAAATTACAGATATCATATGTTAACATTACATGATCAGGTTGCAACAATAAATTCAAGATCGCTAAATTCATTTCTACAAATAAAACAATGATTTTATCATCCAAAATTACGATTTTGATAAAAATTACTAGACCAGATTCCAATAATAACAAACCAAAAAAACCTAATAATAATTCTTTTGTATTGATAAAAACACATATATTCTATATTACCAATACACAATCCAATTACAATAAAAATATTAAAAAAAACTAAATTAATTTATATATTAAAATTAATAATTTTATAAATCCCAAATCCCAAATTACAATTCCAATAAACATTATACTTAGTCAAATTCTAATATAAAATATTTAACTTTCTTCACAATAAAATTAACAGCTACTTCATTTTCAATTTTCTGTTTCTCAACTTTAATGCTTCATTCACTCCAAAACATGCTCCATCAAAGTTTCAATGTGCATCACTTTTCTTTGTTCTCGTCCTCTTAAATGTTAATAGGTCAAATGACCTTCATCGACTTCACGTGATATGTCATGTAAAACCCTCTCATTCAATTTCCCACCATTCTTTGGTACTAGTTACTTGATCGGTTGTAAATTCTTTATATATATATATATATATATATATATATATATATGTCATGTAAAACCCTCTCATTCAATTTCCCACCATTTTTTGGTACTAGTTACTTGATCGGAATTTCCCACCATTTTTTGGTACTAGTTACTTGATCGGTTGTAAATTATTTATATATATATATATATAAAAGGTTGCACTTTGTAGTTTTTAAAAATAGTAAAGACCTTTCTAAAAAAATATAGAATAAAATGTTCACCCAAAATCTTATTAGAGTCGGTTGTAAATTAATTAATTATATATATATATATATATATATATTATATAAAGTTTTACTTTGTAATTTTTAAAAATATTAAAGGAGTTTTCGTAAGGAAAGTATAGAATAAAATGTTCACCCAAAATCTATCGTTAGCCTATGTATATTTGAATGAAAAACTAATGATAATATTTATTTATAATTATTATAAAATAAATTAATAAGAAAGATAAATATTTTATTTTTGTAATTCATTTAAATGAAGAAGTGATAGAGAATATAAATGATAATAATTTCAATTTTATCAATATCACAATAATTGATTGATTCAAAAAATCCTTAGATGTTGATTATTTTAAATACACATAAACATCTATTTGATCTTTGAAATAATAATGATCTCTTAACTGATTGCAATTTACATGTAAAGTACTTATCTAACCATATACACTTTAATGATGAAATGACTTGCAAATAATTGAGCATAATAAAACAACAATAATGAAAATCACATACACAAGTAAAATAACGAAGTTCACTTAATTTGGGCTAGCTCTCTGGGTCTGCTTCCAATAGAGACCTTCTTTATTAATGCTCAAATGTTTGTGTTTTACAATGACCTTTTTACATGTTGCTCAAATGTAGAAACATAGTGCATCGTTGGATTCCTTGTGAAAATCATGCAAAATGAGTATAAAATTCTTGAATTTCCATTAAGGGACCTCTCAGCATGCCTTACAGTGTAGCCTCAAAACTTAGGTACCCTCGGGCATGAATTACGAGACTATCTCTGCATTGACGTGTGTGTACAATCCTCGGTCCGCACACCCATTAAATAGGGCGCATGCCCTTAACTAATCTCCGAAATTTGTGGTCGGCTTTAAATGTTTGTTGGTCGGTTTGCTTAACAAAGCCTGTGGTTTATTGCAATGATTATGGCATAGTGTTTATATTTAGCAGGTCGGGGGTTCGAGCCCCACTGACTACCGTATTTTCCGTCCTGTTGTTGGTGTATGGTTATAATTGTGGCATATATTATATGTGGTATACGATTATGGTTATAACCAAAGTTTTTAACCACCCGAAGATATTTGATTAAGCAACATTGATATTATATCATGCGATCATATGTTAAAGGGGCCGCAAGCATAATCCCTTGACCCTTTTAAACTCTATTTAATACAATGTTCAATCTTAAATGATTGTTGCAATTTATAGTGTTAAGTAACACTATGGTGGCACGATGGTAGTGGAGGCTTTGTAGAGATTATGGAGGTCGTGAGTTCGATCCTTATCGACTCCATAATTTTGATTAACACTAACCATTATTGGCCAATGGGAGTTCACCACATGGTGGCCTCTCATTGGCTTATCCTTGCCATGTGTCATCATATGACTTGTCCACCTAGATTGCACATATGTTGATTCACTTGCCAACTCATCTTCCTAGTCAACGTACAGTCGACCCACGTGGAATCTGGGATGTGGCTACGTCATCTGTACAGTCGTGATGCATGTCACCCTTGCATTGGTGACATGTGTCACCCTTTTTCCCCTTTTACTTTTGACTTTGACTTGTTTTCTTGAAACTTTGACCGTTCATAACTTTTGCATACAAACTCCATTTGAATTTATGTTTGCGCCATTGGAAAGTTGATGACCATCTCTACCGATTGATGCCATTTTCAAGAGAAATCGTGACGGCCAAATTTTGAGCATTTCTGAACCATTCTGCACATCTGTGGATGTTCCAGATCCTCCTGGACCCTTGTGAGAATTCCCAGATCCTCCTGGATCATTCCTCCCCATTGGAAGACTTTTGGAGCACCAAAAGTTTTGATTACTCAACAACTAAGTGAGGGTAGAGTTCCCTCACCCTTCCGATTTCTATCCATTTTGTGCTTGGTTTTATCCCTTTAATACCAACTTGAATATATTCCACATCACCTCACTGTGAAGTTCTGATTCTTCTGTCAAGAACAACATCTTCCTATAGTTCATCCAAATATTCTAGAAGTAAATCATCAACTGCTGGAACCTGAATACTTTCATCTTCATCCATAATCATAGGAGGCTCATAAAGCTTCAAATTCTCAACATTTACCATTGAATACATTTGCATGTAGGCTGATAGATCTAAATGAAAGGCATTAGTACCAATCTTTTCCAAGATCCTGTATGGACCATACCAGATTGGTCTTAACTTTTTACCTTCACCTTTCATTCTATCTTTGCTGATATGTAACCATACTTGATCACTGACTTCAAACTGATGATCAACCCGATGTTTATCATGCCTTGCCTTATACTTGTCTTGGCTCTTCTCCAATTGTTCCTGTACTACTTGATGTACCCATTGAATCTTTTGAATGAACCTTTTAGATTTATCTGTATCATCCTATCTATCTTCTTTACCTGCTTCTCCAAAAACAAATTCCATAGGTGGCTTAGGCAAGTACCCCAAACATACTTCAAAAGGAGTTTTTTGAGTAGACGAATGCATGGCATAATTATAGGCATGTTGTATATAAGGAAATTGTTCATCCCATAACTTAGGATGCTTGCTGTAGTTTCTCTAAGTATATGTACCATTGTTCTGTTTACCACCTCTGTATGTCCATCTATTTGTGGATGGAAAGCTGTGATCTTCTTCAACTTAGTGTCTATTAGCTCCCATAAATGAGACCAAAACTTTCCCAAAAAGCGAGATTCTCGATTTGACATTATAGATGCAGGAAGTCCAATGTGAACCCATACATTAGCAAAGAACATCTGCGCTATCCATTCAATTGTGAGTTGTTTCTTGCATGGCATCAAAATACACATCTTGTTGAATCTGTCCACCATAACATACAAATAATCATGACCTGTCCTGGACATTGGAAAACCCCCTACAAAGTTCACATAGATACTTTCCCATGACTAAGAAGGTACTAGAAGTGGCATATATAACCCTATATTTCTATTGCTAAGCTTACTTATGACACACATAACACACCCTTTGATAGACTTGGAAACTATTTCATTCATTCGAGGCCAAACAAAATACCTTTGTAGTTGTGCAACTGTCTTACCAACCCCAAAATGACCAGAGATGAGAGATGTATGGGCTTCTTTGATTACATTCACTCTTTCATCTATTGGTATACATAGTTTTCCAAGTTGATATAACAAACTGTCATGCATATAATAATCTGAATGCTAATTGCTGTGAGTTAATGCATCATATACTTCTTTAAAAACGTCATCCTTAACATATTGTTTTGCATAACTTTCATGAGCTAAAGGATTATACATGAGTATTTTGGATGCATTAATTACTGGTCTTGACAACATATCTGCAACCTTGTTATGAATACCCTTTCTATAGTTGATTACCAAATGAAACTTTTGTAGAAAACCCATCCAACTGAAGTGTCATGACTATTGTAGATTGGTCTATGATTGCAAATACTGTAATGGATGATGATCGGTATGAATTATTGTCTCCTTTCCCATTAAGCAATGCTTCCATTTCTTTACACTTTGTACCAACACATACAATTCCTTATCATATGTTTGATAGTTAATCGCAACTTGAGTGAAATTCTCAGAATGATAACATATAGGTTTACCTTGTTGCATCAAGATTGCTCCCATGGCATATCCACTTGCAATGGTTTGAATCTCATATGGCTGTTGTAGATCTGGTAGGGCCAAAACTGTTGTGGTTCTTATCTTTTCCTTCAATGTCTCGAAGGATTTCTTCTGCTTTCCTCCCCATTGAAAGACTTGTTTACTTATTAACACATGTAGAGGTGTTGCTATGTATGCAAAATTAGCAATGAATTTTCTCTAGTATTGTACTTCTCCTAAGAATCTCCTGACTTCGGTGGCAGTGGTTGGCTTAGGCCATTTTACAATGAATTCTACCTTTGCGGGATCTATCTTTAGCTGGAAATTCCCTACAATGTTTCCCACATATACCCGAGAAGTTTTACCAAATTCACATTTAGATAACTTGATATACAACTTCTCCTTCTTCAAGATTTCTAAGATTGTCTTGACATGCTTTATATGATATTCCCATATTTGACTAAATATCAATATGTCATCTAAATAGACAATAAATAAATCATCTATGTAGGGTATGAACACATCATTTATTACTCTCATAAATTTTTTTGGTGTGTTACATAACCCAAATGGCATAACCAACCATTTGAACAAGCCTTGCTTGGTCTTGAAAGAAATCTTCCATATGTCACCTTCTACAATTCTGATATGATGGTAACCACTTCTCAAGTCCAACTTAGTGAAATACACAACATTCTTTAACTGATCGAATAAATCATCAATTTTGGGAAGAGGATAACGATCCTTTACTGTAGTCTTGTTTAGGGCTCGAAAATCAATACACATCCTCCACGTGTCATCTTTCTTTGGAACTAATACAATAGGAGATCCACACAGAGAGGAGCTTGGTTTGATGATTCCTTTATCGAGCAAATCCTAAACTTGCTTCTTTATTTATGCATTCTCGATCATTGATGACATGTACATTCCAACGTTCGGAAGAGGGGCATCTTGCTGCAAATATATTTCATGTTCTACCTCCATTTTAGGAGGCAACCCTGAAGGTTCATGAAATAACTCATGATAATTGGATATGATGTTGATCAACTCATGTTTATGATTTGGATCACAACCAGATAAATCATCTATTATATCTTCTTCTTTTTGTTTTACTATCATGAGAACACAAGATTTACTTGCACTCAAGAATCTCTTCATTTGCCTTGTGCTCACTAGAGAAACATTAGTTTCGATATGATGAACTCTGACAATATAATCAATCCCCTCCTTAAAAAGATGATATTTATTTTCTTCTTAGTAGAATACAACCTTGATGTCAAATAGACATGGACTACCCAAGACAATGCCACAAATGTCAAGAGGCACACCATCTAACTCGACCTCATCAAAGAACTTAGATGTTATTGCAAATCTAATCTTACACTGCTTTGTTACCTGCAACTTATCATCGTCACACACCCAACATAATGGATATGGATTTTTGTGAGGTGTGATCTTCAAACCCAACTTCTTAATAATTGCTTCAGAGATTAGATTAAATTGAGATCCACTATCGAATAAAGTATCTAACTTGGTATGCTTGAATATCATTCTAACATGAAAAAGCTCACTTCTCTTCTTTTGATCAAGATCACTTTCCCTTTTAGCGGATTGAATCGAAGAATTTGAATTGATAACTGATATACCTTTGCTTCCTATGGCCAAGATATTAGATTCATCTCTGGAATCTGACCCTAGATCCTAATGAGTTGATGCAACATTCTTCTACTTCCCTTTTTCCTTTAATTTATTTGGTTATAATTCTGGATGTAGCTTCCAACATTGTGATTCTTCATGTCCCTTTTTCTTACAGTGGGAACATGTAGGTCTCCCCTCAACTTGCTTCACTGTGGCTGATTTCTTAGTCTTCCATTTACCTTTCTATTTCTTCTTGAATTTGAATGGCTTCTTATCTTCGCTCACATGCTTACCCTTACTAGCCTCTAGATGTGTAGGTTGTACTGACACCTGATCAATGTTAGTAGGGATAAATATTAAGATAGTGTGATGAAGATATGAGTGCATTGCACCAATATACTTCAGAAGAGTTTCATGAGTATACAATGAAATCCCTAATGATAATGCCTTATTTTTGAATTCTTGTGTATATGCCTGAATATTATGGCCTTTTCCCTATCTTAGATGCTACCGTTCGATCATTGTTGTTTGCATATGTGACAATGGATAACATTGTTTCCTTATAGCCTTAGTAAATTTATCCAAGGAAGAGAATACTTTACCCTTTTGAATAGGATCAACTTACATCTTACTCTCCCACCATATTAAGGAAGTGCCACTTATTCGAAGAGAAACTAATTGTATCTTTGCAACCTCATCCATAATCTTTTGAACCCTGCAATAGACCTCTATATGCTTGATCCATTTGTCCAATTTCTCGCCATTCAATTCTCCATTATAGGTCGAAAATCCGTACTTGACATCCAATTTTAAAATGACAGATTATGATCAGACTTCTTAGAGGACTTCCGTTAAGAACCTGAATAGATCTACAAATATAATCACCACAAATACTGAATACCCAATATATCCACAAAGCAAGACAAAAGAAACCACACTTTTTTATTACCAAACCCTTGAGGTAGGGAAACACCATACAATGGATCCTATTATGGAAGAAATGCTCTCCTGTTCACTTGCCTCTTCGAGGGGGCATCTTCCTATTGAGCTACTGCTCCACAATATAATACTTCTCTTCATATCCCATTACATTGCTTGAACCCCTTTATATAGTGCTATCATCACATAATAACATTCTAGAGGAGAAATCTTCTAGAAGTATAACCTTCTAAGAAGTCCTCTTACATTTATTATATCTAACTACCCATTTATTATATCTAACTACCATAGTAAGCCTTATTTAATAATATAGTGGACCTAGTCCACCTTACATTGAATGGCCTCCACTATTATCACTATGGGCCCTATGGCGCCCTCCACTACCTCTGTAGCTACCTTACATTCTACCCCCCTTATGAAAGCATTGTCCTCAATGCTTGATGTACAACCATATACCAGGGTCCCATGGATAAGTGTGGACCATAGTGCTGAAGTAGACTAGAGAACAAGGGTCCCATTGAGAAATGGTAGCCACCATGCTGAAGTATTCCAACCGCCATTGTAAACCAGGGTCCCATGTCGAATTTCTCATGTGAGCCCCACATGGAAGATATTGACACCCAATAACCAACTGAAAAATGAGGCTCCCAATACTGACACCTATCATGTGGATCCAAATAAGAATATCCATCCACATAGTGGGAGATGATCAAAGATGAATCTGGAAGGAACAATACCATTGTAGAATATGCAGGATGGACGCTGGTAACTAGCTCCTGATGTGGGACATTGATGTTCTCTACAGAAGGTGGAGTAGAGTCATCAAACAAAATATGGAAGTGGTTGTCATCCTAGAAACAACAACTATTCATATACCAATCATCGCAATCGGCCTCAAAATCATACCAAGCATATATTTCTTGGTTATATTCATCCCTGAGGTATTCCATAAGAAATATCTCCTACATGTTATCCAAAGAATCTTGAATACTACGAAAACTGTCATTGAGGCCATCTACAAAGCCATCCAATTTGTCATTCAATGTGTCAAACAATTGAGCTTTGAATGATTCAGTAATCTGTAGAATTTATTCGAGGGTTTGAGAAGAAATATCCATATGAGAACCCTATGAAAATTTATGAACTCTACCGTCCCGTTGCCTTCATGAAAAAACCCAAAAAATAGAACAATAAATTACTACAGAAAATCGCGACGTTTTCCGGAAAAACCCTGAAAAACTGCTGAATTTAAAATACTCATAACTTCACTTCCCAGACTTCGTTTTGGTTGATTTTTTTTTGAAATTGGGTGAAATTGTGAGAGGAACTCAGATCTGTAATTTGTTTGGGCAAATTCGGCCTCCAGATGCTACAAAAATAAAAAAAATCACGCCGCCATCCGTGGAAAAAACCCTGAAAATTGTAGATTTTAAAACTTCAATATCTTGACTTCTCGGACTCCGTTTCGGACGATTTGTTTTTTCAACTTGGGTGTTTTTTTGAGAGGAAATCATATATACAACCTGTTTCTACAAATTTTGCACATAAATATATCGAAAAATTTCTGGAATGTCGCAGCCTTCTTTTTTCTTCTTCGAAAAAAAACTGCAAAAATAAAAAATATTTGCCCATAATGTCTACCAAGGAAAGTGCTCTGATACCACTTGTTAAGAACCTGAATAGATCTAAAAATATAATCACCACAAATAATGAATACACAATATATCCACAAATCAATATAGAAGAAACCACACTTTATTATTACCAAACCCTTGAGGTAGGGAAATACCGTACAATGGATCCTATTATGGAAGAGATCCTCTCCTATTCACTTGCCTCTTCGAGGGGGAATCCTCCTATTGAGCTACCTCTCAACAATATAATACTTCTCTTCATATCCCATTACATTGCTTGAACCCCTTTATATAGTGCTACCATCACCTAAGAACATTCTAGAGGAGAAATCTTCTAGAAGTAGAACCTTCTAAGAAGTCCTCTTACATTTATTATATCTAACTACCCATTTATTATATCTAACTACCATAGTGGACCTTATTTAATAATATACTGGACCTATTCCACCTTACATTAAATGGCCTCCACTATTATCACTATGGGCCCTCTTCCCCCCCCCACTACCTCTCTAGCTACCTTACAACTTCTTTCGACAAGAAGAATGTTTACTTGCTTTAGAAGAAGTTGATGATGGTGATGAGGATGGTGAAGGGGGATTTGAAGGTCCACCACCTTCACTTCCTTATTCTCCTTTTACCGAAGATTCTCCACTTACAAGATTTTCAATTCTTTGTTATAACTCATCTATTGTTTCTTTCAATGATTGAAGCGCAACTCTAATCTCTTCATGGCTATGGGATGATCTTCTTCTTCTTCTTTTTCATAAGCCATCTTATGTCTTCGAAATATTCTTCCAATTTCAGACTTATAACTTGCAAGTTTTTCTTTACCAAGTTTGAGTTTGGCTCTTGTAAGCATTCACTTGCAAACACTTGTCAAAACTAGCTCTGATACCAACATGATTCGAAAATTCCTTAGATGATGATTATTTTAAATACACATAAACGTGTACTTGATCTTCAAAATAATAATGATCACTTGACTGATTGCAGTTTACATGTGAAGTACTTATCTAACCATATACACTTCAATGATAAAATGACTTGCAAATAATTGAGCACAATAGAAAAACAATAATGAAAATCACATACACAAGTAGGATAACGGAGTTCACCCAATTTGGGCTACCTCTCCGGGTCCGCTTCTAAAGAGACCTTCTTTATTAATGCTCAAATTCTTGTGTTTTACAATGACCTTTCTACATGTTGCTCAAATACAGAAACATAGTGCACTATTGTATTCCTTGCGAAAAATTATGAAAAATAAATATAAAGTTCTCGAATTTCTGTTAAGGGACATGTCGACACACTTTACGGTGTAGCCTCAAAACTTAGGTACCCTTGGGCATGAATTACAAGACTATCTATGCATTAATGTGTGTGTACAATCCTCGGTCTGCACACCCATTAAATAGGGTGCAGGCCTTGAACTAATCTCCGAAATCGGTGGTTGACTTTAAATGTTTGTTGGTCGGTTGGCTTAACAAAGCCTGTGCTTTGGTGCAACGGTTATGGCATAATGTTTATATTTAGCAAGTCAGGGGTTCAAGCCTCACCGACCCATATTTTTCGTCGTGTTGTTGGTGTATGGTTATAATTGTGGCATATATTATATGTGGTATACGATTATGGTTATAACCAAAGTTTTTAACCACCCGTAGATATTTGCTTAAGCCACGATGATATTATATCATGTGATCATTTGTTAAAGGGGTAGAGGGCTTAATCCCTTGGCCCTTTTAAAATCTATTTAATACAATGTTCAAGCTTAAATAATTGTTGCAATGTATAGTGTTAAGTAACACTATGGTGGCACGATGGTAGTGCAAGCTTTGTAGAGATTATGGAGGTCTTGGATTCGACCCCTGTTGACTCCATAATTTTGATTAACACTAACCATTATTGGCCAATGGGAGGTTGCCACATGGAAGCATCTCATTGGCTCATCCTTGCCACATGTCATCATATGACTTGTCCACCTGGATTGCATGAATATTGAGTCACCTGCCAACTCATTTTCCCAGTCAACATACGATTGATGCACGTGGCACCTTGGGGTGTGGCCACATCATCTGTATGATCGTACCACATGTCACCCTTGAAGTGGTGACACGTGTCACCCTTTTTCCCCTTTGACCTATTTGACTAGAACTTTGAATGCTCATAAATTTTTCATACAAACTTTGTTTGACTTGTCATTTACGTCGTTGGAAATCTGACGACGATCTCTACACATTGATGCCATTTTAAAGAGAAATTGGGATGGTCAAATTTTGAGCATTTCTGAACCATATTGGACCTCTGTGGATGTTTTAGATCCTCTTGGACCTCTGTGAGCATTCATGGATCCTCTCAGATAATTGATCTTCAAAATTATGTGATTTATTAACGTGAGAGATGGTTGTTAGGGTTTTTTTTCACTTTAGCTCAAGCTTTGTTCTATTCATAGGCTAGATGAGAAGGCATTCAAATTTTCCTCCTACTCTCCTGCCCATTTCCATGATTCCTATAGGGAAAGGGGCTCTTACCCCTACTCACAAGGTGTTTTTATCACCCACAAGACAATCCACTATATCCCATCATTGTGACGACTATCTCTTGGAGTTGAATGACATGCTCTCCTCTCTTATCAAGGATTTGAAGTCTACCTCTAATGGCCATCACTTACCTCATTATGTTATGGCATTGGGGATGTAGTCGGGGTAGGGCCAATCTCAACTCCCGGTGATTTCATTCAAATATGTGTTTCTCCAGCTTGGTGGCAAGGGGTTTGGACCTACCAGTGTGGCCTTTGAAGTGGTCCCATCTTCATTATGTACAAAGAAATTTGCGAATACCCTTAATATTTCTTTGGAGCCCAAATAGGTTGAATTAGAGGTTGAGCACCTTAAGATTGAGGCCGATCTATCACTTTAATGCTCTTTGACCATCCTTCCAACAACTATGGACTTGTGTCAAGGAGTCTCAAGGCTCCTTTCTCATGAAACATGTAGCCATTCATCCTATCTCCAAAGGTTATATTGTGCTTGATTTTGTCTCTTTCAAAGATCAATTAGAAGTGGTGAAGAAGGGATTGATCCCCCCTTGAAAATGCATGGTTCAATTTTTCATTTTCAAGGGCCTTTCTTCTCTCACTTAGTGTAGCAGAATATCTTTGGAGTTTAGTAACATTTATAGCTTATTGGAGGGCTTTCCAATATCACATTGAGGGATGATATGAGCAAGAAGAAATCCCTAGAACAAAATTCCCTGCCATATTAGGATTCCAAGGGATGATTTAGGGCAAGTTAAGGGGTAAAATACAACCAAAAGTAGGAATGTCTCACCATGGGAGGTTCAAAGAAAAAATTCCCTAAATCATGCCCTATATTGGAGCATCATTTTGGTCAAAGGAGATAATTTGATGATGAGAATTCCACTTCAAGGGAGCATTGTGGCAACTTGATCATGAATCTTCCCCTTGCAAAAGGGGTGTTTGGTGAAAAAAAGGCTTTAAAAGCATGGCACAGTGACTTTATGGGGAATTACACATTATCCGAGGCATATTCCACATATTTGGAGGGATTTTTCTTCTTTGAGGAGATTTTCTGGGTGGAAGGAGATATCATTTAATCCATATTTACATATTTGAAGGCATATTTCACCTTTTGAGGTATTTGGGGTAAGCACGACGTGTTCAAGGAATTTTTTTACATATTTGGAGGAATGATATTTGCATGCGGAGATGCCATACGACATTGTTGGCCCTCAAATGAATAATAAATACATGCTTTAAAAGGATCTCATGAAATAGAAATATGATAAGTGGTAGTATGGACCCATTTTATTCATTCAAAATGCAAAAAGGAGTGTTACAGTTATGGGGATTCTAGTGCCTCCTAAAAGATTTATTATTTTATGAACTAGGGTTTGATTTGAAAGATATAAACAAAAGAGAGGATTTGAAAAAGGGGATGGTTGGAATTGTGGGAGAACCCCTCCAAGCTCAGTTGAAGGTCTATTGGGAGGACGAAGTTAAGGGACACTTTAATGTAAGTTTCTTCATATTTTTTTTTTGGGTGGGGGTTGATTTGATGGTTGGAAATTACTAGTACAAATCTATTGGAAAATGGCATTTTTCTCCATTAGGAGGATGTTAGGGTTGATGTTAAATCCTCCCTTCATATTGACGTAATCAATGGGTTTATTGAAGGATATTTTATTGTTGTAATGTTTTGGTTAGGGTTGTTCACTTTATTTTGACATTTCCTTAACTGTGATTTGAAGATTAAGTGTGGCACGTCATGGATCTCTTGATATTTGATGAAATCATACTTGAAGACTAATATAATGTTGGTTGTTCATTCTATAAAGAAGACTTCCTAATATTTCCTACTTCATCTATGGTTTCATATGTGGTTGTCCTTTAATTATTCGTGGTTTCACATTATTATTTGGTTGATTTTGTACTTGTTGTGAGAAGCATCTTTCAAAGGGCCCTCCTTTAATTTTCTTCTTATTTAATTATATCCACGTGGTTAGTTTAAGCATGTGGTTACTAATATCCTTACTACACCTTCTTCCACATTGTTTGAAACCTTTTTATTATTAATCCCAACTCCATCACCCAATAGGTAGGCATTGGTCTTAGAAATCCACCATCTTGGTTATTTCTAAAGTATATCTTAAACATCCTTACTAGGGAATACCCCTTTGCTCTAGATGAGTGCTAGCTTAAAGTGAGAGGAAGAGTTGTTATGGTGATATCAACCTTTTTAAGTGCCTCTAGGGTTACACTTGGTTTTGGGATTTTGAATATCTTTGAGTGTAGGTTTGGTAGGTAATAGGGATCATGGTTCATGGGAGGTGCAATCCTTTTCATAGGCATGTGGACACTTGACTTCAACCTGTGCACCAAGGTTATTTTTAGTGTCTACCATGGCTCCATTTACCAAGCCTTTTGTTGGAGTTTTGGAATCTCAAGTCCTTGGACGCCATCAACAATGTACTCAAAAGGTTAATTTCTCTATGGAAGAATACCACTGAAAGATATACTACAACCTTTGATCACCTTTGTATTTACATCAACCTCAGCGAAGCATGAACAAATTAAATAATGTTGTGCCATGGTGAGCATTGGTGGATTATGAACATATTATGTTCTGGTGTAGATTATTCTTTGAGCACAACCTCATGATAGCCTCATGCCTAAACATTAAATATCATAAGCAATCTAAAGGAGCTTCTTGGACTTTGTCCCAGTGAAAGAAGTTGGTAAGTACACCAAACAAGGTTGATTCCCACAAACCCCATGTCGACATTAATGATCCAACTTATGCAACTGTTTCTAAACAATTTGCTATTGATATTTATAGGAATGGCAAGCCCTCTGTCATCTCTCTAGGGTGTTGAAATAATAGGTGCATCTCACCTCTAGATATTCCATAGATAGTAAGTCAAATGTCGACTGGATAATCAATATGTTAGTCAGGTCGACCAGAGGTGGTCCCGATTCAGTCAACTGATGCACAAGTCAAGGCAGGAAAGAATGAGATATAGGTGCACCTACTACGTCTTCCTCATTCTAAGGGAGTTAGTTATATGTTGGGAAATATATAGATGATCCTAAGGATTAATCTATCAATCAAGCAATAACATCAATCTAGTGTTATCCATTGTATGTTGAGCTATGCTTACTTATGCTTCAATGTTATAATAGTCTCTTTATGCACCACCTCTACTTGGAATTCATAACTCTTCACTTCAACAATTCTCTAATTAGAGCTATTAATTTGAGATCCAGTCTATTCTCTACAAGTCCTTTTGGAGGTTATCACTAGCGTGGGTTTTTCTTGACTTTGATCTCTTTGGTAGATTAACTTAGGGTTTTTACTTGAAGATTGATTTGGGGATTATATTAGTAGATTGATTACCAGTTCTAAGCAAGAAACTATGGTTCAAAATGGCCACAACTATGGTATGTGGGTGTTGGGTGCTAGTTTTGATTTTTTCACTAGGCCCATTCACCTCCAATTTTGACATCAAAACCTCCACTTTTTCCCATTTTCACCTAATTAATGGCATAATGAGCATAAATAAGGTAATAATTTTTGATTTTAAGATTAAATCTTAGTTTTACTCATAAATGGTAATAAAATCTATTTCTGTAGTAAGATTGCCTACAATTCAATTATTACAGGAATTGACCCTATTTTACTAGTTATTACCGGAATTAGAGTGTTATCACTGAAATTTCATCCGCAAATGGTTACAAAAATCCAACATCTCCAAACAACTATTAGTTCATCCATGGCCCAAAAAATGCATTTCCAAAAGGCCCAAAACTATACAACGAGTTATAAAATCAACATGTGCTTGGAATGCAAAGGAAGTGCGTGCACATGCAACAGTGGAAAACTTTGGAAAATCACACATGCACCTGATGCACGACCGTGGATGCAAAAATCCGTGCACAATTCACAACGACACATTAATGATTCTGGTCGGCCTCCCACCCACTTTTGGTTCATCTACCAAGTCAATTTGACACCCAAATCCAAGCTGAATCTGAGTGGGGGGGCTGGTCAAAGACCTAGAGGTGCCCTAATGGGCCCCTTGTTCACACTAAAGATCGGTTGGATAAAGCCTCAAAGCTTTGCTATAAAAAGAGGCCATGGGTGCACTATATTTCCCAAGAATCTATTTGTATTGTTACACTACCTCTATTCTCCTGCAAGGAACCTATTTCCTCATTGGATCATATGAGCATCATTTCATTAGGCCATTCACATCACCTCTTGAGTGAATGAGCTTTGGGTTTATTCACCATTTCCTTTAGTTTGTTATTTGTAAGAAGAGCTCAATCATTGGGGGTTCAAGAAACCTCCCTTGGAGGAAGAGGGGACCCATAAGCCTCCCTTTCTCTTTGGTGTTTTCCCAGTAATACAATCTATCCATTGGTGGCATGAATATCGGTCTTTCTTTTGTTTTATTTCCCTTATGCATATTAGTTTAGTTTCTTTAATTGTTATTAGATTAGTTGTTCATTTGCTTATTGTGCTTTATATTTCTAACTCTTTCACTCACTTTTGTCCTGTCTAGCTAACCCAAATAGACTTGTAAGTGTCCCTCTTTTGCTCATTTAGGTGACGAAAGGGATACAACAAATTGAAGACTCCGCTGGGGAAGGGTATCAATTTCCTCCCTATTTGGGTTATTTGAGCACTTCTTTTTGGTTTATTTAACTTACAAGAACCATAACCGGCCCATGCCTGCCTTCAAAAAGATAAATTCGAAGCGGAGATGAGAGAATTATATCCAAAATTTTCTTCCCAGCCGTGTAACAGAAAGTGTGCAGGTTTTTTAATTCACAGGCATGTCTTCCGAGCACATGCACCAAACTCACTGTGTTTCTTAGCGCATTCTACGCACCTGTGTCAAAAGGTCATTTTTGATTTGCGCATTGGCGCCACATGCACCTCTGTCTACTTTGCGACCCACGCATTTGTCCATAAATTCACACATTGTAAGGGTTTTGGTGATCTGTTGAAGGCCCATAGCCTTATTAAGCTTGATTCTATGCAAATTGTAATATTAAGCACACTTATATTCCCTCTCCACATGAAGGGTTAGTCAAAACATAGGCACTTAGGAGGTTAAAATTCATATTTATCCTCTTTTTGATTTCATTTTGCCACATGGATGGCTTGCTTTGATTAAAGTTAAGTTGGAATCATTCTATATCACATATATAACCACTTTCATTGGGACCAGAAATTGAATGTCAATTATTGAGTTTGCTCTTCTCTCGCGCCATATTGAGAATAAAAAAAATGATTGAGAGAAAATTTCATCGCCCTTAAAAGCAAAATCTTTAGGAGAGGACAACATCCCCCTCGAGACTCCTCTTAATTTCTTTTTCAAACACATCTTAAATTTGTAAGGGCCCATACATGCCCACATGCTACAAAGATAGGATAGTTTTGAATCTACTTTCTTAGATTACATCATTAGGGAAGTTTAAAGGTTTTGTAACGGGCCCATACATGCCCACATGTCCACAATCTAGGACAATTTTTGAAGCTTTCTTAGATTAAATCACACTAGGGAGTTAAAGGATTGGTAAGGACCCATATGTCCACATGCTAGTTCTCTAGGGACTTTAAAATTCTGCAAGGTTGTACCAATGGTATTTAGTAAATTAGGTCATCAAGACTTGTAAGGACCACATGAAGTCCACATGAAGCAAGGTGACACCTAACTTATTAAAAAATTGGCTCACTTTCACTTGTTCACACACAAAGTCACTACTCACTCACATAGTTTCATCTAGAATCGTGGAGGTTGAAGTAGGTTTTCTCCAAAGGGATTCTGAAATGCCCCACCCTTTTCTTGACGAGACTATCCACTCCCACTTAATTTCAACGAGATTGGTTCACACCCCCAATCTCTCAAACAACCACATCTAATTTTTTTCTAAAAACTCACTAAGTTTTCCTCCGCAGGAGGTGCCAAAAGAAATGTTTTAGTCTAGGTAGGATTTCGGGGATAAACATCCAAATAAATATTCGTTATTTGGTTCTCACATCTTCAAACAATAGAAGTTGTCAAATAGGGAACTTTAAATCCTCCAAGTCAAGTGTTCCTAACACCATAAGGTAGGGATATATCCATGAAGGGTCGAAGACCGAGGTCCGGTTGTTTTGTGCGTCCCCCCTTGAGGCACCCACCTCTTGGACGGGATCCAACCCGTGACCCATTTCTTAGGCCAAAAATCTAAATGCCACACTTTGACCGAGGTACCTAGTGACCAAATTCTTAGGACATCTACCCAGGTGGCAATTGTGGGCTGCAATTGCACCTTGATCAGATTTTGTGTGGCTATTGGGAAATATCACTAACTCTTTCGGGATATTCATCCTCTACCCCTCATTATAACTGATTTTTTCATCCTTCACTAGTTCCTCTTTCGGTGGCTTTAGACCCCACTGTTGAGTGCTATTGGAAGGTCTAGTGCTATTTGAGAGGAAGGAAGTTACATCTTTTTAGGACACGAGCATTTGTTTTCTTTTTTCTCCCACGTGGACAAAATCCACCTGCCCACCTATATGCTTCTTTTCAACTTATGTATGATGTTCTTGTGATTACATTCAGTTGTGAGATATATTGTGAAGGTCCAAGTTATACAAATACTCTTGTTCATTTTATTTGCTCTCATCACCATTCACACACATCCACTTTTCTAGTTAGACATCATAGGGGACCCACATAATCCACGTTGTTCCAGACGCTTGCTAAATCTCCCTCCTATTCTAGGGGGAGTTCCTAGTCTTGCCAACTCATCAACTCCTCCGTCTCACACCCCTGTGAGTGCTACTATCTTGGGATCAACTTTGCTTGGTTCCACTTTACTTGGGTCCACTTCCCAAGGTCAACCGTCCACTAGCTCTCCTTTGCAAGGAAGAAGGGGGCATACTTTGTTGGATCATGTTGTCATTGATGCCAATGGTTTGATTATTTGGGAGATTGTTGGATCATATGTCATTGATGTAAATGGTTTGATTGATTGATGTCATTGATTGACGTCAAGTAATTGATTGATTGATGATTAATGAACAATGTATATGTATTGTCCTTGATGAGAATGATATATGTCAAAGTGGAAACCAATTGATAAAGATGGATCATTGATATGATGCATAGATGAAGATGGATCAATGAGTTTTCATTGATACATGATGATGCATAGTTTGTTTGATGAAAAGATGACTCATTATTGTCTTATCATGATTGATAAGGTGCACAAATGGATGAACTCCAAAGTGGTCCCCTTATGGTGAAAGCCCTCATGGGAAGACGCTTTGCGGATTGAGTTACCCTAGAAGAACGGTTGGAGGATGCATGCTTGTATGTGGAATAATGAGATGGAGATCAATGAAGTTGTTGGTGAAACTATCCTAGATGGATAGTGCTTGTCATGCCATTTCCGGTGGTATGTGGAATGTCACATAACTCCTCACAGTTTGAGAGTTATGGCCTTATGAAGTTGAAGGACCCCCATATGAAGGCTTGAAGCCCCCAAGGTCAAAGAAGTCAAAGTGCTTGAAAAAAAGAAATCATTATTTAAATGATAAAGTAAAGTGACAAAATCAAGATGGATTATTTAAATGATAAAGTAAAGTGACAAAATCAAGAAGGACTATTTAAATGATAAAGTATTGGAGAACTTCTATTCATGGAAAGTGGTTAACCCTAAAATATGGAAAATAGGTTAAGTGACCTAGAAATGGGTTAAGTAACCTAAAAATGGGTTAAGTGACCTAGAAGATGAAAGTATAAATAAGATAGCTATGGTCTATTGTAGATCATCCTTTTTGTGGATCAATGGAGAGCTTCTTGAGATTATCTTGTGGAGTATTGATGAAGAGTTTCTTGAGCATGATTGGTGTGGATCTCTTGAGCATGATTGAAGATCTATTCTGAGGAAGAGAGCAAGAAGAGGATCTCATGGACACATCAAAGTTTCGGCAATGTCGGAGATCTTGATGGAAAAATTCTTGGAAATTCATAAACCTTAGTTTCTGAGGTATACCCGGGCTGTCTGTGCTTAGGGTCCGTATACATTAAGGTATACGTGGTCTGTTTGAAGATAGGGAGCATACGGTGGACATAATAGTGAAGACTTGTGTTTGAGCTGGTGCCAAGCTCTTGGATGGTTAGGCAGGTTCTAGATCTGCATTCTATGGCCTCAAATCTATCACTGAGACACTGGTATGATAACATTATTGTATTTATGAATACTATTGTTTGATCTGATGGGAATGTTTAGGGCATTATTGGTATGGTTTCTATGATGTGGTTCAGTTTGGTTGATAGAGTGATTAGTACTCTTGTGATTCAGTGGTGACATGATTTCTATGGTATACTAGATGCTTATACATGTTTGAGATAACATTCATATTGATCTATTGTGGAGAATGAGAAAGCTATTGGAGAGCTTGGAGATATTGTGACTGGATGTGGGTCAGTTTGGATAGTGGAAGACATAAGAGAAAGTGATTGTAGGTTGCAGAGGATCTGAGCATGTGAAGAAAAGAAAAACTCTAGTTGCTCAAAAGCATACACATGTTACATTATACATTGGCTGCATTCACACGTGGGTTGTAGTGAGCCAGGGCGCGTACACACGCAAGCTACACTACTGACAGGTCACGTACCTGTTGACAGATTGATATCTATTGAGGATTGTTGCCTCATCTCAGTTGGTGCCGAGGGTGGAAGTTGAGTGTTGCATTATAGAGCTAGTGCTCTTGTAGAGTTGTACTCTATTCAGCTGTTGCTGATAAACCCCAGATTGTTGTCCATAATAAAAAGAAAAATTGTACATACATCTTGTGTTCTTTATGTTACTTGTGGTGATGACTTATTGATGATATGTGTTGCTGATATATGCTGCTGATATATGTTCACATATAACTAGTTATAAATGAAAACAATGGGTAATGAATAAATATTGAATGTTAACTAAGGAGTTTTATGAGAAGAGGGAAGTTTTGGGAAAAAGATCCCCACACTCATTCACCCCCCCCTCTAAGTGTGGTAGGTGTGTCCAACAATTGGTATCATAGAAGGCCTTCACTACAAGCCTTAAGAAGCTTGAAGGAGATCCATAGACACACAAATGGATGATGAAGTTCCAATCCTTGATGAGGAAGACTATTCTACTTGGAGAATAGAGATGAGATTATATTTGAAGACAATGGGAGAAACTGTTTGGAAGGCAACCATTGGTGGATTGGTTCCATTGAAGAACAAGTCAAAGTTTGCAGCTCAAAGGGAAGGAAAGAAGAATGATTCATTGGCTCTCAAGACCATTCTTAGTGGACTCTCAAGCCCTATCAAAGAGAGCATGGGACAATGCACTTTATCCAAGGATCTATGGCTAAACCTATAGGAGACATATCAAAACAAGAAGGAGAAGGAATAAATTGAAGACCACTCCATCAAGATCATCAAAGGTAAATAATCATAAAAAACTCTTGAATGCATTGTTTCTAAATGTGATTTTGAAAACATTTCAAGTGAAGATAAAGAATCAAGTAATGATAGCACAAAGGAAGATCTTGAA
>ML806788.1:181174-192081 GCA_009831015.1 Picea engelmannii | reverse complement strand
TTAATAACAAATGACTGAAATATGCTTACAGACATAATGTAAATAAACTAGCTAAGGCGCTGGTAGCTTATCTCTGAGAAGAGATGTGGCTGCTACTCGCATCCGTGAGAAGATGATTACAATGAGGCTCTAGAGGCCTTTTTTACAATAGACGAGAATGCCAGAAGTCATATACATCCAAAAACCTAACCCTAGGAGATGAAGCGACAAAAGTCATGTGGGCCCCGTTTGGGTAAGTTAGTACATCAAATTCTCGGGGTCGTAACTTTTGCATACGATCTCCGTTTTAGGCGTGTGGTAGCTCGTTGGAAAGGTATCGTCGAGGAGATTCATTTTGGGGGCTCAATCATGCCTTAGGCTATCATTGAGAACCTCGATCTCAAAAAACCTTCATTTAGGCCCTCAAAATGGCCCCGGAAGTTAAAACCTGCTAAAAATAGTAAATTGCCAAAAATTGCCAGAAAACTGTTTTGAGCCAGTCAGAAAAGGTGGGTGGCCATCGATATCCACCTGGATCACTAGTACATCAACTTCCCAAGGTCGTAACTTTTCCATACGATCTTCGTTTTAGGCGTGTGATAGCTCGTTGGAAAGGTATCACCGAGGAGATTCATTTTGGGGGATAAATCATGCATTTGGCTATAATTGAGGTTCTCAATACTGAAAAACCTTCATTCAGGCTCTCAAAATGGCCCCGAAAGTAAAAACTGCTAAAAATAGTAAATTGGCAAAAATGTCAGAAAACTGTTTTGAGCCAGTTGGAAAAGGTGGGTGGCCACTGATATCCATCTGGATCAATGCCTTATCTACATGTTTACATCAATAATTGGTCATTGGTGTTGACATCAATGTTGGTATTTCCATCAATTCCAAAGGGGGAGATTGTTGGATCATGTTGTCATTGATGCCAATGGTTTGATTATTTGGGAGATTGTTGGATCATATGTCATTGATGTAAATGGTTTGATTGTATGATGTCATTGATTGATGTCAAGTAATTGATTGATTGATGATTTATGAACAATGTATATGTACTGTCCTTGATGAGAATGATAGATGTCAAAGTGGAAACCAATTGATAAACATGGACCATTGATATGATGCATAGATGAAGATGGATCAATGAGTTGTCATTGATTTATGATGATGCATAGTTTGTTTGATGAAAATATGACTCATTATTGTCTTATCATGATTGATAAGGTGCACAAATGGATGAACTCCAAAGTGGTCCCCTTATGGTGAAATCCCTCACGGGAAGACGCTTTGCAGATTGAGTTATCCTAGAAGAATGGTTGGAGGATGCATGCTTGTATGTGGAATAATGAGATGAAGATCAATGAAGTTGTTGGTGAAACTATCCTAGATGGATAGTTCTTGTCATGCCGTGTTCTTTATGTTACTTGTGGTGATGACTTATTGATAATATGTGTTGCTGATATATGCTGCTGATATATGTTCACATATAACTGGTTATAAATGAAAACAATGGGTAATGAATAAATCTTGAATGTTAACTAAGGAGTTTTATGAGAAGAGGGAAGTTTTGGGAAAAAGATCCCCACACTCATTCACCCCCCCCCCCTCTAAGTGTGGTAGGTGTGTCCAAAAATTGGTATCAGATAAGGCCTTCACTACAAGCCTTAAGAAGCTTGAAGGAGATCCATAGACACACAAATGGATGATGAAGTTGCAATCCTTGATGAGGAAGACTATTCTACTTGGAGAATAGAGATGACATTATATTTGAAGACAATGGGAGAAACTATTTGGAAGGCAGCCATCACAAGATCACAAGACTAAAGAATGGAAAATAAAACATGAATATAGATGATGAGATTAGCAAAAGTTTTGAAACCATTATTCATCTCAAGACCCAAATTTAAGAAGCCAAAATAATAGAGGAACTATTGACGATTCAAATAAATGAAAAGGAAGAGTCATGTTGTTAGCTAGAAGCTGAAATTGTTGACCTTAGAAAGACGGTCGAGAAGTCAAACAAATTCTTGAATAGCTCAAGAATCTTGGATGAGATATTGGAAAGTCAAAGACCACGATGTGATAAATCAGGTCTGGGATACAAAGGAGAAGATACACATGCTGAAGAAAGCACCTCAAAGAATCATGAGGTAAGTCCATCAAAGAAGGAAGACAATGTTGCAAAACAACCATCTACACAAGGCAAAGAAAATTTCAAAAGAACAAAGCAAGGAAGACATCAAGAAGCTATTCTTGGGACACCAAAGCAAAGGTATGAAAGTATTTTTCATGGGAATTGTTATTCATGTAATGGATATGGTCACAAATATTTTGAGTGTAGATCTTATGAAAGGAGATATAATGGAAGATTTTATAACACCATGAGGTGTTGGAGATGTGATCAAGTAGGACACATTTCTGTTCACTATAACACCATGAGATGCTACAACTATAGTGGATTTGGCCACAAATCCCAGGAATGCTGGAACAAAAGAAGAAAGTCCATGATGAGGACTTCACATAGCATGGATAGAAGAAGGAATGAAGTAAGAAAGGGAAATACATTTGAAAAGATGGATGCTCAGAGCTCAAGTTTTGAGGAGAAGGGTCATCTACAGAAGTGGGTGAAGAAGACAGAGCAGCCAGAACATAATGAAAGACTGAAGGGAAGCTTAAGTAAGACATCTACTGAGGCATACATGACTGACAACGGTGACAATCGCGTACATACACTGGCTAACCTTGCATAGGTCATGTAAACACATGCTCTGTGGTGTAGCAGGCCACGTATATGTGGTAAAGCCTTGGGAAAAAGGCAATGCACATGGGTTGCAGCTTGATGTGATGGTATAACTCTGTGTTGCATGGTCTGACATTGTTTATTGCAGGTTCTAACACTGTTTGTTGTAGGTTTTCATGGTTCTAAGTTAGATCACGCAAGGTTATGATATAAAATAAATCTTGGGTGCATAGCACTAACCCATGAGTATGGATTGATGTTGATCAAATTCTCATCTATTGGATTATGTAAAATAATCTGTTGGGGTACATGGCTGGTACATAATTGAAGTTTCATTGATATATCTTATGATGTATTATTGGAAGCATATGGTATTGTGTATATCATGGTGCATGCATTTTGCATGTGGATGGGCTATACATTGAGACATGTAGTTGGTGAGTTGAGTTGATAGTCATGTTGTACATCATTGGGGATTCTTAGCTTGTTGATGCATGGTTGATATACTTGCTTGGTGCAAGTAATGATGCATGATGGTACACTCATGGATGGTATTTTTTTAGCATATTGATAGATACACATGGTTGGTAGATGCACATGTTGGAATATGGGTAGATGCACATGTTGGCATATGGTGGATACATTTCATCGATGATATCTTTTGGCACTTTGTTGATGTACATGGATGTTGTGCATTGTGGGCACATTTTGGTACATGATGTACTTGGTTGATATATTGTTCATGATTCTCTATTTCATTGATGACATATCTTTTGTTTCATGATGCATGGTATGGCACAAGTTTGATGCATGAACATGTCCAAGGATCGTCATATGGTAGCATATTGTTCATCTTGCAGAGAGTATAGGGGGAGGCATACCCTTAGGGGTAGTCATTCTTCTTCCCATAATTCCAGGAGGAGCTATGGTTACAGGGGGAGTATGTTCAATGTATATTCAACATTACATCAGAGTGATATCCCTTGTTCAAAAGTGGAGAGATTATTCAGAGGAAGATCAAAGGAATTCATATAGGGCGAGCAACCCCAAGGAGAATGCAAGCAGGGGGATTAGACCCAAGAGGAGAATGGCCCTTTGCCATTTATGTTAAAGGGGAGAGTTAATCACATTGATGTGATTGATGTTTATTGATGGGGAGAGATAGTCACATTGACTATTGATGTAGAGCATGCCTGATCTAGATTTTATGAGCAGAACGAAATGAATACATATTATTAACAGGTGCATAACACAAAATAACAGAGATACAGTAAAACTGGTTTTCTATTCAATAACGAAATAAGTTGAAACTGTAAAATGCAGCGGAAACAAGCTTGCTGGAATGGTGGTGGATTATACTGATCCATATTTTATGAGCATAATGAAATGAATACAAATTATTAATAGGTGCTTAACACAAAATAACAAAGATACAATAAAACTAGTTTTCTATTCAATAACGAAATAAGCTGAAACTGTAAAATGCAGCGGAAACAAGCTTGCTGGAATGGTGGTGGCTTATCTCTGAGAAGAGATGTGATGGCAGCGTGCATTCGCAAGAAGACGGTTACAATGAGGCTCTGAAGGCATTTTTACAATAAGAAATAATGCCAAAAACCCTAGACATCCAAAAACCTAACCCTAGGAGATTAAACGCCAAAAGTCATGTGGGCTCTGTTTGGGTAAGCTAGTACATCAACTTCCCGGGGTCGTAACTTTTGCATACGATCTCCGTTTTAGGCGTATGATAGCCCGTTGGAAAGGTATCACTGAGGAGATTCATTTTGGGGACTCAATCATGACTATATATATTGTTGAGGATATATATACCGAAAAACCTTCATTTAGGCCCTCAAAATGTCCCCGGAAGTAAAAACTGCTAAAAATAGTAAATCCCCAAAAATGTCAAAAAACTATTTTTGAGCCAGTTGGAAAAAGTGGGTGGCCACCGATATCCATCTGGATCAATACCTCCTCCTTAGGAAGTAATGGTATCCATTGCGTTGAGGTCCCCCATTAGATGAGGAAATTTCTGCTGAATTTGGCCCCGGGTGAGCCACTTGCCTTGGTGCAGGAGCTGCCTTGCTTTAACGACTCGATAAAGATGGATCCTTTGTTGTCAAGTGCCCTTGATCTGTCTGTCCACAATGTGATCATTGGATGCATTTTGTATGCAGTCGGTGTTGATCTCTGTTTGTTTCAGCTGTTCTACTACTTCTGAGGTGTCCAATAATGGTGGGAAATAAGGGCGAAGGAGATCCACGTTGAACACTGGGTGCAGGCCAAGGAAAGGAGGAATGTTGAGCTCAAAAGAATTATCCCCCACGGCCTTGGTGATAGTGTACGGTCCATAACAGAGTGGGCGAAGATTTTGATGGGGTCCTGTAACTCATTCTTTCTGCAAGTGCAAGCAAACTTTGTCGCCCACCTAAAACTTATGCGACACCCGATGTTGATCATGGCTTTGTTTGTACTTGTCATTGGAATTTTGTAGGATATCCCTATCCTTTTGTTGGATGTGCTGGATCCGCTCAATGAACCGGGTGGCTTTGTCTGCTTCAGTTGGAGCAGGATATGAGTCAGTTGAGGTGACCACAAGGGGAAGTGCAACATCTATGGGACCCAATGGTTGGAATCCCAACCCCACTTGAAAGGGGATGTGGCTGGTTGAGCTATGGAAGGCTCGGTTGTAGCTATGTTGGACAAAAGAAAATCTCTCATCCCATGTGTGAGGGTTCTTTGAATTATACATGCGTAGGATATGCACAATCATTTGATTTACAACCTTGGTTTGGCCATCTATCTGGGGATGGAAGGCCGTGGATTTGGTGAGCTTGGTGTCCAGCAGTGACCAGAGGCTCGACCAGAATGTGCTGAGAAATCGACTATCCCAATCTGAGACAATGGTTTGTGGGATTCCAAAATGTACCTAGACTCGTTCAAATAAGAGCTTGGTAGTGGCCTCTATTGTGATGCTCTTCTTGTAGGCAACCAGAATCACCATCTTAGAAAAGAGATCAACAACCACAAAAACATATTCATTTCCCCACTTCATGGATGGGAGGCCCAACATGTAGTCCATTGAGATGGATTCCCATGGCCTGTCAGGAGTAGGAAGAGGGGTGTACAAGCCCTATTTCTTAGTGGTCGGTTTGGCAATAACGTAGGCAGTGCAGGACCTGATATACTTGCCAACCTCCTGTCGAAGTTTTGATGAGTAGAAATGTTTCTATAGAATTTCCACTGTCTTTTCAATGCCGAAGTGTCCTACCACCCAACTGTAGTGTGCTTCCCAGACCAGCTTTGCTCACTCACTTGATGGAACACAGATATGGCCGAGACGACACAACAACCCATCCTGAAGATGGAAATTATCGACAACTGCATTTGCACCCAACATTTGGTAGGTGGTGGCAAAGTCAGGGTCTGTCTCATAGATTTGGGGCCATCCAGATGTCTCATGGCTGCAAGAGTCTAGCACCATTTTGAGTGCCATGACTGGTGGTCTACTAAGGCAATCAACGATGCGATTGGTGCTTCCTATTTTATACTTGATGTTGAGGTGGAATTGCTGCAAGTATGTGGACCACTTTTGATGGCTGTCATTTTGTAGTTTTCCCTGTGTCTACATGAACTGCAGTGGCTTATGATCAATGTGGATGACTATCTCCTTCCAAAGAATGTAATGTCTCCACTGGCGACATGCTTGCACAATGGAGTACTTTTATTTGTCGTAAGTAGGGTACTTACTGACAGTGTCTCACTATGATAGGCCACGGGGTGGCCGTGCTGAGTGAGAACGACGCCCATGGCATAGTCTGAAGCATCTGTCTCGATCTCAAAGGGATGATGTAGGTTTGGTAGTGAAAGTACTAGGGATGAGCACAAGCGCTACTTCAAATCATTGAACGCTTGTTGTTGGGACCGGCCCCACGCAAATTTTGCCTTACTACAACCCCTGTTTATTTGGTTGAGGGCCCATGCAATATGGGAGAAACACAACATGAACCCGCGGTAGAAATTAGCAAGTCCCAAGAAGCTCTGAAGCTCAGTGAGTGTTGTTGGGGTTGGCCAGTCATGGATGACTTGGATCTTGGCTGAATCCACATGTATGCCATGCTGATCAATGATGTAGCCCAAGTAATGGACCCTGTCCATGCCGAAGGAGCATTTTTCCAGGTTGGCGTATAACTTGTGTTGCCGCAGGGTGTGCAGAACCTGCTGAATATGATGCAAGTGTTCGTCCCAAGTCTTGCTGTAAATTAGAATGTCATACAGATACACCACTACAAAAGTATTCGTGAATGGTCACAGGATATCACCCATCATCCTCATAAAAGTGGCTGGAGCATTTATCAAACCAAAGGGCATGACCAACCATTCAAAAAGACCTTCCTTTGACTTGAAGGCAGTCTTCCATACATCTGTCTGTTCGATCAGGACCTGGTGGTAGCCATACTTCAGATCAATCTTACTGAAGTATTTGGCCCTCATGAGTTGATCAAGGAGGTCATCGATCTGGGGAATTAGGTACTGGTTTCTGACAATGATTTTATTCAGAGCCCGGTAATCAATACAGAGTCACCAGATTCCATCTTTCTTCTGTACCAGCACGATTGGGATCCCACAAGGTGATGAGCTAGGGCGTATGTGCCCCTTGTGGAGTAGTTCTTGGATATGTCTCTTGATCTCCTCATTCTCTAACAAAGAGGGATGATAGACTGGCCCATTGGGTAGCGATGCGCCAGGGGTCAGATCGATGGGGTTCTTGACCTGACAGTGCAGAGGTACCCCTGTAGGTGAGGAGAAGATATCCGAGTATTCTTCCATGACCTTATCTACTTGCTTCTGCTGTGTGGAGAGATCAGCCGCAGAGACGCTGGATGTGGCTGCGATCTTTCGCTTATTCTGAGAGAGAATCACAAAGAAGACAAACTTCCCCGTCTGGGATATGACCTTCCTGCATTTCTTAGCAGAGATCAAGGATAGAGAACTGGGTGGGACTGCCTCGGGTATCCTGTACAATTTCCTGTTCAAAGTAATAATAACACTACGAGGCCTAGACTCATATACAACATGACGTTTCCATAAATAAGGTTGGCCCAAAAGAACATCACAAACTTCAAGAGGAGCAACATCTTACAATAGCTCATCTTTGAAGGGCTTGATGCCATACGACAATCAACACTGTTGGCCGACGCAGAGATCGCTTCCTTGGTGGAGCCATCCAATGGTGTAGGGTTGTGGGTGCGGCATTGTTGGCAGGGCCAACTGCTTGATGACCTCTGTTGAGATGAGATTATTCTTTCTACCACTGTGAACAATGAAGTGCAGCGGGGTGCCTTTTACCCACATCTGTGAATGGATGAGGCGCTCTCCTTCTTTTGGCTCATCTGGTTCACTAGGCTAGATCTTGGTGGTAGCAACGGTGGCACTGGGTTTTGCGTCAATGATCCGTCTTCCTCTTTCTAGTTCTGTCTCAGAGTCAGAGTCTGCATCTGATTCAGAGGCTTTCACTTTAGCCACCAACGACTTCTTTGAGCGATAGTCAGCAGTGTTATGCCAAGGGCTCTTATGGAAGTCACACCACTTCCCGGTATCTTTCTTTGTATATCCAGTGTCCTTCTTTGCTTGTGGCTTGTACTGGTTGTATTGATATTGTTCATATTTTCTCTGTCCTTTGTTCGATGGGTTGGAGCCGCCCTTTCCTGGATTTTGTTGTGCGGGGTTCCCAGGCCCAAATTTCCGCATCTTTTGTTTGAGCTTTTGCTCGATTTTGATGGAATATCGGTAGGCTGCGCCCAAGGATGAGATGTATAGAAATTCCATTTCGGTATGGATGTATCTATGTAGAGCACCGTGATACTTGAGCACCAAATGTTTCTCCGAATCTTTGATACCCAATTTGGTGTGCAAGGTATGGAAGATATTTGTGAAATTCGACACTGCTTGGTCTCTTTCTTGCCGCAGTGTGGTCCATTTGGTATACAGGTCATCATAACTTCTGACAGGGTAGTATTGTTCCTTAATAACATCCCTAAAGGATTCCCAGGTGGCCGTGACATAAAATAATGAGGTTTCCTCTATTTCCTTTTTCTCACAGAAAGTTTCCCACCAATCTTTGACACGGGGAACGTCTTTGAGGAGTGCAAAAGTAATCTTTTCTCTATTCGAAAATTTATGAACAGAAAAATACCCTTCTAGTAGATTCAACCACTTGTCTACAACATCTGCGTCTATATAACCTTCAAATATAGGAATATCAAAGTTTATTTGTACCTTGAAGGGGGCGGTGCCTTCATTCGAGGAAGATGCATCACCTATTGGTAGTTGTTGAAGGATTTGCACGAAACTATCCATCATCTCGTTCCTCTGTTATGTGAGGGCTTACGCAATCAACATTTTGAAAGGATCTTCTGTCCCATCATCTTTCTTTTCTCTTTCCATGGGAGGTCGCTTGGGCGTGCGAGAGCTTCTGTCCTCAAGAGAAACAAGCTCGAGACCCAACTCTTTGTACTCCGACCTCGTTGGGGACATGCATTAAGATGACAAGGAGGAGACCGCTCTGATACCACTGATCTAGATTTTATGAGCAGAATGAAATGAATACAGATTATTAACAGGTTCTTAACATAAAATAACAGAGATACAATAAAACTGGTTTTCTATTCAATAACGAAATAAGATGAAACTGTAAAATGTAGCGGAAACAAGCTTGCTGGAATGGTGGCGGCTTATACTGATCTGGATTTTATGAGCAGAATAAAATGAATACAGATTATTAACAGGTTATTAACACAAAATAATAGAGATACAGTAAAACTGGTTTTCTATTCAATAACAAAATAAGCTGAAACTGTAAAATGCAGCGGAAACAAGCTTGCTGGGATGGTGGCGGCTTATCTCTGAGAAGAGATGTGACAACAACGTGCATTCACAAGAAGAAGGTTTCAATGAGGCTCTGAAGTCATTTTTACAATAAGAAAGAATTCCAAAAACCCTAGACATCCAAAAACCTAACCCTAGGAGATGAAACGCCAAAAGTCATGTGGGCCCCGTTTGGGAAAGCTAGTACATCAACTTACCGGGGTCGTAACTTTTGCATACGATCTTCGTTTTAGGCGTGTGATAGATCGTTGGAAAGGTATCACCGAGGAGATTCATTTTGGGGGCTCAATAATGTCTTTGGATATCATTGAGGAGATCGATACCGAAAAACCTTCATTTAGGCCCTCAAAATGGCCCCGAAAGTAAAAACTGCTAAAAATAGTAAATTGGCAAAAATGTCAGAAAACTGTTTTGAGCCAGTTGGAAAAGGTGGGTGGCCACTGATATCCATCTGGATCAATGCCTTATCTACATGTTTACATCAATAATTGGTCATTGGTGTTGACATCAATGTTGGTATTTCCATCAATTCCAAAGGGGGAGATTGTTGGATCATGTTGTCATTGATGCCAATGGTTTGATTATTTGGGAGATTGTTGGATCATATGTCATTGATGTAAATGGTTTGATTGTATGATGTCATTGATTGATGTCAAGTAATTGATTGATTGATGATTGATGAACAATGTATATGTACTATCCTTGATGAGAATGATAGATGTCAAAGTGGAAACCAATTGATAACGATGGACCATTGATATGATGCATAGATGAAGATGGATCAATGAGTTGTCATTGATTTATGATGATGCATAGTTTGTTTGATGAAAAGATGACTCATTATTTTCTTATCATGATTGATAAGGTGCACAAATGGATGAACTCCAAAGTGGTCCCCTTATGGTGAAATCCCTCACGGGAAGACGCTTTGCGGATTGAGTTATCCTAGAAGAATGGTTGGAGGATGCATGATTGTATGTGGAATATTGAGATGACGATCAATGAAGTTGTTGGTGAAACTAAACTAGATGGATAGTGCTTGTCATGCCATTTCCGATGGTATGTGGAATGTCACATAACTCCTCACGGTTTGAGAGTTATGGCCTTATGAAGTTGAAGGACCCCCATATGAAGGGTTGAAGCCCCCAAGGTCAAATAAGTCAAAGTGCTTGAAAAGAAGAAATCATTATTTAAATGATAAAGTAAAGTGACAAAATCAAGATGGATTATTTAAATGATAAAGTAAAGTGACAAAATCAAGAAGGAATATTTAAATGATAAAGTATTGGAGAACTTTCTA
>ML806788.1:151274-163417 GCA_009831015.1 Picea engelmannii | reverse complement strand
AAATGGCGTCCTTACCTAATAGGTAGGCACTTCAAGGTCAAAACAGATCATGATAGTCTTAAATACTTCTTGGAACAAAGACTATCTTCAGAAGAACAACAAAAATGGGTAACCAAGATATTGGGTTATTATTTTGAAATCCTATATAAAAAGGGGAAGCAAAATGTTGTGGCAGATGCACTCTCAAGAAAGGACGAAGATGTTGAGGCCTTTCTCTGTACTATCTCGATCATCCAACCTGATTGGATAATAGAAGCAAGGGATGAATGGAAGAATGAAAAAAATGTGTGGACTCTCATTCAAAGGCTGCAACAGGATTCCAGTGCATCATATACATTTACATGGAAAAATGATTCACTATGGTACAAAGATCGCTTATATTTATGTAAGAACTCCCAACTCAAACAAAAGGTACTATTGGAATTGCACACCTCTCCACATGACCTCAGGCACTCCCTATAGTAATGCCTCCAATTGTCGAAAAAAATCCTCGAACTCTCCCCCATCCCCCACTGGAAGAGCATGTGAAGGCCCTGCATTAGGGTCATCAAATCGATGTCTCCGGCCTACTCTCTCATCATCAACCAACCTCGCACCAACCTCATCCCGCTGTCGTCTCTCCCCTGCCCATGGCTCCCCCCATGGTGGTCTCATGGCCCCTGACGAGTCGATGCTCTGACCATCTCAACCTCCCACTTGCAAGGTCCCACATCTGTACACACAACACAAAAATGATAGCATTAGCATCCATCCATACATAAAACACATGCTATACTATTTAAAACTCAAACCATCAAATAAATCAATGTACCTCTACGGTCGAACACCTCTCCGGGGGGTAGCACCATATCTGGGTCCTCTCGGAAGTCCACCCCACTATACAGGTATCAGAGTATGATTTTTGGCATATGGAGCCACACTCGTGTAGCCTCGGCTGTAAAGTAATGGCCACCCTCCCCACCCCCATGCTGAACCAAAATCTTCACCCACCACCTAAGTCGCATCTCTCGCACACTCGGTGTGTCCAACAAAAATCTCGGGTGCAACATAGGCACCCTCTCCAAAACCCAAGCCACCAAAATCGACCCAAAGGAAAAGTCCCCTGAGTCCGTAGCTCAACACCTGTTAAGCTGCCCCACCATATTGGCATGCAACATCAATCCCTAGGAAAAGTGCTTACCACTCAGTTCCCTCTGCATGATCCTCAGCTGACCACCACTAATCCGCCGAGTAGTGAGAGATCCATACACCCTCACAATCATCGATGCAATGCAACGATGCACAAGAGAATCCATCGACCCTCTACTCACCATGGAGCTAGACATGAAGTCCTCTCCCAAACAATAGGTTCGGGCTAAGACAACCAACTGTCCATCCCTGGGTAACACGAGCTCAACTGGTAGTTGGGTTCCCCGAAAAGGGAGTCCAGTCAAAAAGTACACATCCTCTACCACACAGAATTAGAAATGCTCGCCTCACACAATGAAGCATTGTAGATCAAGGCTCCACATTGAGATTAGAAAATGTAGCAGGTACTTCTGTTCCCGCACCCGTGAACACTCAAAAAACTTTAGCAACCCACAGGCTGCCAAAGGGCCTCGTACAACCGAATCCTCATCTCTCACCACCTCTCTTAGGCATGCCCAATCCCTCTCCCTCCAGTGGACTGGCATTGTCAAATAGTCACCTACATCCACATATACAGTACCTGATCAACCATCACAACCCATAAAAACACCAAAATATCCAAAAAAGATAAGTTTTTACACCCCTAAGCTTTGCCTCAAGGGCGTGACTGTTTTCCCCACTGGCGCACACATATGCGCACATCTTTAGCCCACAGTAGAGCATGCATGAACAACTATCGACGATATAGGGATGCACGCATGCACCCCTGTGACACACACAAATGTGCATCCTAGCGCGTCTGTTAGCTACCCAGTTGTGCACACATGTGCAACTGTCAGGAACACATCCACGCATGCATGCACAACTGTTCTTTAAACAAGCACTCATCCAATGCATGGATATTTTCCCCATTTGGACACTGCCATGCATAGATGTCCCAATTATAGCTGCACACTCATGCGCGTGAATCATTCGATCGCCCGTGCATTGGGGGGCCCACCCTCAGAAAATCTCCCTGTACGACCATCCATACAACCCTGCCCAAAAAACAAATCCTAATTACTATGCAGGAGGATATGACCAATAACCTGGCACTCATTGATCCTGAATCGACTGGATTGATCTCCCGAAATCTCCAAATATCCTCTGAAACCTCTCGTCCACTCACTAAGACAACAAGTACAAATGAGGTGGCATTGTGGGACCTACAACTATATATAGTCCCTTTGCCAAACTTCCAGGATCAATTACAAGAGCTTCGGTCGTCCATTTTCTGATCCGTCTTCATCCACGGGATCAAGATCCCACCCCCCACACAATAACATCCCCTAGGTCACCATCCATCCTCATCCCTGGAGGATGCATTTTTCTCACATCCTGCCCAGGTATGCCTGCTTATATTCACAATTTATTGAATTACTGTTATATGTTCTTTATCTTCAGATATTGTTCACGTCGGGTATTCGATTTTCATGTGTGCAAGTACTTGCTCATCATGCATCAACACTACCCCTTCAAGTATATCATCAACAATGGCATGCAATCATTCCCTCTAAATATCAATTGCATTTCCCAGTCACACCCTTCGATCTTTGCCTCTAGGGTCCCCCCCCACCCGACTCTGCAGTACTCACACCTCCACTGCATTTTTCGTATTGTCACCTGGTAGCACTCTCTCCCACATGAGTTGTCCCACTTATAGTCCCCCCTGGCACTTTGACACTCATGCTGTTTTCACCCCCTAGCGCTGGGATTCCCAATAGTATTCACATTTTCGAGAATCAATCGCATGCTCTTTCTCCTCATTTTACTAGATTCCCCACAATGGACTCCCGTGTAATCTCATTATGGTTCCCATTTGGCTTCACCTCTGCAGTATCATTAACCATCCATTTCACCCACCCTCAGCTTGTCCATTTGCAAATTGTCCTCCATTCATTTCCCTACTACAGAAAACCACCTACGGGGCCCCCACCCTCCACCTGTTTTCCAAGAAATTTGCGCCCTCACCGGCCAAGCCATCTTGCACTAGGGCACCCATTTCTATATCTGCACAGTTATCCCAACTTATTCTTTATTCCTTTGGTAATTGTACAAAACTTTTTTTCCCGCATTTACATAGCTTTCCATTGTTGCCTTTAGTGACCTTCCTTTTTTGGCAAAGAAACCCCTGTCGCCCTTGGTTGGGGCATTTTTCACTTCCTACCCTTTTTAACATCATCCATAAACCCCGAGTATCTTGCAGTCCATATACCTTTGATCTCTGCATTTTTCTATCTTGTCATGCCTCTGGCACAATTTACCCAAGCCTAGTCATCCCCCTGATGCTAGATTCAGTTTCACAGGTTGCTGCCACTCATCCTTTACATATATCCCCAACCAAGGGTAGTCTTGAGTCTCACCACTTCTTGACTTTGTCCATGTTCCTTGTCAGTTCCTGATATTCTCTAGTAGATTTCATGAAGCCCTTCGCTTCTCGAAGTCACATCTCCCTTTCTGTCGACATCAACACAGTTCCTAGAAGGGCGATAATATCTCGACTCTCATTACCTCCACAATGAGGAGTCTCAGATGACATAGAGAGAATCATCATTTCTCTCTGCTGTCATTGACCCCCATGACATTCGACTTCAACAATTTCTCATGTTGCAGTGGTTCTTACTTTGCGACTATTGTAGTTGTTTTTATATTTTCCGAAGACCTCTGAAAATTGTTGGGCCATCAATGCCTGCGACTCCTCAACACTTTTCATAGGTGTCATCGCCTCTTTTTAGAGTTTTTTCACCATCAGAATTGTCCTCTGCCATTATCAACTTGCCCTTGAGGGTGCTGTAGTCATCTACACCAACACCGAGTTTTAGTTACCGTCTCATACATTTTCTGAGTTACATGACACGAGCATGGGGCATGCCCTTCTCGTTTGTACACAATTTTATTTTTTCCACACCTTGTGAAGGGTTTGGGTCCTACAGGTTCTCCTCTCTCTCCAATGGGTCGCTCTTGTAACTCCCCTCAACACACCTTCTTACAAAGATACTCTCAATAGAAGAAACATTGATGCATTTTTGGTTATACGTATGCTCCTAACCTCATACTTCAGGGGGCATATGTTATCACTAAAATTTCATTCACAAATGGTTACAGAAATCCAACATCTCCAAACAACTATTAGTTCATCCATGGCCCAAAAAATGCATTTCCAAAAGGCCCAAAACTATACAACCAGTTATAAAATCAACATGCGCTTAGAATGCAAAGGAAGCGCATGCACATGCGCCAGTCGAAAACTTTAGAAAAGCGCACATGCACCCGATGCGCGACTGTGGATGCAAAAAGCCGCACACAATTTAGAATGCCACATTAATGATTTCGGTCGACCTCCCACCCACTCCTGGTTCAGCTCCCAAGTCGATTTGACCCCCAAATCCGAGCCAAATTTGAGTGGGGGGGATGGTCAAAGACTTAGAGGTGCCCTAAAGGGCCCCTTGTTCACACTAAAGATCAGGTGGATAAAGACTCAAAGATTTGCTATAAAAAGAGGCCATGGGTGCACTATATTTCCAAGAATCTATTTGTATTGTTATTCTGCCTCTATTCTCCTGCAAGGAACCTCTTTCCTCATTGGAGCATATGAGCATCATTTCATTGGGCCATTCACATCACCTCTTGAGTGAATGAGCTTTGGATTTCTTCACCATTTCCTTTTAGTTTGTTATTTGTAAGAAGAGTTCAATCATTGGGGGTTCAAGAACCCTCCCTTGGAGGAAGAGGGGACCCATAAGCCTCCCTTTCTCTTTGGTGTTTGCCCACTAATACAATCTATCCATTAGTGGCATGAATATCAGTCTTTCTTTTGTTTTATTTCCCTTATGCAAATTAGTTTAGTTTCTTTAATTGTTATTAGATTAGTTGTTTATTTGCTTATTGTGCTTGATATTTCTAACTCTTGCACTCACTTCTGTCCTGTCTAGCTAATCCAACTGGACTTGTAAGTGTCCCTCTTTTGCTCATTTAGGTGACGAAAGGGATACAACAGAGAGGTTAGCACACTTCCACTCACTCAAAAGGGAAGTTTCCACCTAGAGACACTTCATCGATATCAGGAGATGGTAATCCACCTATCGTACCATTCCTATGGCATTCAACATCCGGTGGTCAACCCATGGTCAAATACAATAGGTAATTATAGGAAATTCAGAGAATTAGCTGCAAATTCGCCAACCAGCTCAGAGAATTAGAAACACGATGCCAGGAGAGAGGAATGTGATTCACCTAATCAGAAGATTAAGGATTTAACCTAGAGGATCACAAAGAAGATATGCTAAGCACTAAAATGAAGATTTAAATGATTTTCCTGTATTTAGTTTTGTAAAATAGAGTGTAAATGAAAAGCACTCGAATTCTTGAGATATGTATAAATATTAGAAAACATGGGATATCTAAGTTAGTGAGAACATTGATATTATGATCTAAGACTTGAATTGTAACTGTTAAATTGCATTGAAGTTTAATACAAATGAAGATTTAACTTAAATTTATGAGTTAATATTTCTTCGACGGTCCGAGTTTCTTTAGAAACATATTCCAGGAGGCCCCCCTGATATGTGTTGTATTTCTGTAGGTTGTTTTATAAGTTACATTAATTAATTGCCTTTAGATTACTATAGTTTTACATGTATTGTTGTAATTTCTTGTAGATTAAGAATTTGCTTACAGAAAAAGTTACTCTCACTATGGTGATTAATGATTGTTTAAGATATAAATATTAAAGACAATAAATTACTTGAATGATATTTCATTTACTGTGCCGTACCAACAATCATCACACAATTATATTCAAAGTTTGAACTGAGTATGCAATTCATTTATGTTCTTTCTATAAACAGATTTTCTTATTGCATTGACCTTTCATTCGACCTTTTAACTCACACTTGGAAATAATCCTTGTTGGTTTTATAGCTTGGTTGACTAAAAACAAAGTGTGCTTGAAAATAAGCACAATTAAGAGTTTATTTGTAATATGATTCCATACCATTGACAATCAAATTTGAGTGATTATAACGAAAATAATTAATTTCTGTTTGTGAGTATGGTATTTTACTGCTTTAATTTTAGTAGAAGTTTTTAGGCAATCTCAAGATTAGTTATGCACATATTGTGCCCGTGCCTCATAAGTTTACCTACCTGGATTGATATAAAATTACGAGTAATCTATAGCACTGGATCAACCCAACATTTTGGCGCTGTTTCTAGAGAGGTACTACAAGAAGTAGTTTTGAAATTACAAGTTTTTGTTGTTTTCTTGGATTACATTTTATTTTCGTTTTGATTTTCAATTTTTGTTGTCAAAATTTTTGTTTTCATTTTTAGTTTTGATATGTGCATTTTCAACAGGAAGGAGTGAAAATGGTAAGACGAGAGATAAGAACATGCACATTCACTTTAGTGAGTATTCACAAGTCCTTGTGATGCGTATGTTGAATGCATAAACCAGTTAGGCCTAGGGATAGTAAGGGTAGGTTCATTAAATTAGAAAAAGAAGTTGCTCCAGAAAAATCAAAACCAACCCCCCCCTACAAAACCATTTACTAAACCACATTCACAACCATCTACTAAGCCACCTTCACAACCACTTACTAAACCACTTTCACAACCATCTACTAAGACACCCTCACAACCATCTACTAAGCCATCTTCAAATCCATCTATTAAGTCATCTATCCGACCACCTATCAAGACATTCATAAAACCTCCCACCACTAACTTGCTTGCAAGTACTATAAATGATACGATAAAAAGGATTGTTGTAGAAAGCTCAAAGTAGAATCAAACAAAAGATACTGCTGAACCTTTTGAAGATCCAGAGGAAACACCAGAAGGTTGGAGTAGATAGTGTTGGATCTTTTGGGAGAACAAGATGGATGATGAAGAATCTATTATTGGAGGAGGAGGATGGATACTAAGAAGGGAAGGTGAAAATGAAAAAGGACCAGGAGGTGGGGAAGAAAGAAAAATAATACCAATACAAAAAGGAGGTGGAGAAAGAGAAATAATTCCAAAAGGAGGAGGTGAATGAGAAATAGGTCCAAATGATGATAGGAACATAATAAGTGAAGAAGAAGAAGAAGTTACATTTGGATTCCCTATTTTAGATATACTTGTTGAATTTGGAAATGAATTAAAAATGAAAAATATTCCTCCTTCTATTTTGCCTAATTTTTATGGTATGCCTTCCGAAGATCCTGATGCATTTTTATTCGAATTTGATATTTTATGTTGAACTTATGGGTATACCGATGATGCTTACAAATTGCGATTGTTTCCTACCACACTAAAATGCACTGCATTAAAATGGTTTATGGGATTGGGTGAAAGTACAATAGCACATTGGGACACCACGAGGAAGATATTTCTTAATAAGTATCAAGCCTATTGTAGGTCAAGGGATTCAAAAAAATATATCTCCAGGAAGAATCAAGAAGAAGAAGAAAATTTGGAAGATTACCTGGGTTGTTTTTGTATAATTTGCAAAAATCAAAGCATATTACCTTAAATATTGATGTCATCCGTACCATATTTTTAAAGGCCCTTGGTGATGAATATATTGATATCCTTAATATTATGGGTTTCGGTGATATCTCATCCTTACCATTTGAAAAAATTGTTAATTTGTGTAGAAATATTCCAGGGGAAAAAATAAAGATGGAATAAGTCAAAGGGATTACCTTTCAAAAGTAACAAAATATGCACTAAGGAGTATTAGTAAAGCTGAAATTTGTAACTTTCTAGAAAACTTTAAAACTGAACTTATGGGTACATTAATTTCTCAGTTTGATGGTTTTAATGCCAAGAAATGACAACATGATGAAAATGTAGTGTTAGCTATTTTTTTCCCTGATTGTAGAGGGAAGCATCCTAAAAATGAATGTTCACTAAAGAAAGTTCATAGTTGTAAAATTTGTCCAGAAAAGAATGTAATAGAAGGTTGTCCATCGCAGATCAGACTAAAGGCTGTGTTCAAGGGAGATAATGAACAAGCAGAAGCAATGTAAAACATAACAGCTAGGCGACCATGAAAACCAAGGCTAGAAGGTATGTTTCCATACCTTTCTAATCATTTTTTTGTATTTCGCACTCAAAGTCCTACAAAAACATCATGGAGTGCTCCCATTCCATGGAAATCATGGCCTCCTCAAGAAAATTACAATCCACCTTATCAACAAAATTGGAGAGGTAATAACCATGGTAATCAACCACCTTACAATTATCAACAACAAACATATCCTCAAAAATCTTATCAACAACAACAATTTTATCCCCAACAAAAACAATATCAATCAAATCCACCATACTTGCAACAATCCTTTCCATCACTTCCACCACCTCAAATAAGTCAATCTCAAGCTCTACAACTCCCTTCAACTCAACAACCTCCATGACCTACACCAATTCCTTCCCAGCCAATAGAAAATACAAACAACCAAAAAGACAAAGTTGTCTACAACACCAAAGTAGATAGTTTTCCCACTTATGGTATTGCTCCTATAGCATTACATGAATTTCCGGTAGTATTACATGAATTTCTTGCAATATTACAAGAATTTCCTACAGAATTACAAGAAATAAACCTGTGCTCAAGAAAGGTAATAAATCAGAAATCCCCCATAATATCTTAAGAAGAGGTATAGAAAACTCAGTTAGATCAAAATAAAATAGTAGAAAAATAGTTAGTAACTTCACAGGAAAAAAATCAGCACTCTAAAACAACACCTTTTCCTGAATGATTACTGATAGAAAAGCAAGAAAAATAAGAAATCTTACCTGAACTTTATATTTTAGAAGATCTAAAAAGTGTTTTCATCAAAATTCCCTTATTAAAGACTAGTAAATAAATCCCAATATATGCTAAAACAATGAGGGAATTGTGTAGTAAAAGGATTGCAAAGAGAAGAAAGGATCCACAAACAATACAAGTGATTGGAAAACTAGAAAGCTTGATAGTCACTGTCGAGTGGAATATATGCTGTCTATTTCGACATTAAATTGTCAACCCGGGGCTCGTAAGATTCAAGGTGCTAGCATTGTATGTGCAGGTCTAGAGATCTAATCTAGCAGTCTAATCTATTTCTGACAACAAACTCAGATAATAAAGAGATTAAACAAACTAGACCAATTGGAAACTGATACCGGAATAACAAACTAGTGCAAGAATCTATTATGCAAAAGATCAACCTAGGCATGAAAGATTACTATTCTAATTACTCTTTTTACTTAGAAATCTAACTTTGTGATTCATTTACTCAATTCAGATTAGAACATTGATTTCTACAGAAAAATGTAAAGTAGAAACAAAACAATCTACTGAAAACTTTGCCATTCAAGGAATATTAATATACTAAACACATGTTCTTATAACTAGTTAGACTGATGAACTAATTACCAAAAGGATTTAAAATAAAAAATTATGCTGTCATACTTGAACTAGAAATATATTCACAGAGGTATAGTGATTACACAGTACTGCAGGGGTTAATTTAATCTACTTTAACTGGTCATGAACAAATTCTTAATAAACATGCTCAGTTCCTAGTGATCGAATTACAAAGAATATTTATATTTACAACATGGTGTGAATAAGTCAAGTGAATACATACAATCAAGTTACAATTAAAAAGAGTGATTACTACAACTGAGAATACACAAAGGAGATTATAATAAAATGACTGCAAAAAGAGATTAGAACAATAAAGGGAAATTAGAACAGTTATAAGGAAATGGATTATACAGAGAAATTATAAGAGAATGATAGTAAAGAGAAATTAGAACAACTCTTACAAAAGAGAGGTTAGAAATCTAAATAAACAAATAAATGAGACACACAGACTACTGGTGGGTCCCTCGAGCAGTTGTGGTACTCCAACTCACAAATTGATCACAAACTCAGCTTAATTTATAAATTTGCATTAAAATGAATAAGAGAGCCAAGTTTTACACATAGTTCTTAACCTGTTTCTCTGGGTCTATCCTATCATGCTAGCAAGCTCAAGTATATATAGAGTCTGAGAGGTCGACCACTAAAAGGGTCGACTCTCTCCCAAAACTAGAAAATCGTTTAACTGTTCTATTAATAGGCAATGAGTCTTAAAATCGTAGCTTGAATATAGGAGATATATTTATCTGTCTAAATTGAAATACAATAAGAGCCATAGCAAGAGGGCGATAATGGGTAAAAAATCCATGTTCTATTTTTGCCCGAAAACGCCTGCAAGTATTCTAATGGACAAATTTGTTGCGCTCCGAGTTCCGTAATAAGGGTGGGATGGAGGTTCGAATGGAGGTTCGGATCTGACTGATATAAATTCAGGCTATCGGATGAAGAGCTAAATTCACCTGATATGTAATTTCAAGCTAGTTCTCTTGTGCAAAAATATGGGAATGAGTGCCAGAATGAGTGTTGGAATCTCAAGCCATTTGATCATGATCTGATGTATGGAAACACCTATCTCCCACAATCTCAAGGATTAGTTTATCATTAATAAAACTATATATAATACACTAAGAATAATAAATTAAGCATGAATTCACATCATTTACTTTTATTGATTTTAATCAATAGATTTAAATAAAAGACCAACATTTTTAAACAAAATGTGATGGTTTATGGTTAAATGTGATGACATACTAGTGAAATAAGGTGGAAGAAAGAATCAAATTTAAGAGCCCATCGTGCCCCCAGACTGAAGATATGACACGTCCTCATGCCATGAATAAATTGGAACTGACCTTTTATTCATTTCAAAAACTTTGTGTTTTCAACAACAACTGTAGGCAATATTCAACAGAAGGAATCCAACATTAAAAAAAAACTAGAACTTAGAAAAAAAAGTATTAATGCTATGGAATGAGAAGACGAAGACACTTATAAATTTTGGAATTGAAATAATACATACAATTTTATAAACTAGTAACATTTTATGCTTACGAGGACCATATATGTTATGATAGGTTTTTTTTTTTCCTTAAAAAAGAAAACATGAGGGTATAAATGGTCTTTAATACATGGAAAAACCCGTAGAAAACCAGTCATCCTGTCTCATTTTTAAAGGCCTACTTTCATTTAAGTAATATTGATAAAATTTGCATTCGAGTTCATTAAACTGCTATACTTATGGGTCTAACTCATAGGATAGTGACATCCTAGATATAGTATGAATTAAATGACAGGGTCTTACGATCATCTTACAAACATTCTCAAATGGCAATTAGATGATATTTATTTAGCCCTTTTGTTCAACCATGCATGCTTCTTCTTAAGAATTTACAAAAGTATATCATTCATATAGATAAATATAGATTAGGCATAATAAAAGACATCAAAGTCAAAATCCATTGCCAGCAAGCCTGTTCAGTACCCCGATGGGGTAACTTTGATATCTAATAAATATCCTCTTCTAGGAAGAATGCCCCATTGCCAATGTGCCTGTTTAGTACCCTGATGGGTTTGCCTAGTCATAACATAGGCCGATACCCACTACCAAGAAACCTGTTCAGTATCCTGGTGGGTTAGCCTCTTACACCCATATTACAGCCTTTACCACCACCCTTAAGATATGTATGTATGTATTTCTTTCACAATGATATGGGGAGGCAACTCTGAAAACCTTTTTACGGAATGTGATGCTATATGGGTTGGATGAAACTCTATAAATTCCCCATAAAAGATTGTTCATATGAAGAATAGACCTATGCATTTATATTAGTCCAAATACACATCCTTGTCAAACTTACTTAATGTGTAGTGGATGAGGCCGTAAGAGAATGAATTAAAGGTGTCTCTAGTCCCTAAGTCTATCTTCTTGATATAAGATTATCGTAGTGTTCCCTCATAAATAGAAGTTTCATTCACTCTCATGCTACTATTTGGTAAAGATGCTTGAATAACTAACTTTGGTATGAATCTTGGGATGTACAAGTTACCTAGGGGTATTATTATGAAGACCTTAAGGTTTTATTAA
>ML806788.1:115429-146220 GCA_009831015.1 Picea engelmannii | reverse complement strand
TCCTTTTCACCCACCTTTCTTTTCCACCTCTTCCTGTGTTTTCCCCTCATTGTGGCCAACACTTGCAACCAAGACCTTGAAAATCACATAGCTACCCACATTGAGTCCAAAATGGACTACCTAAAAGAGGAACTGAAGAAGGACATCAATTCCCACCTTTACAGCTAGCTTGAATCCCACCTTGAGTCTCAAATTGACTCATTTGCTGCCAAGGTCCTGGAAAAACTGCCCATTTCTGGAATCCCTTCCTCATCTAACCAACATTCTAACCTATAAGGAACTGCTGTTGGATCATGTTGTCATTGATGCCAATAGTTTGATTGATTGATGTCAAGTGATTGATTGATGATTGATGTAATGTATATGTATTGTCCTTGATGAGAATGATAGATTTCAAGTGGAAACCAATCGATGAAGATGAATCAATGAGTTATCATTGATACATGATGCATAGTTGATGTATATGATGTAGTGGTGGATTGATGCATAGATGAATCATTCTAGTCTTATCATGATTGATAAAGTGCACAAATGGATGAACTCCAAAGTGGTCCCCTTATGGTGAAATCCCTCACGAGAAGATGCTTTGTGGCTAAGTTGTGGTTGGGAGGACCCATGCTTGTATGCGAAATAATGAGATGAAGATCAAGGAAATTGTTGGTAAAAATATCCTAGATGGATAGTGCTTGTCATGCCATTTCTAGTGGTATGTGGAATGTCACATAACTCCTCATGGTTTGAGAGTTATGGCCTTATGAAGTTGGAGGACCTCCATATGAAATCTTGAAGCCCCCAAGGTCAAAGAAGTCAAAGTGACCCGAAAGAAGAAATCATTATTTAAATGATAAAGAAGTGAAAAAATCAAGAAGGAATATTTAAATGATAAAATATTGGAGAACTTTCTATTTATGGAAAGTAGTTAACCCTAAAATAAGGAAAATGGGTTAAGTGACCTAAAAATGGGTTAAGTGATCTAAAGGATGAAAGTATAAATAAGATAGCTATGGTCTCTTGTAGATCATCCTTTTTGTGGATCAATGGAGAGCTTCTTGTGAATATATTTTGGAGTATTGATGGAGAGCTTCTTGTGAGAAAATATTATTGGTGTGGATCTCTTGAGCATGATTGAAGACCTATTATGAGGAAGACAGGGAGAGGAGGATCTCATGGACACATCAAAGTTTCGGCAATGGCAGAGATCTTGACGACAAAATTATCGAATTCACATAAAACCCTATTTTATGATGCATATGCAGGCTGTCTGTGTATAGGGTGCGTATACATTGAAGTTATACGTGTGCTGGATGTGTATAGGGAGAGTATGTATGCAGGCTAACTGTGTACATGGAGCATATAGTGGATAAAATCATGGAGATTTGTGTTTGAGTTGGTGACAAGCTCTTGGATGATGAGGCCGGTTCCAGATCTACATTCTATGGGCTCAAATCTATCACTTAGACACTGGTATGGTTACATTATTGTCTTGATGGATACTAATGCTTGATGTGTTATGAATGCTTAGGGAATTCTTGGTATGGATTCTATGATATGGTTCAATTTGGATGATTTGGTTGATGGAGTGATCAATACTATTGTGATTCAGTGGTGACATGATTGCTATGGTATACTAGTTGTTTATAAATGATTGAGATAGCATTCATATTGATTTGTTGTGGAGCATGAGCAAGCTATTGGAGAGCTTGGATGTGTTGTGACTGGCTGGTGGTCAGATTGATATCTGTTGAGGATTGTTGCCTTATCTCAGTTGGTGCTGAGGGTGTAAGCTGAGTCTTGCATTATAGAGCTAGTGCTCTTATAGATTTGTACTCTATTAAGTTGTTGTTGATAAACCCCCAGATGGTTGTCCATATTAAAAAGAAAAATATGTACATACATCTTGTGTTCTTTGTGTTTCTTGTAGTGATGAATTGATGATGATATATTGCTGATATATGTTCTCATCTAACTGGTTATAAATGACAACAATGGGTAATGAATAAATGCTGAATGTTAACTAAGGATTTTTTGTAAAGAGGGAAGATTTTGGGAAAAAGAGCCCCACACTCATTCACCCACCCCTCTAAGTGTGGTAGGTGTGTCCAACAACTGCTTCCTCCAATTTCTAGGAGTTTTAGTCCAACCCTTTTCATTGTGATATGCATATTTCACGAGTGGAGGTGAATAAATTTAATGGCTCAGATCCCACTGGTTGGGTCACTCAAATGGAACACTACTTCTCCTTGCATGAAATCACTGATGCCTTGGCCAAACATAGTTACAATGTCCTCTATTTTGACCCTGAACGTTGGTAATGTTGGCAATGGCATCGAAAATCACACCAAAGATATGTGGCTTGGAACTATTTTGTGGTTTAACTTGATCCAGGTGGATATCAGTGGCCACCCACATATTCCAGTTGGCTCAAAATAGTCTTCTGGCAACTTACTATTTATAATAGTTTTTTTCGATTCCTAAAATTTCGGGGCCATTTTGAGGGCCTAAATGATTTTTTTTTCAGGAATGAGAACCTCAATAATAATAAAACACTTGGATTGAGCCCCCAAAATTAATCTCCTCGAAGATGAATTTCCAACGAGCTATTGTGCGCCCCAAACAAAGATCGTATGCCAAAGTTACGCCCCCAGGAAGTTGATACACCAAACTACCCAAAACGGGGTCCACACAACTGTTGGCTTTTCATCTTTCGGGGTTAGGGTTTTGGATTTTATTTATGTTAAAAATACATTTATATCCTCATTGTAACCATATTCTTGTGAATGTGAGTAGCCATCACATCTCTCCTCAGAGATAAGTTGCCACCATTCGAGCGAGTCTTTCACTCTGTATTTCTACAGTTTTGTACATTTCTCTCATTAATAGAAATTTATGTATTACTGTATATTTGTGTTTATGGTTGCATCTCTGATATATTTATGTTATATTATTGGATATCTGATATATCTCTGTACATTTCTTTATTACATCTCTGCTCTCATTTCGTGCAAAAAATAATCCAGATCAGTGGTATCAGAGCATGCTTCTCTTGATCGTTTTTTTAGTGCATGTCCCCGACGAAGTCTGAGTATAGAAAGTTGGGTCTCAAGCTTGTCTCTCTTGAGGACAATCGCTCTTGAATGCCCAAGAAACCCTCCATTGTGGAAGAAAAGAAAAATGATAGAGCAAACAATTCTATTAATCTATTGCTTGAGCAAGCTCTCACACGATAGAGGGACAAAATGATGGAGAATTTTTCCCACATCCTTCAACGCCTGCCGATAATAACATACATGTCTTCATCAACCGACCACTTTGGAGGAACCTCGCCTTTCGAGGTACAAGTTAATTTTGATATTCCCACATTTTAAGGACAGATAGATGCAGATGCCCTAGAAAAATGGTTAAATCTGCTAGAAGTTTATATCTTTGTTCATAATTTCTCCGATAGGGAAAAGATCACCTTTACACTCCTTAAGGCTCTCCCACATGTCAAACATTGGTGGGAAACTTACTGGGAGAAAAGTTCCACAGATGATTCTGAAATATATGGGTCTGACCCCACTTGGTATTTTTTTGTGGATGCGATCAAGGAACTATATTACCCTGTTGGAAACTATGATGACCGGTACATGAGATGGACCACACTGCGACAAGAGAGGGGCCAAGCAGTGCCAAAGTTCACCAATACCTTCTATAACTTGTGCACCAAGCTGGGTATAAGAGACTCTGAGCGAAATATGGTTTTGAAATACCGTGGGGCTCTACACAGATACATCTAAATTGAAATGGATTCTCTTGACATCTCATCACTAGGTGCTACTTATTGACATGTTGTTAAAATTGAGCAAAAATTTAAGCACCATAACAAGCGGGAGTTTAGGTCTGCAAATATGCAACAACCAAAGTATGGTTTTGACGGCCCTAACAACCAACCTTCATAAAACCAATCTAAGCTACAAGAAAAGAAGGGTAACATAAATACAAATAAGGACACTATTAAATGGTGTGATTTACACAAAATACCCTGGCACAAAACTGATGGATGTCACTCAAAATAGTCATTGGTGGCCGAGATCAAAGACAAGGAACCGATCCCTGATTCATAATCCGATTAAGAAAATACTAGTAAAAGATATATTATTGATGTAGACCCCACTGCTATTGTCATAACTGCAACAATTCAACCAAAAGAACCAACATATACTGAAGAGGGGGAGCGCCTTTTTCATTCAGAGATGTGGGTGAAGGAGACCTCGCTGCATTTTATTGTTTATAGCAGAATCCAGAAGAACCTCATCTCAACAAAGGTTGTCAAACAATAGGGATTGTCGGGAATACCACACCCACAACCATACAACATCGGATGGCTTCACCAGTGATGAGATCTTCATGTCATCCAGAAGTGCGATTGTCATACGACATTCGACCCTTCAAGGATGAGGTATTATGTGATGTTGCCCTACTGGATGTCTGTGATGTTCTCTTGGGCCAACCATATATGTGGAAGCGCCAAGCTATTTATGAGTCTCAACCCCGTAGTGTCATTTTTACTCTGGGGTGTCATCTCTATAGTATACTAGAGGTAGTTCCGACTACTCTCCCACAAGGTAGTATCTCATACTACAAAATTCAGATTCTTCATAATATGTTTAAAAGGTGAACAAAAGGACACTACAACCACTGCAGCCTCAGTCTAAGCACCTTCTATCCAACAAAAGAAGGTAAAAAAGATTGCAGCAAAGCGTAAGGATTCCTTCTACACATAGACATATCATGCAACCAAACTAGTTAAAAATGTCCAACCCTTCCAACCACAGGTTCATGACAATGTTCAACAAGCTAAGCAACACAACTTCTCCAACAAGGCAAACAACTCATCAAGATGCAGATTGAGTAAACGATTTTCCCTCTCCCATGGAAACACAATGCAATGGAGAACATTGCTTCCTAAGGAGGGAGGATTGATCCAAGTGGATATCGGTGGCCACCCACCTATTCCAACTAGATCAAAACAATCTTCTTGCGACTTACTATTTTTAGCAATTTTTCGGTTCCTAAACTTTCAGGGCCATTTTGAGGGCCTAAATGAAGTTCTTTTCGGGATATAGCACCTCAATGATAACCAAAATATTTTATTGAGCCCCAAAAATGAATCTCCTCGATGATACCTATCCAACGAGCTATTGTGCACCCCAAACAAAGATCGTATGCCAAAGTTACGCCCCCAAGAAGTTGATACACCAAACTACCCAAAATGGGGTCCACAAAACTGTTGGCTTTTCATCTTCTGGGGTTAAGGTTTTGGATTTTCTTTATTCTAAAAAGGCCTTTAGAGCCTCATTGTAACCATCTTCTTGTGAATGTGAGTAGCTGTCACATCTCTTCTCAGAGATAAGTTGCCACCATTCTAGTGAGTCTTTGACTCTGTATCTCTACAGTTTTTTACATTTCACTCATTAATAGAAATTGTGTATTACTGTATCTCTGTGTTTGTGGTTGCATCTCTGATATATTTTTGTTATATTATTGGATATCCGAGATATATTTGTACATTTTTTTATTATATCTCCACTCTCATTTCGTGCCGAAAATAATCCAGATCAAAACTTCATGACTTCTTTGACACTGATACACACTCCCTGGATCATCTGACCAAATTGAAACAATCAGGTACATTGGAAGAGTTTATAACTGCATTTGAGAAATTATCTTTCAGAATAGAGGGCATGCATGATACTTTTTTCTGAGAATTCTTTATCAGTGCCCTCAAGGATGACATTCGAGCCCAAGTCTCATGAATCACCCCTAGACTTGATTGGAAGCTACTCAATGTGCCAAGGAAGCCCAACAAGTTGTTTTTTCCCAACAACACAAAACTTCTTTCCCTCTGTGCCCTTTCCCTACCAGTCCTGCCTCTCATCCCATCCCTCTCAAGATCCAAAAATTAACCTGGGAAGAAATGGTTGAACGCCAACTCAAAGGTCATTGCTATAATTGTGATGAAATTTTTTTTCGGGGCACAAGTGTAAATAAAAAAAGTTGTTCATGGCCATCTATGAGGATTTTGTTGAAGATGAGATTGAGGCTTCTCATGCAACCGAGATACCTGAGCCAACTCCTACCACTCCACCAAATGATCCACTAGAAGTTGAACCAGTCATTTCCTTGAATGCACTCACTGGATTCTCTTCTCCCCAAACCCTCAAGCTAATTGGATACATTAAAAACCAAAAGGTCATCATCCTAATTGACAAGGGTAGCACCCATAATTTCAGTCATCGATACATTTATCAAGAAACCCATTGCGATATGCATGCAGTCAAAAAATTTCAAATCATGATTGCCAATGGAGGTTCCATGAAATGTGGGGGGCGTTGTGAAAATGTGCATCTCCAAATTGGCCAGTACAACTTGAAATCTCATATGTTCACTATAGACATGGGTGGTTGTGACATTGTGTTAGGTGCATAATGGTTACGCACTCTTGGTCCCATCCTCATGGATTTTAAGGAATTGACCATGCAGTTTCAACAGGAGGATTAACAGTATAAGTTCCAAGGCATCACAACAGGCTCCCCTGAGATCATCAATTCCCATCAAATGGAAAAGCCCCTAAAAAAAGGCCATTCTGACATTATTTCCCAACTCACTGGCATTCAAGTAGTTGAGACACCATGTGTGCATCCTGACCTCCAATCTATATTTTCCAAACACCACATTATTTTTTCTACTCCCCATGGCCTTCCCCCTTCCTGCGATGTTCATTATCATTCCATTCCTCTAGTTTTGGGTAGTCTTCCTCCCAATGTCTGCCCGTATTATCATCCATTTTCCCAGAAGAATGGAATTGAGAAATTTTTTCAAGAATTGATCGATGCGAGTGTCATCCTCCATAGTACTATCCCCTATTCTTCTCCTATGGTCATGGTCCTCAAGAAAGAATGCACGTGGCACATGTGTCTTGACTTTCGTGCTCTCAACAAACTCACCATAAAAGAAATGTTTCCCATTCCTGTCATCAATGATCTATTGGATGAATTGATTGATTGATCCAAAAAGGATCCAGAGAAGACTAAGGACAACTCAGAATTTGTAGAACCAACTCAGGAAGCTCAGAATGGCCTCAATAAACAGAGAAAGGGAAAAAATTCAAAGTCCTAAAAAGGAGATGAAATTGGCATCATCACGAAGAGCGTGTCACAATATTTCCAACGGCATAATAGAATCATCAAACGTAGTTACGGATCAAAAGATATTCATGGTCAAAGTTTGGTCAACCTAGCCCAATCAGTAGGGGATGAGTCAACATATGTACTGCTGACATCAACATCAGTACACATGACGTCAGCATCCGTACTACTAACATCAACATTAATACAAATTATGTCAACATCTGTACAGTGTACGTGGCACACACAAAAGGTGACACGTTTCATGCTGACGTCATCATGCTGACGTGGAAGAACCAGAGGTTGCCACATGTCACTCATTTTTGGAAATTTTGGGTCAATCCATGGACCAATGAAAAAGTGCCACGTGGCAGTCTATACAACCATGTGGCAGACCATACGGTGAGGTGAAAGGCTGATGTGATAGGTGTTTGGCATTGCCAAATGGTTGGCTGCCACGTGGAAATGGGAAAATGCCCATTGAGGGCCCAAAAACCGAATTTCAAAAATAAAAAAGGCGGGCCCACCAAATCTGGTGCATCCCTGCCAGATCTAGCAGCCAAACAATACACTTCGACAAATCTAAACCACACTCCAAAATTGGAGAAGTTCCGTTCCACATATATGTATACATTATAACTATAACCCAAAAGGGGAGGCCCATAGGCTCGACCCCGGGACGTCCCCCTATACAAACGCCTTCACTATAACATCCGCCACCGTTGGGCCAACAAAATACGTGGTGTAGTTCACCCCACCTTTTGTTTATAAGATGAGTCTACCCAGATATGAAGGGGGGGCGCATGATGGTATGACCGAGCATGAAATCCGAGACACAGTACAAAGAATTAAATGCAGGGAGCAGACACCAAAATCGAGACAAGATTTCTCAAGGGCTTGGGAGTGCCCGAGTCAGATTGAGGCGTGGAGATAGTCATTTTTGGGTATTTCGACGCCAAAAATTCAATGGTGCTGTCTGTTTTATGATCTGAACAAATCTTCTGCAACTTAATTCCAAAATGAGGTATACTTAGGTATTTTGCCAAATTCTTTTGCCGAGTTAATAAAAAGGTCTACCCATTTGAGAGTAGGATCCGAAGACGTAGTCCACCATGGATAAACTCAGTTATCAAGTTTTTGTGTTTAGATTTGATGCTTATGTCTCTTCATTATTGAGAATTTCCTTCTTTAATGGTGCACTTTAATTTATGCTCATTTAATACAATTATTTATAAGTCACTCCGATGAAAAGATCTCGGATCATGTTGGTATCAGAGAAGTCATATTTGACTTGAATTGTTGAGTGTGAATTCTTAATAGGGCCAAGAAAAAGCAGGGTGAAGGAACTCTTAAGAATTTCAATCTCGAAGTTGGCCATGTATCCCGAAGGAAGAAAATGGTAGAAGAGGACAAGCATAATGAACATGAGAAAAACTTCGATATGGTCTTTTATTGCATGCCAAAAATGGTCGAACAAATGCATGGAGACTATGAGAAGAGGATAAAGAAGAAAGGGAAGAAAAAGGAAGCACAAGCTGATGATAATGCTTCAGTAAATCAAGGGGCTTGAGGAGACCCTCCTGAGCCTCCATCGTCACCATCAAGTTCTATCTCTTCTTCCTCTAAGAATTCTCATCATTCTCATCATTGTAGCCATAAATCTTATTTTAAGAAACCATTATTAAAGCTTGATGTAAAATTTTCTTTACCTATGTTTAATGGAGATGCTAACCCTAAAAAGCTAGATAATTGGATCCGACAGGTTCAAGTATATTGCCGTGTTCAACAAATTTATGAAGATGAAGTTAAAGTACAATTGGATTCTCTTCGGTTGGAAGGCACCGCTCTCGTATGGTGGGAGAGAAAAATTCAAGACATAAGTAAGTGTGGTAATCTTATTTCCTCATGGTCGGAATTTAAATCAACGATAAGGAAGCAATTTTATCCATTGGGTTATTTACATAAAGCAATGATGGAATGAAAAACTTTAAGACAAAGTAAAGGTCAAACTGTACAAAGTTTCATGGAAGAATTTAGGAAGAAAGCTCTTGAACTAAACATTCCTTTAGATTCTTATGAAAATTTAATGAAGTATATTGGCGCACTTCACAGTTATAGTCTTCATAGTTTTCTATTGTTTAACCCCACCAGTCTTGACGAAGTTTGTGTGCAAGCCACTCACCTTGAGAACAAGGGAAAGCATGCTCAAGAAGATCCCACAAAGAAATCTTCAATTCTCCCACACAAGCCATTTAAGAAGTTTAAAATGAAGGACAAGAAGACCAACGCTTTAAAGAGAGAAGAAGGAAAACCATCTTTCACTCATTTCAAGAAAAGTGGTCACGATGATGAACACTGTTGGAAACTACATCCATAGAAGAGACCGAAACAGTTTGGTGGAAAGGGGAAGACAAAGACCGTTGCTACAATGCAACAAGATCTTGGTTCCGATTAAGGAAACATCATAGTGGTTGGAGTACAAGGTAAATATTCCCTTCATGCTAGTTCAAATTCCAATAATTAATCTCATGATGATAAAAAAAAGAGGAATTAATTATTTCATATAAGAGTTGTATCTAAACACACTAAGATAGATACATTATTTGATCTGGGTTCCCAAGTAAACTTGATATTTGAAGCACTTGTCAAAAAGATGGGTCTTGAAGTGAAACCACATCCAAAGCCTTATCCTCTTGGTTGGGTATGTGATAAAGAAAAACTTAATGTCACCAAGCACTTTAGGGTCATATTTTCTATTTCTTCAAAGTTGATTGATGAAGTGGATTTGGATGTTGTATCACTTGATATATGTGGCATAATGTTAGGGAGTCCTTATCTTTATGATAGAAAAGAAATCTTCTTTCATCATGAGAACAAATACCACCTTACTAAGGGGGGAGTGGAATATATTTTTATAGCTCATGACATGAGGGTAAACACAACACTTGTTAGTGCAGGACAAATGAAGAGACTCATAAACACTAATAAGAGATATGTACTCAGGGTCGTAAGGGAGAAAGATGTCGAAACATCCGACGTTTTCCAAGGATGTGATCCTTCTCATAAGAAATAATTATTTGATGTTCTTTCTAAGTATGATGATATTTTCCAGGAACCAGATGGATTACCTCCTAAGAGGGAAATCCAACAGGAAATACATCTTCAACATGTTTCTCCTCTTCCTAATGTGGGAATGCACATGATGCCAGTTGTAGAGATGACAAAGATCAAGAAGTAGGTACGAGGCTTATTGGATCAAGGGGTCATCAGGCCCATCTCATCTCCTTGTGGTTTTTTGATCGTGATGGTGCCAAAGAAAGATGGCACATGGAAAATGCGTGTCGATTACCGGACCTTAAATAAAATAACGGTGAAAAATCGATACCCTCTTCCTCGTATAGATGATTTACTTGATCAATTAAAGAGTGTTGTTTATTTCACTAACTTGGATTTGCGCAGTGGATGCCATCAGATCAGGGTTACAGAATAAGATACATGGAAGACTGCCTTTAAAACCAAACAAGGATTGTTTGAGTGGTTAGTTATTCTATTTGGGCTTTGTAATGCTCCGACAACTTTCATGCGTGTGGTGAATGATGTATTCATGCCATTTCTAGATGATTTTGTGATTGTATATTTAGACAACATTCTTATATTTAGCGGGACTTGAGATGAAAATGTAAGGCATGTAAAGCAAGTGTTGGATACTTTGCAAAGGGAAAAGTTGTATGTAAAATTGTCCAAATGTGAATTTGGTAAGACTTCATTTGTGTACATAGGTCATATTGTAGGGGGAGGACAATTAAAAATTGATCCTTCCAATATTGATGTAATTGTAAATTGTCTTGAGCCCAAAACTGTAACCAAAATATGGATCTTCTTAGGTGCAGTCCAGTATTGGAGGAGGTTCATTTAAAACTTCTCCTTTATAGCATCTCCTTTGCATGCCTTAACCAATGTGAAGAACACTTTTCAGGGGGGAGGAAAGAAACAAAAATCTTTCGACACTTTGAAGGAAAATCTCAATACCGCACCAGTATTAGCACTGCTGAGTATTCAACATCCCTTTGAGATCGAGACAGATGCCAATGGATACGCCATGGGTGTAGTATTGATGCAATATCATAAGCCTATCTGTTACCACTCTGAAACTTTTAACCAAGATGTTAACTATCCTACATATGATAAAGAGTTGTATGCATTAGTTCAAAGTGTAAAGAAATGGAAGCACTACTATTTAGGGAAGGAAACAATCATACATACATTTTATCAACCCTTATAGTATCTCCAAGCACAAACCAAACTGCAATAATCTCGACATTACAAATGGATGTGTTTTCTACAGAAATTTCATTTGGTAATCAAGTACAAAAAGGGTACGAGTAACAAGGTAGCTGATATGCTTTCAAGACCTTCTATTGCTACTTCTATTATTTTGAAGAATGCTTCTTTACTCATGATAGCTATGTGGAACAATATGCCATTGATGGAGATTTTAAAGAAGTATATGAGAAGCTAACCTATGGTGCACAGGTAGAGAACTATTGTCTGCAGGGAAAACTACTCTACCATCTTGGAAAGCTATGTATTCCTACAAGTGAACGAGTCCATGTAATATGAGAAGCTCGCACTTCTCTTTTGTTTGGGCATTTTGGGGTAGGAAAAACTATGGCTCATCTGCAGAGGTTTTGCTACTAGCCTTAGATGAAAGCAATTGTAACTAAATATGTAAATGGGTGTGTGATGTGTTCTACTAGTAATCCCACTAATAGAAAAATGGGCCTATAATCACCACTGCCTGTTCCATCCCATCCATGGGAAAGTATCTCCATGGATTCTATAGGGGGTTTACCAATGTCGAAAATGGGTCATGAATATTTGTATGTTGTACTGGATAGATTCAACAAGATGTGTATCTTAATTCCATGTAAAAAGAAGATCACTGTTGAGAAGAATGCTAATCTCTTCTTTCAACATGTTTGGGTTCACTTTGGGTTACCCACATCCATTATCTCGGATCGAGATACTCGATTCCTTGGGAATTTTTGGACAAGATTGTGGAGAATGATGGACACCAAGTTGAAGAGGAGCATTGCTTTCCATCCACAGACCAACAGAAATACAAAGGTTGTTAATTGAACAATGATACTTTTGCTTCGAGGCTACTGCAACAAGCATCCCAAGTTATGGGATGAACAAATACCCTATGTCCAACATGATTACAAATGAGCCTTACATTCATCCACTAAATGTTCACATTTTGAGACATATTTTGGGTATTTACCTAAATTTCCTTTGGACTTGATGTATGGGAGAGATGCTGGTTAAAATTAAGAAAGAAATGAAGACAAAGACCACAAGTTCATCAAGAGGATCCATCAGGTACACCAAGCAGTCAGGGAACAATTGGAGAAAAGTCAAGCATAGTATCGACATGACAAACACAAGGTTGATCATTAGTTCAAGGTTAGAGACTAGGTATGGCTTCACATCAGTAACGAAATATTTAAGGGTGAAGGCAAGAAACTCAAGGCGATCCGTTATGGACCCTTCACTATTTTGGAGAAAAGTGGTATCAATGCTTTTCGTCTAGATCTTCCACCTTATATGAAGATCTACTCAATTGTAAATGTAGAGAACTTGAAACTTTTTGAGCCTCCCATGATCATGGATCAGGATGAGGAAGTTTCAATGCCTTTAGTTGATGAGTTTTCTATTGAGTACTTGGATGAGTTAAATGAAGATATCATCCTGGACAAAAGGATGAGGACTTCACATAGGGGTGATGTTGATTATCTTCAAGTAGGCTTAAAGGGCACACATCCAAGCAAGGCAAAGTGGATCAAGAAGGACACGGTGAGGGAACTCTTCCCTCACTTATCCGTTGATTGATGAAAGCTTTTGGTGGTCCAAAAATCTCTCAGTGGGAAGGCACAATCTAAAACGGATCCAAAGAAGACTAAGGACAACATAAAATTCGCAGAAGCAACTCAGGAAGCTCAGAATGGTCTCAACAGACAGAGAAAGGGAAAAAATTCAAAGTCCTCAAAACTCAGTGAAATTGGAATCATCGTGAATAGCACATCACAATCTTTCCAATGACGTAAACGAATCGTCAAACAAAATTACAGATTGAAAGATATTCACGGTCAAAGTTTTGGTCAACCTAGCCTAGTCAACAAGGGATGAGTCAGCATTCGTACTGATGACATCATCATTAGTACAAATGACATCATCATCCATACAGTGTACATGGCACACACAAAAGGTGACACATGTCATGTTGACATCATCATGGTCACATGGCAACACCATAGGCTTCCATGTGTCACTTGTTTTTGACATTTTTGGGTCAATCCATGGACCAATGAAAAAGCACCATCTGGCAGACCATATGGTGATGTGGAAGGATGATGTGACAGGTGACATGGAATGTGACTGTGCAGGTGGTTGGTGTGACCCAATGGTTGGCTGCTACGTGGTCCAGTCATGGGCTTCCAGGTGGTAGTGGGAAAATGCCCAACGAGGGCCTAAAAACTGAATTTCAAAAATAAAAAAGGTGGGCCCACCAAATCTTGCAGAGCCCTGCAAGATCTGGCGACCAAACGATACACTTAAAAAAATCTAAACCACACTCCAAATTTGGTGTAGTTCCATTCCACATATATGTATACGTTATAACTATAACCGAAAAGGGAGGCCTGCGGGCTCGACCTTGGGACCTCCCCCTATACAAATGCCTTAACTATAGCATCTGCCACCATTGGGCCAACAAACTACATTGTGTAGTCCACCCCAATTTTTTTTTTATAAGCTGAGTCTGCCCACAGATGAAAGGGGGGCGTGCAATGGTATGAATAGGCATGGAAACTGAGACACAATACATAGAATTAAATGCAGGGAGAAGGCACGAAAACAAAGACAAGATTTCTCAAGGGCCTGGGAGTGACAGAGTCAGATTGAGGTGTGGAGACAATCATTTTTGGGTAATTCGATGCCACAAATTCAATGGTGTTGTCTATTTTCTGATATGAGAAAATCTTCTACAACTTAATTCCATAATGAGGTATACTTTTGTATTTTTCCAAATTATTTTGCTGAGTTAATAAATAGCCCTACCCATTTGGGAGCAGGACCCAGAGATGTAGTCCACCAGGGAAAAACTACATTATCAAGTTTTTTTGTTCAGATTTGATTCTTATGTCTCTTCATTATTGAGATTTTCCTTCTTTAATGGTGCACTTTAATTTATGCTCATCTAATAAAATTATTTATAAGTCACTTCGATGAAAAGATCCTGGATTAGTGGTGCTCACTACTTTACTAAAATTGATCTTTGTTCTGGTTACCACTAGATACCTATGAAAGAGGATAAAATTTCCAACATGACCTTTCGAACTCACGACGACCACTATGAGTTCTTGGTCATGCCCTTTGGCCTGTGTAATCCCTCCTCCACTTTCCAAAGTCTCATGAATCACGTCTTCCATCATTTTTTATTAGTTTTCTTTGATGATATTCTCATCTATAGTAAATCATGAAAAACCCATATTTCCCATGTGGATCAAGTTTTCCATCTCCTTTCTCAACACCAAATTTTCCTCAAACAAACTAAATGTTCCTTTGGAGCTTCAAAAAGTGGAGTATTTGGGTCATATTGTTGGAAAGGATGGTGTCAGGGTGGATCCTAAGAAAATTGAATCCATGTAGGATTGGCCTCGCCACAAAACTCTCAAGATTTTGCATGTTTTTTTTGGTTTAATGGGCTATTATCCCAAAATTGTTAAGAACTATGGAAAAATTGTAGCACCTCTCACTGCTCTCCTTAAAAATAATGCTTTCAATTGGACTCCTGTAGCTGATCAAGCCTTCGATGATTTGAAAGAGGCTATGTTCACAACTCCTATCCTATCCCTTCCCAACTTCAAAAAGACTTTTGTTTTGGAATGTGATGCATTCGAGAAAGGAATTGTCACAATTCTCATGCAAGAAGGGCGATTGGTGGCCTTCACCATCAAACAAATTTCAGAGCGCCATTTGGGTCAATCAATCTATGAAAAGGAAATGTTGGCTATTATTCATGTTGTGGATCTATGGCATCCTTATCTATTGGGCCAATGCTTCCAAATTAAAACATATCATCATAGCCTCAAGCATTTTCCGGAACAACGAATTTCCTCCCTAGAGCAACAAAAATGGGCCACCAAGCTATTTGGATATGATTATGAGATAATTTACAAGAAGGGAAAAGAAAATGTGGTTATTGATGCTCTTTCCCGGAAGTATGAAGGTGAAGGATCCATTTTTTTATCTCTCCTTCATTGTACCAGATTGGCTCCAAGCTGCTCACCAGGAATGTCTGCAAGACCCCAAGATTTATGGCCTTATCCAACAATTGCAAGCCAATTCTCTAGTTCCTCCCGGGTACTCTTGGCACAATAACGAACTTCACTACAAAGGTCGTTTGTATCTCAACAAACAGTCACAGCTGAAATCTTAGGTGCTTTCAGAGCTTCATGCTTCCCCCACAACTGAGCATTCAGGGTTCACCAAAACATATGAAAGGGTCAAACACTCTTTTTTCTGGGATGGTATGAAACAAGACGTCTTCACCTTTGAGGCTGAATGTGATGTCTATCAACATAATAAAGGAGAAACAATAAATACCCCAGGAGCACTCCAACTGCTCCCGATTCCATCGACTATTTGGTAGGGCATTTCTATGGAATTCGTTGTTGGCTTACCTAAATCAGGCAATAAATTAGTCATCATTGTGGTAGTTGATCATCTTTCCAAATAAGCTCATTTATGTGCTCTCCAACACCCATTCACAACATCCACAGTGGCTCAAATTTTCATGGATTATATCTTCAAGCTTCATGGCATGCCTCATTCTATTGTCTTTGACCGAGACCCCACTTTTACCAGAAAGTTTTGGCAAGAATTTTTCCATCTCCAAGGCACCCAATTGCATCTCATCACTGCCTATCATCCCCATACTAATGGCCAAACTGAATTTTTCAACAAGTGTTTGGAAACCTATTTGCGATGTTTTTCCTCTGAAAGACAAAATCAATGGACTTAGTGGTTAACCCTCGCTGAATAGTGGTACAACACATATTACCATATAACTACTTCATGACTCCTTTTGAAGTAGTCTATGGAAAAAAGCCACCATCAATTCTCTTCTACATGCCCAGTGTATCGAAGGTTCATGAGTTTGAAAACAATTTTGCAGTTTGTGAGGCCATTCTTTGCACCCTCAAAAACAATTTGGCCATGGCTCAGAATCACATGAAGCAACAAGCATATCATGGTCATTCCAAATGACAATTTTTTGAAGGGGACCATGTGTTTCTTTGTTTGCAACCCTATAAGTAGCCTTCACTCAAAATGGACCACTGTCAGAAGCTTGATCCCAAATTTAATGGTCCTTATAAAATTATCAAGTGAGTGGGGCAGGTGGCTTACCATTTAGCTTTGCTCCATTTAGTCATTCTAAGCTTCATCCTGTTTTTCATGTCTCATGCTTAAAGAAGGTGATTGGTACTAAGTGCCAAACTCAAACCAGTCTCCCTAAGTTGGATGAAGAAGGTTCCATTTGGTTTCAGCCACAAGTAGTCTTGTCCCAACATGAGCATTGTCTCCATCAATGCACCATCACAGAAGTGTTAGTGCAATGGAAAGATACAACTACCGAAGATTCCACTTGGGAGCAATCTACTATTCTACAATAGTTTCCTCATCTAAATCCTTGAGGACAAGGCTCTTTTTCAAGGGGGATGGAATGTTAGGGACCTAACCTCCCTAAACCCTCACGTATATAGAATAATATCTTTCCATGCAATAAAGGCTAACATCAATTAATAGGGCCTATTTAATAAATTGGAATAAGTCAATGTAAGAAGACATAATAGAAGCTTCTGTTTCTAGTGAGATTTTACTCTAGAATGATCTTTAGAAGATAGAATTAGTATAAATAAGAGTAGGAGTCATGCAAAATTTTGTCTTGAGAATTATTGTAATAGAGCACTACTCTGCTCGAGGTTTCCCCCTCGAAGAGGCAAGTGAACATTGTTTCCTATCAATAAAGGTATTATTTTGGTGCCGTGGTTTCATATATTGTGTCGTTCCACTATTATTCTCTACAATATTTATGTTTTCAACTATTATAATAGATCTAGTACCTTACACTGGAATTCCAGTGGTTACAATATTTTTCAATAAATTTTCCATCCCAAACACACTAATAGATTTAGGCGCAACAATAAACATCATGACATTCGAAACCATGCAAAAATTTAAAAATTACAAATCTTAGACGAACCCCTACGGTTCTAGAACTAACATACATATCCAAAATAAAACTGGAGGGTATAGTAGAAAATATCTCAGTTTCATTGGATTCATGGAAATACCCAACATAATTTATGATTCTTCAACCCAAATCCTATTTGGGTGGACATCCTCTAATCTTGGGTAGACCATGGGTGGAAACATATGATGCATATATTAGTTGTCGATAAGGTGATATGAGAATAACAAATGGAGATGAAATAAAAAACATATTACACTATACCCCCTAGCTAAATCAGTTAATGAATTAGAGTATGCCAAATGGTTAGAAGAAACAAACATAGAAAATGAAATCATTCAACCAATTTTAACCATTACACATGATTTAAACCTTAAGCAAAATACATAATAAAATTAGTTCAATCATTATATCTCCTATCCTGATGTTCCTCCGTATTTTAGGGGGAAGATAGTGGATTCTGAACCATCTACATCTACATCATCTTCACAAGCTTTATCATCTGAGCCTTTTTCTATTGATTATCTTGTTGGGTAGAGTTTTTAGTAGACATGCATAATAGATAGATTATCATCTTTATTCCAAACCGTGTTTCCTATAAACTCTGTAACAAATTCCTGTAATAAAATTATTGAAATTTTTCCTAGGAAAAGATTAAACATTAATGCCGATCTTGATGAATCACAACAAAAACAATTAATTTCTATTTTGCAGAAATTTTCTAAATATTTTGCTTGGGAATGCATTGATATGCAGGGTATCCATCGAGATACTTGCACCCATCACATATATACATGAAAATGACAAACCACTATGACAACCACAAAGAAAAATGAACCCATCCTTAAAATACATTGTAAAAGGGGAGCTTCATAAACTATTAGACGTAGGTTTCATCTACCCTGTATCAGACAACCAATGGGTTTCACCCTTGGTTATAGTTCCCAACAAAAATGGAAAATGGCGTGTATGTGTAGATCATCGAGAACTCAATAAATCCACATTAAAAGACCACTTCCCTCTACCTTTCACCAACCAAGTCTTGGACACATTGGATGGAAATAAATACTTTTCTTTCCTCAATGGTTTCGGTGGCTATAACCAAATAAGAATAGCACCTGAAGACCAAGACAAAACAACATTTAATTTTCCTTAGGGAACTTGTGCCTACAAGGTATTTTCCTTCGGACTTTGTGATGCACTAGCCACCTTCCAAAGGGAAATCTTGGCCATTGTTTCTTGATTTAATATATGATTGTGTATATGTGCATGTGGATGATTTTTTATTTTATGTAGATTCTTTTATGGAAGCCTTAGATAACCCGGAAATAGTTTTAAATAGATGCCGAGAAACAAGCCTTTCCCTAAGCAATGAAAAATGTTTTATGATGTATACTAAAGGTATTGTGCTTGGTCATCATGTTTCAGTTGCAGGGATCGAGGTAGATCCAACACATATTGTAGTGATTATCAATTTACCCACTCCATCCACTCAAAAGGATGCGAGGAGATTTCTTGGTCATGTAGGGTACACTATACCATAGATGGTTTATCAAAAAATTTACTAGAATTGCATCTCCTTTATTTAAGTTACTTGCAAAAGATGTTGAATTTTATTGGGACACTAACTGCCAAGTTTCATTTAATGGATTAAAAGAAAAACTTTCTACAACTCTAGTATTGAGAGGACCCAATTGGACATTTCCTTTTCACATATCTACAGATGCCTCTGAGACAACAATAAGAGCGGTTTTGGGACATAAAGAAAATAAACAAAATTATGCAATTTATTTTGTCAGTAAAAACCTAACCCTTGCTGAACTCAGCTATACTGTGACATAAAAGCAATTTTTGGCAATCATCTATGCAATGAACAAATTTTGATATTACATTACAAGATATGAGATTTTTGTGCATACATATCATTCTGCCATCAGGTACCTTAGGAATAAACCAATAACCAATGGAAAGATAACAAGATGGCTTCTCTTATTGCAGGAATTCAATATCACTGTGTTAGAAAAACCAGGAAAGGAAAATTTGGTAGTAGATTTCCTTTCCCGGATCAACAATCTCAGTGAGACCTTTCCTGTAATAAACACTTTTATTGATGAAATTTTATTTGCAATTTATATTAAGTCCCCTTGGTTTGCTGAAATTGCAAATTATTTGTCTATAGGAAAATTTCCACCGCACTTTTCAACAAAAGAAAAATAAAAGGTTATTAGACATAGTGCTATATATTTCTAGATTGCAGGAGACCTTTTCAACACAAGAGCACATCTGATCATCCACTGATGTGTTAGAGAAGATGAAATGTTTGACATCTTGAAGGCTTGTCACAATGAGCCTTGCAGTGGGAATTTTTTAGAAAAAAGGACAACCTATAAAATCCTTCACTTGGGGTACTATTGGCCCTCTATTTTTAGAGATTCCAAACAATACGTGAGGATATGTGATAGTTTCCAAAGGACGGGTCATCCTGTTGTAGTTGATGAGATTCCACTTTAGCCCCAAGTCCTTGTGGAACCATTCAAGAAGTGGGCTTTAGACTTTGTAGGGCCTATTAATCCACTGTAAAAAGGAAAAGGTATATTCTAGTTTGTAAAAACTATGTTACTAAATGTGTTGAAGAGAAATATTTGACATATGCCACTGAGCAATCAATAGTAAATTTCTTGTTTGAATATATTTTTGTTAGATTTGGTGTGTCTAGAGAGATTTTTATTTACCAGGGAACACAATTCACCTCAAAATTGGTTCAATCTATTGTGCAGGAATATCAAAATTAGACACACTGGGAGGTCCACACCATATCATCCATAGGTCAATGGCCAAGTGGAATCTACAAATAAGGTTTTAGAGGGGATCTTGACAAATATAGTTCAACTCAATTAGATAGATTGGGTGAACAAACTCCTAGAATCCTTGTGGGCGTACATAACTACATGGAAGAATGTTATTGGTCGAACCCCTTATGAACTGGTATATGGAAAGAAGGTGCTTCTCCCCATTGAGTTTGGGTGAAGACTTTCAAAATTGCATCAAAATTAGGATTAAATTGGTTAGAATCTCAACAACAATGAGGCTTAAAATTAAATGAGCTAGATGAAATTCACCAAGATGTACTACAAAAAACCATTCTTGTATAGGAGCAAAGAGAAAAATGGCATGAAAAATTTATTAAGAAGAAGAAGTTTAAAGTCAGTGATCGGGCCTTACTATTCAATTCAAAGTTCAATAACTTCAAAGGGACGTTCACCACCCATTGGCTCAACCTCTATGAAATTGAAACGGTATTCGACAATGGCTCTGTAAAGATCAAAACCATTGATGGTTTAGGAATTTAGTTTGTGGTCAAAGGCCATAAACTAAAATTCAACCATAAGCCAACAACTAGAGATGAAGTTGTTTCTAGTTTAAATCAACAATCCGAGATGGAAATTGTGGAAATTAACTCCTCCACTCCTCTTCCATCCTGAATTTAATTTTCTTATATATATATATATGTGTGTGTGTGTGTGTGTTTACACACACACGCATAATAATAATAATAATAAAGTAAAGAGAAATATAAGGTTCAAAAAACTAATTTCATGCAGAATTTTCAGAGATCAGTTAGAATAAATTAGTCACATTTTTTAGTGATTAATGGTTGCATAAATCTTCATCTTTGCTAACAACATTGGAATGCTTCTATTCCTTTGTAGCAACATTTCTCTGCAATAGAAGAACACTGTCAATTCTTGTAATAAAAGGATTTCATTCATTTCAGTAGAATATTATAGTCACTTCCTGTAATAAAGGAGGGAATTCTAGTAATTAAATAAAATTTCGACTGGTGCAACAAACATCCATAATACTCAAAGTTGAACTAGATTGCAGAGGCAACATGAACATTTGTTTCTAACACACACACACACACACACACACACACACACACACACACACACACACACACACACACACACACACACACACACACACNAATAAGGTTTAGAATGTGAAAACCAGGATTCCTGGCACATTTGAACGCAAACTCTACTTGCAAAACAATTTCATGTAGAATTTTCAGAGATCAGTTAGAACAAATTAGTCACTTTTTCAGTGATTAATGGTTGCATCAAGCTTCATATTTTCTAGTAGCATTAGAATGTTTCTATTCCTTTGTAGCAAAATTTCTATGTAGTAGAAGAACACTATCAATTCTTGTAATAAAAGGACTTCATTCATTTTAGTAGAAAATTACAATAATTTCCTATAATAAAGGAGGGAATTCTAGTAATTAAAGAAAATTTCGACTGGTGCAACAAACATCCATAATACTCAAAGTTCAACCAGATTGCAGAGGCAACATAAACACTTGTTTCGATCATTTTCATGATCATTCTTTCAACATCGACAATTCCTGGTAATGGTAGGTTGGTATGCAAGGTAGCAGTATCTTAATATTTATTTACTTGTTAAACTAGAGTAATTTCTCAAATGCAACTTACATTCATGTTATATGCTATATGAATCAGAGTTACCCTAAATCATTATCTTCTGGTTACTTTGACTTCATTTCCTCCACCCATGGTCATACCATTCATTCCAGATACAAACTAATCAAATTGAAATTATTATGATTATGTGTTGTGCACATAATCATATTTCATGTGTTCAATCTTATTTTCATACTTACCGATTTATTCACCTATGATTATGATACCACTTGCTGACTACCATAATCATAGCCAATCCTTATGAGCCATCATCATCAAATGATGATTCTCATATGAAATGAAATCATCAATACAATTAAACATCATTTGGTATGATGAAACCCTATCATGATATGATACTATGACGATCCCTCATACATTCAAATTTAATGTATTAAACGATCACACAAATCACCTCATTCTCCAACATTTACCCTGTCGCTTTGTAACTTCTATCTATTACCCATCTCCACCATTTTTACCTTTGTCTGTGCATGTATTCGAACTCATCACCCAAAATATTCACCATACAATGCGATAAAAATAGCACCACCATTTGTAGTAAGATTTGAGTCAGAGGGGAAAATAGTACTCCATGAATTTCCAACATGCAGGGTAGTTTTTCAAAAAGTAGGGTTACTATAGATGTTTGGAAAATTTTAGGGGCATAATGTGGTAGTAACTATGGTGTTCACCAAAACATTTAATGGGATAAAAATGAAGATTGGCGATATAATATCACTTTAATAGAGGAATTGTTGGTCACCATTATAGGGTTAGAGAGAAAATGGGAAAATTGGTTTAAGAGCCAATGATTGAAAGGAAAAGGTTGGACAACCTTCTTGAATACGTCACAACGAAATCCAGACTAGGCCAAGGGCATTTTGAGGGTTTGGATCGATGACCCATGGAAATATCTCATCTTTTTCATCCAGAAATACTTGACTTGTGAAGGTAGGTACAACTTAATATTTCTCTGTCATATGCGTTTATTACAACATTTGAAGGATAAAACCAAATGAATCAATATGACATATTATTTGTTGAAAATTCTTGCAAAAATGGAAACAACAATTCAAATAGATCCACCAAACAAAGAAATTTTATATACCATCATGATTTGATTAAGATGATTGTGTTAAATAAGCCAGAGAAAATGAATCAAACATGGGAAGAATTTCTGATGAGGAATAACTTTCAAGAGACTAGTTTATTTGGTGATAATTTAGAAAAAGGTGGAAAGCCTGTAAATTCTACACCATGCATTACATGAAATAAGGATAAAAATAAATAAGGGGATAAGGGTTTGTAGAAGATCAAACCACAGGAAAACCAATAGTTCAAGGAAAAAGACTCTTATACCCCTGAGAAATCTAAAAAAAAAAATCATACAAATCTAAGCAGGGATCGAGCAAGAAGAAAACACAATGCCCTAAAGAATTTTTGATTGAAAAATAAAGAAAAAAGGGTAAACAAAAAGTAATAAAGGTGGATTCTGATTCCTCCGAGGAAGAAACTCCACCGAAAATAGTCAAAAAGATAAAAATATAAACATATAGGCACTTGTTGGAAGTGACATAGAGGATAACCAAAGGAATGACATGAAGAGAGAAAATGGAAAAAGAGGAAAATTCATTAAAAGTGACAGAGGATGAGTGAAAGGAAGAAATGTTATTAGAATTGATTAGAAAACCTAGAACAAGGAATTCAGTGAAGGCCAAAGATGATGTAATTAAAATTCAAGTTCCCGAAGAAGAAAAATTCCTCAAGTAGAGCATGATCTGGAGGAATATATTTCTGGTGTAGAGATTAATTTCGAGGAAGAGATTCATGATGAATGTTGGAGTTTTTCATCTGAGACATGGAGAGAATATTGACATAAAGTTTGTGAATGTGTAGCACATTCTCAAAGCTTCCGTTTGTGAGTTCAATCCTTCCTTTGTCGGTGATCTCAACTGGAGAGTTGTCCCCCATCAGAATAGGAGGACCTTTGCATGCATCCAATGAAGAATAGACTTCCTTTTTGGTAGCCATGTGGTGTGATGCACTTGAATCTACGATCTAAGCATCATGAGAGGATTTGATGGAAATCAAAGCATGGGTAGAATTTCCTTTCTTGGGATTATGATCTTTTGGATTCTTCTCCTTGGCACCCTCGGGGATGTAATATCCAAGGTTGTTTTGCTAAAGTATTTGGGTCATTAGATCTATCTGTTTCTGCATACATGCAGATTCTGGATGGAATCCTTTATGGCAGTAAGTGCATTTCTTTCCTTTTCTTCCCTTTCCCTCTTTGGATATAGAGGCATCATTGAAGAGTTTTGAGTACCCTTCCTTATTCGGATTTGCATGTGCTTTCCTTTTGTCTTTATCTTTATATTTATGATATTGATGACCACTTCCATATTGCATAGTAAGTGCATGCACCTTTAGGCCTTTGATTTTTCCCATATTGATGAGCTTGTTCTACTCTTGTGTCAGAGACTCAATAAAGGCCTCAAGAGAGGGAATTGTCCATGTAGATCCAAAGGCAAACCTAACTGAATGAAATGTGGATATGAACACTGATTATTCTGGACCAAGTTTGGAGAGAATGGTGAGAACCATTTGTTTCTCCTCCTTAGATTTATCAACCCTGCAAGCCTTGAGTTGCAACAACAAATCCTTATATTTGGTAAAGAAATCTTGGAGATTGTCGAAGTTTTTTGGATCCAATGTGAGAAATTCCACCTCGATCATGTGTCCCCTTGTCTCATCCTCTTTTTCAAAAATCCATTCCATGGTGGTCCATGCTTCATTGGGAGTTTTACAGGAGGATATGTGAAAGAGGAGTTCAGGAGAAATGAGACTTCAAATTGTTCCGAACGTTTCATCCATTCAATTTAGGTACTTGTATTTTTATATGGATGATGTTGGTTCTATCTCTGTGTTCATGGTTAACCTGTACAATCCTATTCTTAGAATATTCATTATCATCTTCTCCTTCCATGCAAAGAAATTGTAAGGTGTAAGAATGAATTCTTTTGGAAATTCCATTTTTCTGCTGTCTTCAATCTTTGGTACCTGCAAAAATAATTTGTTGTGTCTTTTCCATAGAATTCCATCAGTCATGATACCATGTAAATGTGTTGAAACTGCACAAAATGGATCTAGCTAGGAATTGACATACACATTTGCAGAGAAAATATGAGAAAAGAGAAGCAAAAGAGAAATAATGGAATAATTCTCATTAACCAAATGAATGAATGATAATTTACACATGATATACTCTGTATAAATCAACCAATGCACACTAGAGGAGAAGATAATGTGCCATAGTGATGCTCTAGAGTGATATGGACACACACCAATAGTTACAGGAGTAAACTGCCACCTAGTCTAGTCTCTCGAGCAGTTACGAGAGTGAACTTCCACCTAGCTGAGTTAACTAGTCTATCAGTCTTCAATTAACTGACTGAAACAAAGTGAAGTGAGGAGGAGATCAAGGAATCATGAGTAATGCGCTAGTCTAGTGATGATCTCGAGGAAAATGTGCATTAGCTGGTTTTGATCCCAATGTTGCATGGTGATAATACCAATGTGGCATCTAGACTCCACTCAACTGATCAAACTGAAGTGTGAACTGAAGAGAATATTCTCCTAGAGGAATATTATCCCTAAAATATATGATACTGAATAATGACTAATAAACATAGGGAAAACCTTAGGAAAAATAAATCTTAGGTGTGTGTGAAGTAACTCCAACAATGAAGAAACCCATGATGAGGATATTCTTGAAAAGGAAATCCAAATTTCTAACACAGAGGCCATTATTAATGATCTTTCTGTTAAGCTAAAAGGTAAGAAAAAAAGATAAGAAAACTAAAGAAGACTATTCAGGAATTGGAAACCTTAGATAAGGTCATTAAATAAGAGAATGGGAAATTCAAAGAACAAAGTGAAAAGATAAGAGAAAAATATGCTGGACTGAAAAAACAGTATAAATCCCTGAAGCATGATACAAACAAATGTTATGCCCAGAACTTGAAAACTATCCAACAAAACAAAAGATTATCTGACAAGTTGAAGAAGCAAAAGACTAGAAACATGGGACCTTCCACAACCACAGTTTCAGAGCTAGAGGACATATGAATAAGTGAAGTAAAGGAACACATTTTTGAAATTTTGAACCAATAGTTACTTCAGAATAAAATTGCATTATGACATGCAATATCCTTTTTCTGGGAGAGATGTTGGGTGCTAGTTTTGATCCTTTCAGCAGACCCATTCACCTCCAATTTTGACATCAAAACCTCCATTGTTTTTCCCATTTTCACCTAATTAATGGCATAATGAGCATAAATATGGTAATACATTGTCATTTTAAGATTAACTCTTAGTTTTACTTGTAAATGGTAATCAAAACTATTTCTACAGTAAGATTGCCTACAATTCCATTATTACAGGAATTAACCCTATTTTACTAGTTATTATAGGAATTGGAGGTTAGCACACTTCCACTCACTGAAAAGGGAAATTTTCACTCAGAGGCACTTCATCGATATCATGAGATGGTAATCCACATATCATACTATTCCTATGACATTCAACATTCAGTGGTCAACCCATGATAAAATACGACATGTAACTATAGGAAATTCACAGAATTAGTTGCAAATCCGCCAACCATCGGACATAATAAAAAACACAATGCCAGAAGTGAGGAATACGATTCACCCAATCAGAAGATCGAGGATTCAATCCATAGGATCATGGAGAGTATATGCTAAGCACTAAAATGAAGATCTAAATGATTTTCCTGTAATCAATTTTGTAAAATAGAGTGTAAATGAAAATCACTCGAATTCCTGAGATATGTATAAATATGAGAAAACAAGGGATATCTAAGTTAGTGAGAATATTGAGATTATGATCCGAGACTTGAATTGTAACTATTGAATTGCACCGAAGTTTAATAGAAATGAAGCTTTGAATTAAATTTATGAGTTAAGAATTCTTCTATGGTTTGAGTTTCTTTAGAAACATATTCCAGGAGGGCCCCCTAGTATGTGTTGTATTTTTGTAGGTTATTTTAGAAGTTATATTCATTAATTTCCTTCAGATTACTATAGTTTTACATGTACTATTTTAATTTCATGTAGATTAAGAATTTGCTTACAGGAAAAGTTACTTTGACTATGGTTATTACTGATTGTTTAAGATATAAATGTTAAATAAAATCAATTACTTGAATGATCTTTCATTTACTGTGCCTTACCAACAATCATCACACAATTATATTCAGAATTTGAACTGAGTTTGCAATTTCTTTCTATTCTTTCTATCACTACATTCCTTATTGCTTTTACCTTTCATTCAACCTTTTAACTCACACTTGGAAATACTCCTTGTTTGTTTTATAGTTTGGTTGACTAAAAACAGAGTGTGTTTGCAAATAGGCAGAATTAAGAGTTTATTTGTAATCTGATTCCTTACCATTCACAGTCAAATCTGAGTGATTATAACCAAAAGAATTAATTTATGTTTGTGAGTTTGGGATTTTACTGCTTTATTTTAGTAGAAATTTTTATACAATCTCAAGATTAGTTTTGCACATATTATTCTTGTGCTTCATAAGTTTACCTACCTATGTTGAGTTGAGTAATCTAGACCACTAGATCAACCCAATATTGGGCACACAACATGGAAAAGATATTAAAGAGTAAAGTTCTTTTGCAATTTGCAAAGACTACAATTCTAGACCCTTATGATGATCAACAAAAGTTATTTGGTCACATATCCATCTACCTATATCACCGCACTTGAGAAGAGGTACATTTTTTTTAATATTTTTTTGATGACTTGATCCTTTGGGGTTTTGAATTCATCACCATTTGGATTAACCCTTACTGCATGGGGTGAAGACTACATGTAATGCCCCTTTTCATGCTTCCATCGATCTGTTTTCAAAGAAAAACTTGATGACATAAGGCCATCACCCCCCTTTGAATGATCATACCATTAGGCCCTTTCAAGAGTTCGATCCAATGAAAAGGAAATAGGTCATTCAATATTTTAAAAATATAGCCCATCAGTCGCTTTTGAAATATCTTCCTGATGCAAGGGAATAAACATTCAATTTATTTCAAAAGATCACCCATAAATTACTTTCAAAAGAATCTTCAGATGTAAGGAAATATGCTGTCAATTTGTTTCTAAATACCACCCATCAACCCTTTCAAAAGACACACCCAATGTAATGAAATAAGCCAATAGCCCAATCGAAAGGTTGCCCATCAAGTTCTTTCAACAGATTTTCACTATTCAAGGAAATAAGCTATCATGCCATTTCTAAAGATCACCCATGAAAGAAAATAAACTATTGCCCATCACGTTCTTTTGAAATATTTTCTCGATTCAAGGAAACAATCCATCAAGCCATTTCGAAAGATCACCCATTGGGTGCTTTCAAAATATTTTCCTGAGGCAAAGAAATAGGCCATTGGGCTATTTCTAAATATTACCCATCATATTCTTTTGAAAGATAGAACATCATGCCTCTTACAAATACTAGGCTCGATATTCATTGGGTGTCTTTCAAAGATATGGCTTGATTTCATTAGGCCACTTTGAAAGATAGAACAAGGCCACAAAGTCTACTTCATAAACTCTCATCAACCAATTTTGAAGTATCACCTTATCAAAATAAATAAGACATTCGACCCCTAACATTACAAAGGTCGTCTACCTTGTTGGAAGTAAATAATTTTAATTTCAACATAGAGGGATTCACATCTCATTTGAAGAACACTTTGAACATGAACAAAATACTTGAACTTAATGAAAAGACACACAAGATTTGGACAACATTTGAACTTTGAAATTTTGAAGGCCTGTTTGAAGGACCATAATCCCTATTGGTGTCTAGCCCACGACCATGCCGATATGCATAAAGGATTTGAACTAAACATGACCATTACCATCCAATTTCAAATGCATATCACATATCTAAGCCAAATAAACTCTAAGGTGATTTTTCATTTACAAAAGCATGAAGCCAAACCATGCAACGAATATGCATGCAAATTCATATAAACCTTGAATTCCATTCCAGATTCACAAATAAGAAAAATGCACCTATCTTCAAAATTATATAAGTAATAATTTAAAATAGATTCTGGAACATGAAGTAAAACATGTTCAAATTTTTGGGAACTCTTCCTCGGTGACAAAATGGATGACATATGACTCATAGATATTAAATGTTAATATTTGACCCATTTTTGAATATCTATAGGTGGTCTGAAGAGTCTTTGAGCTGGTATCATATACCCATGTTTATCAAGAACATAATATGAAAGTTGATTCCCTATCTAAGGAGGAAGAAAAGATGGTAGAGGTACTATGTTTCTAGATGAAACGAGGGCTGGTTTATCAGTATCATCCCTTCACACTATATGATGCTATCACTTTTTCCATCATGGATCATTGGTCAGCTAGAGAAATTCAACTTTTAGTTTTGATCAACTAATAAGCCTTAGTCATGGTTTACTATGCTATATTAGTTTTCTCCATGTTTTTTGTTTTTTAGACCCATGTTATAGTAATTTTTTTATTGACTACATAAAGGGAGACATATATGTGGTTTATTTTAGTTTGCTTTAATGCATACATATGAGATGCGAGATATTTTTCATATTTATATGTCCGTCCACTTTTGCGCTACAGAGACAACCCCTGAGAAATGTGATTTCTATTATTACTTTCAAATAGAAATTACGATTTTCTCCACGCAAAAAAAGACATTTAAAACATATATGTAACACTTATCTTTTGAACATAATGGTCCAAGGAAACTCATTTCTTGTGATCAATTTTCCACCCAACTATATACATATACTATATATGTCACACATAAGCTCAACTATGAGGCTGTTAGGGCGAATGAAATAATCTAGGGCTCTCATGTCTCTCATCCAACCCAATTTATCTCGAGCTCACACAAGTTTTTCTCCATAGAAAACTCCAAGTAACCATCCAACCAACCTAGCCACAACATTTTGTTCCACATCCCTACATAACACAAGGAATATATTTCCCTTCTTTTCTAAATAGTCACTCATGGATATAATTCCCTCTAGTTTTCTTCAATGTGTGCATAAGGAGGCCAATCTATTGTCTATCTTCAAGAAAACCCAACATATTTTATCTTATCTCTTGACCACTAGATTAACAACAATCTATAGGGAAATGGGAATGGTTTACTATCAACCTAGTCTCTATGCTCATCTACAACCTTCCATATCTCTTCTTAGGTTCAGAGTCTTCTGCTATACAACTCTACTTGGTCACTTACAGGTTTGAATCATAGTCACCATGATGAGAATGTAGCTCTATAACATTATAGGTGTTGATATGGAGATTAATGGTTCCAAATGAGAATGGTTGTGAGTAGCATGGGAATGCATGAAATGAATAATAAGAAAATAGGGATAGTTGATTCAAATTTGCATGAAGGGAGGGTGCATAGGAAAATGGATGATTTAAATTTCTATGGGGATGGAGTCTTTTACACTCCTCATGACTTGTAATCAAACCCCATATACTCATAAATATGGAAGGTGGACTTCCCCACCAATCTCCACTTGCATCTAGTGATCGATGGTTGGGTTTTAATAAGGAAAATGGTGAAAAGGTGTAAGTTAGGAAGCTTGGGATTAATTATCATCCGCTTGGACCCCCCTTTATTCTTCCCTTCTATTCGACTCATATCCCTCTCATGTTCTCTACAACCATCCTTGGACCTTTATATTATTTTTTGAAACAATATTTACATATATTGAGAAC
>ML806788.1:79860-106208 GCA_009831015.1 Picea engelmannii | reverse complement strand
AAAGTATTTTTCATGGGCATTGTTATTCATGTAATGGATATGGTCACAAAGCTTTTGAATGTAGATCTTATGAAAGGAGATATAATGGAAGATTCTATAACACCACAAGGTGTTGGAGATGTGATCAAATAGGACATATTTCTATTCACTGTAACTCTATGAGATGCTACAACTGTAGTGGATTTGGCCACAAATCCCAGGAGGGTTGGAACACAAGAAGAAATTCCATGATGAGGACTTCATATAGCATGGCTAGAAGAAGGAATGAAGTAAGAAAGGGAGACATCTTTGAAAATATGGATACTCAGAGCTCAAGTTCTGAAGATAAGGGTCATCTACAGAAGTGGGTGAAGAAGACAGAGCAACCAAATTCAAATTAAAAGACTTGAAAATAAATGTTATCTCTACTTAAACTGTGGCAATGTAAAGCCAAATTCTAATTAATCAATCCAACAAGAAAGTAACTAATCTTCTCAACCAAGAAACAAAAGCTTACACAGGAAGAATATCAGGTTGTGAGGTGAAATATGCCTTTAGAAAGGTCCACACAACAATGCTCTTTTCACTAATGTAGGTTATTGGTTAAAGAATAAATTCTAATGACACAAGCACACAACTCACTTAGATCTACTTAATTGATCAAGTATCCATTAGTGTCTCACATGTAGAAGGCTTAGGTTGTAGTGTCTTTAGCCTACTCTCTTGGGTGGATTAAATACTTGCAACAGTACTCTGATGACTCCTCAATCCTTACTCCCATCAAAAAATTAGTTCTAAGTGTTTAAGAATAAAGAAAACCTTCATGAAAATGCTACAAGAAATAAAATTTTGTAACTAGAAATGAAGCAATGAACAATAAATAATGATCTAAAACTTATGGATAGTGAACCATTATCATACAAGTAAATATTTAGTAACAAGTATAAACAATGGATATATAAAATAATATGAAAAGGAAATCAAATAATATATACCAACAATAAAGCTACAACAAATGTACATAGAAAACAATGATCCACATGATGAAGAATGGGGGCCCTCTAAGCCTTAAAATGTACATTCAAGAACTTATCAGCTAAAACAACTCAGTATAGCTTCATATATTAATGAAATAAACTGGTACAAAACTTTAAAGAGTCTCTTGGAAACCAAAAGCTTCAACACCAATTCAAAACTAGAAATCTGATTCTCTATGTATCAAAGTATCCATATGTTTTTTCATATATACATCATGAAATAAAACTAAAATACTATTAATCCTCAAAACAACTATCTAAATATGATCTTATCCATCTATTCAAATCAAATTCATCCTTTGGAGTGTTGAAAATCGTGAAAAATCACGTGTGGTTGAGATCTAGCCGATGTTTTTGCTAAAACATGCCATTTTCTAGCAAAGTAGGTGCGTTGATTGTGTGTTGACCGAGAAAACATGAGGAAGTTTTCGTACGCCTAGGGGGTCACATTCCATGCCATGAAGACAAAGAAAAAACCCAAGTCTTCATTTTTCCTATCTCGGTCTGCACATATCTTAATGACATAGAAATTACAAGAACAAAATTTTTCTAGTAAACAAAACTGATAAAACCCAAATTTAACTATTTCAAAATGTTGATTTTAATAAATTAAAAATAAAATAATTGTTTACCTATTTATGGCTTAAAAAATTATTTATTGAGCTGAAGTGAGTGGAGAAAGTGGTGAAATGGTGAGGTATAAAGGAAACAAGTTTGTCAGTTAAAGGCCTTTTAGTTGTCAAAACAAAGTGCTGACATTTTGCCCCAGACTTATTCTTTTGCATGACCTCATGCAAACCAAAAATTTGACAAATTCGTGTTTTGTCCTCTTGTTTAGATAACAACTGCATCTCTAAGTGAGACATCCACATTAAATGTGGAGGTTCTTATTAGTTCTCTTCTTCCATCTTTGTGTAGTTTTGACCTCTATCTTTTCAACTTGTGGCTCCTCATGTCTCCTCAATTTGTATCTCTTTGAAGGTTGGGCTACTATTTGAGTTTGTCCATGAAGGAGTTTATGATTTTATTCCTTTAACATTTTAAGTTCTTCTTTGAGCTGCTTATTCTCATCTCTTATCTGGGCACTAGTTTTCTTCAGGAGTTCATTTTCAGATTTTATGTGCTTTTCCAATATCATTATTTCTTTGATTTATTCCTTTAGTTTTCTGATCTTTCTTTTCTTCTTTTTCACCTTTGATATTGCAAGCAATGTAGATAGTGGTACTTGGTTTTCTCCCAATCCTAAAGACTCAATTGGCATGTTTTCATTCATTTCATCAAATTTTGGAGAAACTTCCTTTTCTATGGCCGTTGTTTGCATGCTTCTGGCTGTAGAAGGCTCTCCCAAGTCTTGGTCAATAATCATCAATGGTAGTTTGAATGATAAGGAAGGATTTATATATTCTTTCTCCAAGATATCTACATAATCATAAAATTTATGGTAGCTTCTATCAATCTCAAGTGTAGGCCTTCTTGTTTTTCAGTACCCTGTTCTATGTTGCTTGGCAATGTTCTTGAACCCTTTGTCTTTTTATTTGTTCTTTTCAAGCTGCTTGGTCCTTGCTCTTGTCATTCTTGGATGAATTGAAGATTCACCCATTTATTTCCCTTTCGTTTGTTTTTTCTTTTCTCTCTTTTCCTTTCCATGCTTTGTCTAGAATCTTGAGGCACCTCTTCAATTGCATCATCCACTTCAACTTCTATAGTGTTTCTTGGCACATCTTCTAAAACTTCAAATCGATTGTCAACTAGAAATTCAGGCCACACAATCCACTGCTTCTCTAATTCATGTGTGATGATCATATTTATCAGTCCATGATGATAGATGGATATTTCTAAGTTCTTAGTTTGTATTTGTATAACCCTTGCCATTTTTGTTAAACTCCGGAGCAAGCAATATGAAAGATTTAATGGCTTCTCTTCACTCAAATGTGCCAACATGCTTATGTGATATAAGAAAATGAAACTAAACCTTCCCTCATAGGTTATATATTTATGGATAAAAAATGCGATGGCCTTCCAAATATCTTTGAGCCAAAGCCTTGGGACACCTGCTGGCCAATTCAAATCATTTTTCCTGTTTCTTAATAAAAAGGGTGTCCAAACCATCTCCTCCATACTTTTGTTTTTGAACCATTTTTCTCATATTTGTGGCAAGATGGTAATTTGGGAAATGAGATGCTATGCAATATGTAAAGTCAAATTACCTATATGTTCTTGTTCCCCATCAAAAGTTTGTGCAAATCCTCTTGTAACCTCTATGTAAACTCGACCAACTTTCTCTTCTCAAAATCAGCTTACTCTTTGGATGAATGCTCTCAAGATCCACCTCAGATGGTTCAAATATGACTTCCATTGTATTTTGAAAACCTTTCCTTCTTTATGCTATGTTTTGAAACTATGTCTCAAGTTTTTCATAGTCTTCAAGCTTAGATTTCTTATAGTTGCAATATGAGTTATTGCCTTCAAACTTGTTCAATATATACCTTGTTTCTAGGCTTTGTTTTCACAATTGAAATATAACTTTGTTTTCAAGCTTAAATTTATTGTTTTTATGTATGCTCTGTCCTCATATAACTTTGTTCTCCAGCTAGATTTTACTATCTTTATGCTCTATCCCCAATTAAGGTTTTCACTAGTGAAATTCTAAGTGATAAGTGTAAAAGTTTTGAAGAACAATTGATTCTTGACAGACCCCAAATCTTGTCTTTATACCTACAGTTTAGGAACAATTTTTATCTTCATTAGACTTGCAACATAAAGGGGATCTCCCAATATTTTGTTTCAGTTAATAAACTAATACGATACTCCCTTTTCAAGTGCTATTTTGGTTATGAATCTATTTGAAAAGGGTTACTCATCTTGATTCATATAAGACAAAGATAGAAGATTTTTGTTGACAATAAATTTATGCTATTTCATTTTGCAACAAAGACAACAACTTTGTAGAAGGAATAATTTTTTTTTGTCACAACAAAAAAAATTATTTTTCCATAAAGGAAGTATTTTTTTTCTAATCAACAAAACTTTAATAATTTAAATTTCTGCCATATGATAACATTTTTCATGATTTCTCTATATAAAAACATAAAGTTCATTGACTTGTTCAATTCATTGGTGGCCTGTCAAACCCTAGCTTGAACCTTTGGCTTTGTGTAGAGGAAAACTTCCTTGTAAACAATAATCCCTAATCCCTTTGTATGCAACCTTATTCTTACTTCAATTTTGTATGCTAAAGGGTTTTTTAATGCTGGCTTATCTTTGACATGTCACTTCTTATACTAACAAGAGAAGATTTTGTCGAATTTCCTCTTCATCTATGAAACCCTAGTGTCATTTCTATCTAGCAAAAATAAGTCTGCATACATGTATTTGTTTGAAGAAATCTTTTCTATTGTTTTTTTTTTTTTTCAGAATTTGTCAGAGAAAGGAATTTCTTACTACAACAAACTGATCCAGATTATTTTTGGAACGAAATGAGAGAGAAGATATAATAAAACAATGTATAGAGATATCTTGGATATCCAATAATATAATAGAAATGTATCAGAGATGCAACCATAAAAACAAAGATACAATAATACACAATTTTCTATTAATGAGCGAAAATGTACAAAGACTGTAAAAATACAGAGTGAAAGACTCGCTAGAATGGTGGCAACTAATCTCTGAGAAGAGATGTGTCTGCTACTCACATTCGAAAGAAGATTATTTTACAATGAGGCTCCAAAGGCCTTTTTATCATAAAGAAAATAAAAAACCCTAACCCCGGAAGATGAAAATCCAACAATTTTGTGGACCTCGTTTTGGGTAGTTTGATGTATCAACTTCCCGGGGGCATAACTTTGTCATACAATCTCCGTTTGGGGCGCACAATAGCTCGTTGGAAAGGTATCGTAGAGGAGATTTATTTAGGGGATAAATTATGCATTCAAATTCAATTGAGAATCTCTATCCAGAAATACCTTCATTTAGGCCCTCAAAATGGCCCCGAAAGTTAAAATTGCTAAAAATAGTAAATTGCCAAAAAACTGTTTTGAGTGAGTTGGAAAAGGTGGGTGTCCACCAATATCCACCTGGATCAATCCTCCCTCCTTAGGAAGTAATGGTATCCATTGCGTTGAGTTCCCGGGGGAGAGGGGGAAGCGTTTGCTGAATCTTAATCTTGGTGAGCTTCTTGCCTTGTTGGAGATGTCACGTTGCTTGGTTTGTGGAAGGATGTCACGAACTTGTTGCTGGCAGGGTTGAATCTGTTCAACCGGTTGGGATACATGATATTTTTATGTGCAAACAGAATATTTGCGCTATGCTACAGTCTTTTCGACCCTCTTCTATTGGATATAAAGTGCTTGGGTCGATGCTGTATTGGTTGCAATATCCCCCTGTTCACCTTTTGAGCAGATTGTGAAGAAGATGAATTTTGTAGTATGAGATACTACCTTGTGGCACTATTTAGGTGGGACAGTAGTTGGAAATACCTCTGGTATTCTGTAGATATGACCCCCCAAAGCAACAATGACACTACGGGGTCGAGACTCATAAACAACATGGCGCTTCCACATATATGAATGGACCAAGAGAACATCACAGACATCTAGTGGGGTAACATAACATAATACCTCATCCTTGAAGGGATAGATGCTGTATGAGAATCGAAACTGTTGGCTGACACGAATATCTCGTCCTTGGCGAATCCACCCGATTTTGTATGGCTGTGGGTGTGGCGTTGTCGACAATCCCAACTGTTTGACAACCTCTCCTGAGATGAGGTTCTTCTGGCTTCCACTAGCAACAATAAAATGCAGTGGGGTTCCCTTCACCCACATCTGTGAATGAAAAAGGTGATCCCCCTCTTCAGGATCTGTTGGTTCTTGTGGTTGAATTGTTGTTGTTGCGACAATAGCAGTGGAGTCTGCGTCGATGATCTGTCATTTACCAGTTTTTTCAAAATCAGATTCTGAATCAGGGTTCGAATCCTTGTCTTTGATCTCAGCCACCAATGACTGTTTTGAGTGACATTCCTCGGTGTTGTGCCAGGGGATTTTGTGGAAATCGTACCATTTTTTGTTGTCCTTCATTGTTGTCCTATGACCCTTCTTTTCCTGTGGCTTGGAATGGTTTTCAGGAGGCTGTTTATTAGGGCCATCTTTATCATACTTTGATTATTGCAGATTTGCAGACCCAAACTCCCATTTGTTCTAGTGCTTAAATTTTTTCTCAATTTTAACATCATATAGAGAACCAACACCAAGTGATGAGATGTACAAAAAATCCATTTAAGTTTGGATGTATTTGTGTAGAGCCTTACGATATTTTAGAACCAAATGTCGTTCAAAGTCTTTGATACCCAGCTTGGTGCGCAAGGTATGGAAGGTATTGGTGAACTCCAGAACTGCTTCTCCCCTCTCTTTCCGCAATGTGATCCATCTCATGTACTGGTCCTCATAGTTGCCAACAGGGTAATATTGTTCTGTTACCACATCCACAAAAAATCCCAAGTGGGCTCAGCCCCATATATTCCAGACTCCTCCGTGGAAATTTTATCCCAGTAAGTTTCCCAACAATGTTTGACACGGGGGAGAGATTTAAGGAGTGAAAAGGTGATCTTTTCCCTGTCGGAAAAATTATGAACATAGAAATAACCATCTAACAGATTTAACCATTTGTCTAGGGCATCCGCATCTATCTGACCTTCAAATATGGGAATATTAAAATTAACCTGTACCTTGAAAGGAGAGGTGCTTCCAAAGTGGCCATTTGATGAAGATGCGCCTGTTTCTATCGACATGCATTGAAGGATGTGGGAAAAATTATCCATCATTTCGTCCCTCTGTCGCATGAGAGATTGCTCAAGCACTAGATTGATAGAATTGTCTGCTCCATTGTTTTTCTTTTCTTTTCACATGGAGGGTTTCTTAGGCGTGCGAGAGAGATTGTCTTCAAGAGAGACAAGATCGAGACCCAACTTGTTATACTCGGACATCGTCGGGGACATGCACTAAAAAAAATGATCAAGAGCATCCTGCTCTGATACCACTGATCCAGATTATTTTTGGCACGAAATGAGAGAGGAGATATAATAAAACAATGTACAGAGATATCCAAGATATCCAATAATATAACATAAATGTATCAGAGATGAAACAATAAACACATAGATACAACAATACATAATTTTATATTAATGAGCGAAAATGTACAAAGACTGTAAAAATACAAAGTGAAAGACTCGCTAGAATGGTGACAACTTATCTCTTAGAAGAGATGTGTCTTCTACTTGCATTCGTAAGAAGATGATTTTACAATGAGGCTACAAAGGCATTTTTATCATAAATAAAATCCAAATCCCTAACCCCTGAAGATGAAAAGCCAACAATTTTGTGGACCCCGTTTTGGGCAGTTTGGTGTATCAACTTCCCCAGGGCGTAACTTTGGCATACGATCTCTGTTTGGGGTGCACGGTAGCTAGTTGGAAAGGTATCTTCGAGGAGATTAATTTAGGGGGATAAATCATGGCTTCATCCATTATTGAGAAGCTCTATCCTGAAAAACCTTCATTTAGGTCTTCAAAATGGCCTCAGAAGTTAAAGCTGCTAAAATTAGTAAATTGCCAAAATTGCCAGAAAACTGTTTTGCTTGAGTTGGTAAAGGTGGGTGGCCACTGATATCCAACTGGATCACAAAACCTAGTATTTTACAATTAGAGATATTTTTATTGGATCGTCATTGAATTCTATATGTTTTACTTTGCTTGATGCTAGAGAAATTCTTGATGTTTGTTCTCTAAGTCCTGATTTTGAGAATGAGAAGTGAGGAAAAAAAGTACTTTGTCTCACAAGAAACTTTTGGATTTTGTAATGTCATGTTGGGATGTATGGTAATATGATTGCTTATATATATGTGAAATGTAATTGGGTGGTATATGGTAGGAAAATTAAGGATGATATAAAATAGCATAGGTAGTGTTTTAGATAAGACATGAATACGGAAAATGAAGCAAAATAGGGAAACAATGGTAGGGTAAAAATATGATAAAATGGTTTTTAAAGATGGTGATATAAATTAAAATAGGTGATATAATGGTATGGATAGAATAGGTAGAATAAGAGAGTGGTATGATGGGAGAGGGATGATAGGATAGGTAAGGTAGAAATAAGAATACATGGTAAGCGATTTTAGGATGAAAAAGGCATAGGTAAATTTGATTCAATTTCTAATTTAAAATCAAAAAATTAAAATAGAAAACATGGAGTATACCATTCCTCCGATTTTGAATGCTTGAAGCTAATGTAATCTTGTAGCAGGTCTAGTCTTATAGCTGGTACTTGATGCAATCCCTTTTGATGTGATCCTCTTTTCCTTTTTCCCTGTTTAGATTTTTGAATTGGGAAGAAAGATGCCTCCTCCAACTTGAATATCGTTTAATAGTTGTTGATATGTTCATGCTAGTATTTCCATGATGGTTTGTTGATGCCAATTGGGAGTCTTCAATTCTCTTCTTATGATCTCTTGATTCTTGACTTTTAAAATGACTTGTTTTTGTTTGACAAGTACAATTGAACTCATTTTATATTGAAATAAATGCTCATAAAAACTGACCTTTATTTATGCTTTGGATCGAAAACCATTTCAAATCCTTCTCCTAGTTCATTATGAAATAATATGCACTGCTGAACTGATCTTAATGAATGGAATAAGTCTTCATTACTTATAATAAATCTTTGATTACCACTAAATAAGAAGACTTGTGCTTCTACAGAACTGAAGAAAGGTCTGTTGCTTCTATTTGGAACAAGAGTAAAGTCTAGTGAAATAGAGATACTATATGAACATCAGACACAAATCTTCTTCTCTTGAAACAAGATGACTTGTTTGAATTCTGTTTTAATTTCAGAATATGAACAAGAACTGCAAATTGTTGTATAGTAAACTTTGGAACAAGAAAATGACTACTGCAAGCTGTTGATGATACCATAAACCATATAGTATTCACATATAACTCTTATTGGTACAATTCAATCTATGTGAATGGATTTACTTGAATTTGAACATAGAAATAATTCATTGGATTATTGACCAGTAATGTAAATAATTAACCAATTTGAGATAACTCACCAGTGATTACAATGAATGTCAAGGTACCTAAGTACACCTTGATAGGAACGAATGGTTATGTTGGAGTCAAGTCACCTGGAAGATCTGTCAATCAAGATACCTTGATGAATTGCAATGGTTGACAGTGAGGAGGCTTACCATTGATGTATGAAAGTCCCAAGGTACTTATAAATATCTATAATATCAATTCTAGATGATGTGTTGGAGTCAATGGGATGATATTTCCCAGAAGGTGGGCCTTAAGGAATCCCACATCATCCATCATGAGCAAAACACAAATGTTTTTGAAGAAAATAAATGAAGGACTGTACCAACATTAATACACAAAATTTATTATGGATCTTGCCATCCGTAAACTTGGTTTTCAAGCAAGGTTCATGTCTAAATATGCTAGAAATATGGTTTTCATAGTTAAACTTTTTTTCTTTCTCTTTACTATTTTTTTCATTCTATTTTTCTATGCTATCCTACCCTACTGAAAGAATAAAAACCTCCTTCAAGTGTAGGAATAATTCCAGTGCATCCATTCATGTAAAAAGATATCAATTAAGCTCATATCCAAATCTTAAAAATGTACCTTGATGATTATCCAAATATGAGAGGCCAACTTCTGTAGTAGAGATAATTCCAAGAAATGTTGAAATATGGAGTGATGTTGCAAACCGATGACTAATTGAAACCAAACTTCAATATAATCCCTATTTCGTTGATTTCCTGTAGCTCTCATGTCATGAATTACTTCAAAAAATTGATCATCATATTCTTGAGTACACAAGGGATCCGATGATAAGAGTCCAAGAAACTCTTCAATTTCCATCTCTAGTATTTTCTGCTCATCATAGATTGTCCATGACTCATTGAACTTCTCTTCTTACTGATAAGGATTAGAAGAAACTTCTAAGTCATATTTTTGTGGAAACTATTCATTGATCCTTTGTTCTTCATCTGGTTATTGAGAGAGTCACTCATACCTAGTGATAATTCTAAACTTTGGACAAGGATTTGAGAAGATCCTTGTTGTAACACATCCTCCTTTTCTCAAAAAATTCCTCAACATTCTTAAGTTGTGCTAGCTATTCTATAGGTCTTTCTCATGAATGGATTAGTGTATGGGGTTTTTTTTAGCACTTAAAAATAATTGAAACTTAAACTATTGAAGAAATGAAACAAAATTAAATGCAAAAATACTTCATGTACTTGAACTCCTCATGTGATTATGACCATGCTGTCACCAAGTTGTCTTTTAACATGAGTTAGTATTTCCATGATTAAAAACACACTTACATTAATGAAACACACTGGTCCAACATGACGAGGTCTCGTGAAGACTCACAAAAGTGGTTGCAAAGTTTATTACCTTCCATCTTACCTTATTTGTTCCTCCTAGTGTTAAATGTGTGGACAAAAAAAACCTTTTTATATTTTTTGTATTTTTAGTGAAAACTAAAATATTTTAAAACAAATTCCTTTAGTGCCTACCCTAAAATGGCACAAAAATGTTAGCTCAAATTCTTTGCATAAAAAAGGACACTTGTTATGTCAATCTAGGGTCAGTAGAATTGTGAGGTACAATCACGACATGTGAGGGAACTAACTTCAAAACATAGACTAAGTAAGAAATCCAATCCTGAAAGCAATCATCAACTAATCTAGGAAGTGCAGTCTAACCTAATATTTAAAACTTCAAATCAAATCTAATTCTTTCAACATTAGGTCATCAATGTTCCATTGGTAGGAAATGAAGATGCAAAGTGAAATATGCCACTGGTTGTGGACTCTTTACAATAGTATTCTCTCAACTAGTGAGGTTAAAGGTTTTGAAAGAAGGTTCTAACACATATGCAAAATGAAAAGACACGAAAATAAATGCTATCTCTACTTAAACTGTGGAAATGTAAAGCAAATTTCTAAATAATCAATCCAACATGAAAGTAACTAATCTTCTAGACCTAGACTAAAAAATCTTACACAAGCAAAATGTTAGGTTGTGAGGTGAAATGTGCCTTGAGAAATGCCCACACAACATTGCTCTTTTCACTGATGTAGGTTATTGGTTAAAGAATAAATTTTAATGACACAAGCACATAACTCACTCATATTTTCTTAGTTGATCAAGTATCCATTAGTGTCTCACAGGTAGAAGGCTTAGGTTGTAGTGTATTTAGCCTACTCCTTTGGGTGGCTTAAAGACTTGCAACAGTACTTTGATGACTCATCGATCCTTACTGCAATCAACAAATCAGTTTTAAGTGTTTAAGAATAAATAAAACCTTCATTAAAATGCTACAACAAATAAACTATTATAACCATAAATTAAGTAATAAACAATAAATAGTGATCTAAAACTTATGAATAATGAACGATTAACATATAAGTAAAGAGTTATAAATTAGTATAAATAGTTGATATATGAAATAATAAGAAAAGGAAATCAAAGAATATATACCATCAATAAAGCTACAACAAATGTACATAGAAAAAAATGATGCACAAGATGAAGAATGGGGGCCCTCCAAGCCTCAAGCTGTACATTCAAGAAATTATTTGTTGGAAGAACTTAGTATTGATCCATATATTAATGAAATAAACTGGTACAAAACTTGAATGGGTCTCTTGGGAACCAAAAGCTTCAGCGCCAATTCAAAACTAGGAAAAATGTTCTCAGGTTAAATGATTTTTAGTTATCAAAACAAAGTACTAACAACATGATGCCCATTGTTACTTGCAAACTTTACAAGGTGTAGACAATTCTCTATTTTGATGGTTTATCCATCACATACACATGAAGCATGTCTCCAAAAACTTGATTTACTCTATTAATTTTCCCATATATTTGTAGATGGGAAGGTAAGAAATTTATCTTGTTTCCCAAGCCTTAAAAAATACTTCCAAAAATTTGAAGTAATCCCTGTCTGATACAATTGTTGTGGTCATCCCATGCACCCTAAAAATTTCTATCATGGAAATATTTTCAATGTTTGTTTCTTTATAAGTAGAATTTATGGGAATGAAATGAAAAAACTTTCTTAATTTATCAACCACAACCATGATGGCATCGTGTTGCTTCACTATATTTAGCAACCCAAGATTTGTTATTACTCCCATTTCCAATCTAAAAGTGGCAAAGGTTGCTTCATTATCTTTAGAAACCTACTAACTGTTATTACCTTCCATTTACTGGATGTTGATGCTCAACCTTCACCTGTTGACATTCCGTACACCTTGCATTGCATTCCACAACATCCTTTTCATTGTAAGCCAAAAATATTGCTTCCTAACAATTGGTAGTGTGGATGGCCATAATATGGTCTCTTATGGATTTCATCCATGATGATTTCTCTTAAATCTATTGATTCGAGAATATACATTTTTTTTATTGTAAGTAAGAAGCTCATCTTCACTCAACTGATAAAATTCATACTTCTGCTCCAATTTCTCTTGTTGCAGTCCAATTATCACCTAAACATAATACCCATCAGTAGCAAGGGACTTTATTACTCTTTTCCTCAAATTTAATTTGCAAATATTGATCTTTACCACATGTATTTTCCCACTAAGTGCATCTACCGATTTGTTGTTGGAACATCATGCATTGATAGTTCATCACACATATCATGGGTTTAGTCGGTCAAGAGGTCGACCAACATCTGGATACAGTCAGTTGGGCAATTGACCAACACACTACACTAGTCGGTCGAGTAGTCGACATGCCTGTTGGTCGGACAATTGTTTAGAATTCGAAGATAGTTGGGCGGTGTATTGACCAACCCAAAAATCAAATATAAGTTGGACATGTAGGAGGTTGGGTCAAGCATCCTTGTCGAGTCAACTCCACAATGAGGGATTGGCAGAGTTAATTAGATATTGAAGCTATAAAAAGAAGACCCCTTCAACCATTATTATCATGGAGATTGTGCAATAGATCACGAAGATCAAAATGTGCAACATGCATTGTGATGTTTTGATCATAGTGCACTCTGCTTAAGTGCTGTAACAATGACTCTAGACACCACCCTTTATCTTAGAAATTGTTGTTCCTCTTTGATTATCTATAGTACTATATTTTATGTTTCATGTCGTGTTCCACCCTATTACCCAAAAAGGTATTAGAGTCGATGGTTTAAAACCTCGACCTATTATCTGTGAATCTTGCTGAGTTGGATCTATTGTGTGATTGAATTTGATTGGAACGTTTTGAAACATGTCAGTTTCTATCTGGATATTGAAGATGGATTTGAATATTGATCATGGTTTTATGAACAAATCAAATTATGCAGTATGGGCACTGGATATGGAGACCCTACTGAAGAGAAAAGGATTGTGGTAGTATATGAAGGTTTCAATTCAAGATCCAACAAAATATCAAGCAAAGTTTGTTGTTGATGGTAAGAAGGATGAGGCTGTAGGGGTCATCACGACCTACATATCACGATAGATTTTATTTCACCTTAGTGGAATTGACTACCCTCATCAAGTCTGGAAGAAGATGAATTCATTGTTCAATCGAGTCGACGAGAGACACATTGTGCAGTTGGAGAAAGAGTTGATCTCTCTCAATCCTCATTCTTTTGAACAAATGGAGGATTATATGGTGTGTGTCAAAGAAATCTAGTTGAAATTGGGTGAATGTGGAAAGAACTATCAAAGGAAGGATGGAAAACTCATCGAGATGGTCATGATGAACTTGAGAATACCATTCAACATGTTTGTGTCAAATTTCCACACCAATTGGAAAGGACATAAGGAATATGCTAAGGATTACACCCTTGAATATTTTTTTGGTATTTTGATTATTTATTAGCACATAATGCTTGAAGAAGGAAAGATTGGTGGAAACACTAGGACCATTTTCTCAAGGGAACGGGGAATATGGATCCGAGGGATAGAGTATGGTTTGATGCCTCTACATAGAAACCTGCATACCTTAACTAAAAACCTTAGAGACAGACTGATGTCCCCCAGCGAAGTCGAAATAAGAAGACGTTTTAGTTCTATTTAAAGATTGGACATGTGGAGAAAGTCTATTATAAGAAGAGAGATGATTTAGAGAAGACAATTCAATGCCTTGAAGGATACATGTTTGCTATACCCCAACCCACTGATAATTTCACCTTCCAAGTCATAACTTCTCATACCTTTTTGTCTCATTCTACATAGAATGAATGGGTAGTTGACTCTGGGTGCACTCATCACATGGCTAAGGATGCCTCCTTGTTCACGTGGTTGGATGAAGCTAAGGAAAGGAAAATATATGTTGCTGATAATTTTTCTTTGGTTGTTGCTGGTTAGAGTGATGTTGCTTGTCGACATGGGAATATTTTCAACATTTATCATGTGCCAAAACTTAAAGCCAATATGTTGTTTGTTGCTCAGCTAACAAAGACAGGTAAGATTGTGGAATTTTGGCTAGATCATTTCTATGTTCATGATTTGAATAACGACAAGTCGATTGTCGCCGGTGGGATTCTTGACCCGACAAAGAACTTGTACAAATTTCGTGACACGAATTGACCTAACACTGAACCAACTACAGTTGTTTCTCACATCGACGAGTGAATTCGAATCTTGCATGAGTGACTCAAACATATGAATTTCTAAAGTCTGCAAGCACTAACAAATTAGAACATGGTTTCTAGTTTATCGAAGGTGTTTCCCCTTGAAGGAGTCTTTAAGGGAAGTGTGCTTGGAAAGCATCATCATGCACCATTCAAATCTGGAAAAGTGTGGTGAACACAAAACTTACTAGAAATGGTTCATAGTGATGTCTCCTGCATCAATCTACCTTCACTTGTAGGTGCAAGGTACATATTGACTTTCATTGATGATTTCTCTCTCTTTACATCGGTTTACTTTATGAATAAAAATAACCTGGTCTTTGAAAATTTCAAGGAGTTTTGGGCCTTTGATGAAAAGCAATGTGGTCAAACCATCAAATTCCCGAGATCAGACAATGGTGGTGAGTATGTCAATCGATATTTTAAAGAATACCTCCTTCGATATAGTATTGATTGGAAACAGTCGGTTCCTCACACACCTTAGCAGAATGATGTCACATAATGTAAGAATCGAATGTTAGTTGAAATGGGTAGATGTATTTTGCAGGATAAATATATCCCTCCTTGATTCTGGGCTGAAGCGATGTACTGTGCAAATATCACATCTTGATTAGAGTTGTTCCCTACATGACTCTAGTTGGACCTTGGCCTTGAGATCCACACTATGATTCCATACAAGGCATTTACATATGGGGTCATTTGATCTAATCTCATATAGATTGACTCCTATTATTATAACCATTTGTTTACCATTTGACCCCAACACATCCAAAGGGTCTAAAGTAGATTATTACATTCCCATCCCTATTTGAATTACACCATCCATGATGAAGCTTGCAACTAGAACAAAAATCAATATGTATCTTTCATGGAATCCTCCATCTCCCATGTAGCATCATCTAGACAAAAGTAATTTTATTACACCTTTATTGATCCGATGGCTTGATTTCAAAGCATTGTTACCTTCTTTTTGAGTATGTATAGTGGCTCTAATTGGAACTCATCCTCTGGTTCCACTTGAATCATAGTTTAATCAATCACGTGGTTAAAATCTTGTACATATTTCTTAAGAAAAGAAATATGGAAAACATCATGAGATTTAATATTAATAGGTAATGCAAGTATATATGCAACCATCCATATCCTATCTAGGATTTCAGATGGCCCACAATATCTAGTTGACATCTTGGCACAAATTCCAAGCTTCAAGGAACTCTTCCTTGATTTTACTTTAAGGTAAACACGATCCCCAACTTTGAATTCTCCGTGTATCCTATTCTTATATTCATAACTTTTTGTTGTTCTACCTTCAAATTATGTCTATTTCTAGAAACCTATTGTTTCATTTACTTGATCATCTCTGGCTCGAGCATAATCTTATTAACTAGGTTATCCTAACTTAGTAGAGTACTACATTTCCTCCCATATGGAGATTCCGAGAGACTCGTTTTAAATGATGCATGTTTCAGCTCAATTTGTTTGCATAAAAAGGACACTTATCATGTCAATCCAGGGTCAATAGACTTTTGAGGCACAATCATTGTATGTGAAGGAACTAGCTTCAAAATACAGACTAAGTAAGAAATCCAATCCTGAAAGTAATCATCAACTAATCTAGGAAGTGTAGTCTAAAATAATATTTAAAACTTCAAAACAAATCTAATTCTTTCAACCTTAGGTCATCACTATTCCACTGGTAGGAAATTAGGCTGCAAATTGAAATATGCCACTAGTTGTGGACTCTTTACAATAGTACTCTGTCAACTAGTGAGGTTAAATGTTTTGAAAGAAGATTATAACATATATGCAAAATTAAAAGACTTGAAAATAAATGCTATCTCTACTTAAATTGTGGAAATGTAAAGCAAAATTCTAATTAATCAATCCAACAAGAAAGTAACTAATCTTCTCAACCTAGACTACAAAAGCTTATATAGGAAGAATATCAGGTTGTGAGATGAAATATGACTTGAGAAAGGCCCACACAACAATTCTCTTTTCACTAATGTAGGTTATTGGTTAAAGCATAAATTCTAATGACACAAGAACACAACTCACTTAGATATACTTAGTTGATCAAGTATCCATTAGTGTCTCACATGTAGAAGGCTTAGGTTGTAGTGTCTTTAGCCTACTCTCTTGGGTGGATTAAATACTTGCAATAGTACTATGATGACTCCTCAATCCTTACTCCCATCAACAAATCAATTATAAGTGTTTAAGAATAAAGAAAACCTTCATGAAAATTCTACAAGAAATAAAATTTTGTAACCATAAATTAAGTAATGAACAATAAATAGCGATCTAAAACTTATGAATAGTGAACCATTAACATACAAGTAAAGAGTTAGTAACGAGTATAAACAATGGATATATAAAAGATTATGAAAATGAAATCAAAGAATATATACCAACAATAAAGCTACAAAAAATTACATAGAAAACAATTGATCGAGGTGGATATCAGTGGCCACCCACCTTGTCCAACTCGCTCAAAACAATTTTCTGGCAATTTTGGCAATTTACTATTTTTGGCAGTTTTTAACTTCTAGGGCCATTTTGAGGGCCTAAATGAAGGTTTTTCGGGATCGAGATTCTCAATGATAGCCAAAGGCTCTGATTAATCCCCCAAAATGAATCTCCTCGACAATACCTTTCTAACGGGTTATCATGCGCCTAAAACGACGATCGTATGCAAAAGTTACGGCCTTGGGAAGTTGATGTACTAACTTACCCAAACGGGGCCCACATGACTATTGGTGCTTCATCTCCTAGGGTTAGGTTTTTGGATGTCTAGGGTTTTTGACATTCCTGTTTATTGTAAAAATGCCTTTAGAGACTCATTGTAATCATCTTCTTGCGAATGAGTGCAAACATCATATCTCTTCTTAGAGATAAGCCACCACCATTCCAGCAAGCTTGTTTTCCGCTACATTTTATAGTTTCAGCTTATTTCCTTATTGAATAGAAAACCAATTTTACTGTATCTCTATTATTCTATGTTAAGAATGTTTTAATAATCTGTATTCATTTGGTTCTACTCATTAAATCCGGATCAGTGGTATCAAAGTGGCCTGCTCCTTGTCATCTTAATGCATGTCCCCAACGAGGTCAGAATACAAAGAATTGGGTCTTGAGCTTGTTTCTCTTGAGGATAAAATCTCTCGCACACCCAATATACCTCTCATGGCAAAAGAAAATAAAGATGACAGTACAGGAGATCCTTTCAAAATGTTTCTTGAGGAAGCCCTCATGCAACAAAGGAATGAGATGATGGATAGTTATGCACAAATCCTTCGACGATTACCAACATGCGATGCATCTTCCTCGAGTGGAGGTGCCGACCCCTTCAAGGTACAAATCAACTTCGATATTCCTATATTTGAAGGTTAGATAGATGCAGATGCTGTAGACAAGTGGTTGAATCTACTAGAAGGGTATTTTTCTATCCATAACTTTTTGAATAGAGAAAAGATTACTTTTGCACTCCTCAAAGACATTCCCCATGTCAAAGATTGGTGGGAAACTTTCTGTGAGAAAAAGGAAACATAGGAAGCCTCATTATTTACAGTCAAAACCACTTGGAAATCCTTCAAGGATGCTATTAAGGAAAAATACTACCCTGTCGAAAGTTATGACAACTTGTATACCAAATGGACCACACTGCGACAACAAAGAGACCATGCAGTGCCAGAGTTCACAAATATATTCCATACCTTATGCACCAAGTTGGGTATCAAATATTTAGAGTGACATCTGGTGCTCAAGTATCGCAACACTCTACATAGATACATCCATACCAAAATGTAATTTTTGGACATTTCGTCCTTTGGCACGTCCTACCGATATGCCGTCAAAATTGAGTAGAAGCTTAAACAAAAGATGCGACAATTTTGGCCCAGAAACCCCTCACAACAAAAGCGAGGAAGGGGTGGTCCCAAACCATAGAACAAAGGACAAAGAAAATATGGACAATATCAAGACAACCATTCCAAGCCACAAGCATAGAAGGACACCGGAAAGACAAAGACAGATATTGGGAAGTTGTGCGACTTCCACAAGAGCCCTTGGCATAATACTGCTGATTGCTGCTCAAAGAAGTCGGTGGTGGACGAAGTGAAAGCCTCTAAATAATATGTGGGTTCTAACTTTGAGTCAGAACCACAAAGGGGAAGATGGATCATTGACACGGAACCCATTGCCACCATTGCCACCGCCAAGCTCCAGCCTGGTGAACTAGATGAGCCAGAAGAAGGCGAGCACCTCTTCCATTCACATATGTGGGTAAAAGGCACCTCATTTCACTTCATCGTTGATAGTGGTATCCAGAAGAACCTCATCTCAACAGAGGTTGTCAAGCGACTGTCCCTGCCGACAACACTGCACCCACAACCCTACACCATTGGATGGCTCTACCAAGGAAGTGATCTCCGCATCAACCAACAATGTCGAATGTCGTACGGTATCAAGCCCTTCAAAGACGAGGTATTGTGTGATGTTTCTCCTCTCAAAGTTTGTAATGTTCTTTTGGGCCAACCTTATTTATGGAAATGTCATGCTGTATATGAGTCCAAGCCTCATAGTGTTATTATTACTTTGAACAGGAAATTGTATATGATACTTGAGGCAGTCCCTCCTAGTGCTATTTCCTTGATATTTTCCAAGAAATGCAGGAAAGTCATCTCTCAGATCAAGAAATTTGTCTTCTTCGTGATTCGCTCTCAGAGTGAGCGAAATATTGCAACCACATCCAGGGCCTTTGCGATCGATATCTCCACTAAAAGGAATCACGTGGATAAGGTCGTGGAAGAATACTCAGATATCTTATCCTCTCCTACTGGGGTACCTCTGCACTGCCAAGTCAAGCATCCCATCGATCTGACCCCAGGCGCACCGCTACCCAATGGGCTAGTCTACTGCCACTCTTTGTTAGAAAATGAGGAGATCAAGAAGTAGATCCAAGAAATGCTCCACAAGGGGCACATACATCCCAGCTCATCGCCTTGTGGGAGCCCAATCGTGCTGGTGTAGAAGAAAGATGGGACTTGGTGACTCTGCATTGATTACCGGGCCCTGAATAAAATTACAGTCTGAAATTGATACCCAATTCCCCGAATTGACGACCTCCTTGATCAACTCACAGGGGAAAAATACTTTAGTAAGATTGATTTGAAGTTTGGCTACCACCAGGTCCCAATAGTACAGACAGATGTATGGAAGACCACCTTCAAGGAAATATAAGGTCTTTTTGAATGGTTGGTCATGCCCTTTGGTTTGAAAAATGCTCATGAGGATGATGGACGATATCCTATGAACTTTCACCAATAATTTTGTAGTGGTGTATCTGGATGAAATCCTCATCTACAACAAGACTTGGGTGGAACACTTGCAGCACATTCAACAGGTTTTGCACACCCTACGACAACACAAACTATATGCAAACTTGGAAAAATTCTCCTTCGGCATGGATAGGGTCCATTAGTTAGGCTACATCGTTGATCAATATGGTGTGCATGTGGATCCAAAAAATATCCAGGTCATCCGTGACTGGCCAGTGCCAACCACATTCACTGAACCTTGATGCTTATTGGGCCTTGCCAATTTATATTGCATGTTCATGTTGGGATTGTCTCATATCGCATGGGACCTCAACCAAGTAACGAGGGGTGGTGGTAAGGAAAAACTTTCTGTGGGGCCTATCCCAACAACAATCCTTCGATGACTTGAAGAATCATTTTTTCTCATCCCCATTACTTTCATTACCAGAACTGCAACATCCCTTTGAGATCGAGACAAATGCTTCAGACTATGTTGTGTACACTTTTCTCACTCAACACGAACACCTCGTGGCATATCATAGTGAGACACTATTAGATGTTGTCCATAATTACCCTACTTATGAAAAAGAAATGTACTCCATTTTGAAAGCTTTCCACCAGTGGAGACATTATATTCTTGGGAAGGAATGATCACAAGCCACTACAGTTCATGCAGACCCAAGGAAATTTGCAGAATGACCGCCATCAGAAGTGGTCCACATACTTACATCAGTTCCACCTCAACATCAATTATAAAACAAGAAGTACCAACTGAGTTTTTGATTGCCTCAGCTGAACTCTAGTCGCAACACTCACCATGGCACTAGACTCTTGTGGCCACGAGACCTCTGGATGGCCCCACCTCTATGAGACAGAACCTGAATTCTACACCACCTACCAAATGTTGGGTGCCAACTCAGTGGTCGCTAATTTCCATCTTCAAGATGGGTTGTTGTGTCATCTAGGCCATATCTGTGTTCCATCAAGTGAGTGTGTGAAGCTAATTTTGGAAGCTCACTATAGTCAGGTGGAAGGACACTTTGGTGTCGAAAATATAGTTGCAGTGTTGCAGGAACATTTCTACTAGACGAAACTTCGACGACAAGTATATTAGGTTCTGCACTGCCTGTGCTATTGCCAAATCGACCATTAAGAAACAGGGCCTGTACACCCCTATGCCTACTCTTGATAGGCCATGAGAACCCATCTCAATGGACTACATGTCGGGCCTCCCATCCACCAAGAGGGGAAATGACTATGTTTTTGTGGTTGTTGATCGCTTTTCCAAAATGGCGATTCTAGCTGCCTGTAAGAAGAACATCACAGCAGAAGTCACTGCCAAGATATTCTTTGAATGAGTATGAGTACATTTTGGGATCCCAAAAACCATTATATTAGACCGTGATAATCAGTTCCTCAACACATTCTGGTTGAGCCTCTGGTCACTGTTGGATACCAAGCTCACCAAATCCACTGCCTTCCACCTCCAGACAGATGGCCAAATTGAGGTCATCAATTGGATAATCCTACATATCATACACATGTACAATTCAAACAACCCCACACATGGGATGATAGTATTCCCTATGTCCAACATAGCTACAACCGATCCTTGCATAGCTCAACTAGCCACATCCCCTTTCAGGTGGGGTTGAGATTTCAACCATTTGTCCCCATGGATGTTTTACTACCCTTGGTGACCACCTCGACCAACTCATCCCCTGCTCCACCAGAATATGCCAAAGCCACCTGGTTCATTGAGAGGATCCAACACACCCACCAACAGGTTTAGGATATTTTATAGAAGTCTAATGCCAAGTACAAACAACACCATGATCAACATCAGGTGCCACATAAGTTTCATGTGGGAGACAAAGTTTGGTTGCACTTACAGAAAGAACGCCTTATAGTTCCCCATACAAAGCTTCACCTACTTCGTTATGGGATGTGCACCATCACCAAGGTTGTGGGTGAAAATTCTTTTGAGCTCAACATTCCCCCTTTCCTTGGCCTACACCCAGTCTTCAATGTGGCTCTCCTTCGACCATATTTCCCACCATTATTGGACACCTCTGAGATAGCGGAGAAATTGACACCAACAGAGATCAACCCTGATTTCATGCAACAAGAATCCAATGATTAGATTGTGGACACACAGATCAAGGGCACTCGACAACAAAGGTTCCAACTTTATCGATTCGTCAAAGCAGGGCAACTCTTGCACCAAGGCAAGTGGCTCACCCAGGCCCAAATTTAGTAGAAATTTCCTCATATGATGGGGGAACTCAACGAAATGGAGACCATTGATTTCTAAGGAGGGAGGATTGATCCATGTGGATATCGGCAGCCACCCACCTTTTCCAACTCTCTCAAAACAATTTTCTGGCAATTTTGGCAATTTACTATTTTTAACAGTTTTTAATTTTTGGGGCCATTTTGAGGGCCTAAATGAAGGTTTTTTTGGATCGAGCTTCTCAACGATGGATGAAGGATCTAATTGAGCCCCCAAAATTAATCTCCTCAATTATACCTTTCCAACGAGCTATCGTGCGCCTAAAACAGAGTTCGTATGAAAAAGTTACGACCCCAGGAAGTTTGATGTACTAACTTACCCAAATGGGGCCCACATGACTTTTTGCGCTTCTTCTCCTAGGGTTAGGTTTTTGGATATATAGGGTTTTTGACATTCCTACTTATTGTAAAAAGGCCTTCAAATCCTCATTTTAATCATCTTCTTGCGAACGAGCCCAACCGTCACATCTCTTCTCAGAGATAACCCGCCACCATTCCAGTAAGCTTGTTTTCCGCTGCATTTTACAGTTTCAACTTATTTCCTTATTGAATAGAAAATAAATTTTACTGTATCTCTGTTATTTCCGTGTTAATAATATTTTAATAATCTGTATTCATTTCGTTCTGCTCATAAAATCCAGATCAACAATGATGCACATGATGAAGAATGGGGGCCCTCAAAGCCTCAAAATGTACATTCAAGAACTTATCAGCTAAAACAACTCAATATAGCTTCATATATTAATGAAATAAACTAGTACAAAATGTCAATGAGTCTCTTGGGAACCAAAAGCTTCAACACCAATTCAAAACTAGAAATCTGATTCTCTATGTATCAAAGTATTCATATGCTTTTGTATATATACATCATGAAATGAAACTAAAATACTATTAATCCTCAACCCAACTATCTAAATATGATCTTAGCCATCTATTCAACTCAAATTCATCATTTGGAGTGTCGAGAATCATGAAAAATCATGTGTGGTTGAGATCTAGCCGATTTTTTTGCTAAAACATGGTATTTTCTAGCAAAGTAGGTGTGTTAATTGTGTGTTGACTGAGAAAACATGAGGCAGTTTTCGTGTGCCCAGGAGGACACATTCCATGCCATGAAGACAAAGAGCAAAAACCAAGTCTTCATTTCTCCTATCTCAACCTGCGCATATCTCAATGACATAGAAATTACAAAAAACAATTTTTTCTAGTAAACAAAACTGATTAAACCCGAATTTAACTATTTCAAAATGCTGATTTTAATAAATTAAAAATAAAATAATTGTTTACCTATTTATGCCTTAAAAATTTATTTATTGAGATGAAGTGAGTGGAGAAAGTGGTGAAATGGTGAGGTATAAACGAAAAAAATTCATCGGTTAAAGGCCTTTTATTTGTCAAAACAAAGTGCTGACATTTTTCCCCAGACTTATTCTTTTGCTTGACCTTATGCAAACTAAGAAATTGACAAATTCATGTTCTGTCCTCTTGTTTATATAACACCTGCATCCCTAAGTGAGACATCCACATTAAATGTGGAGGTCTTATTAGTTCTCTTCTTCCATCTTTGTGTAGTTTTGACCTCTATCTTTTCAACTTGTGGCTCCTCATGTCTCCTCAATCTGCACCTCTTTGAAGGTTGAGATACTATTTGAGTTTGTCCTTGAAGGAGTTTCTGATTTTCTTCCTTTAACATTTTAAGTTCTTCCTTGAGCTGCTCATTCTCATCTCTTATCTGGGCACTAGTTTTCTTTAGGAGTTCATTTTCAGATTTTATGTGCTTTTCCAATATCATTATTTCTTCGATTTCTTCCTTTAGTTTTCTAATCTTTCTTTTCTTCTTTTTCACCTTTGATATTGCAAGCAATGTAGATAGTAGTACTTGGTTTTCTCCCAATCCTAAAGACTCAATTGGCATGTTTTCATTCATTTCATCAAATTTTGGAGAAACTTCCTTTTCTATGGATGTTGTTTGCATGATTCTAGCTGTAAAAGGTTCTCCCAAGTCTTGGTCAATAACCATCAAGTGTAGTTTGAATGACGAGGAAGGATTTCTAGATTCTTTCTCAAAGATATCCACATAATCATAAAATTTATGCTAGCTTCTATCAATCTTAGGTGTAGGCCTTCTTGTTTTTCAGTACCCTGTTCTATATTTCTTGGCAATGTTCTTGAACCCTTTGTCATGTTATTTGTTCTTTTCAAGCTGCTTGGTCCTTGATATTGTCATTCTTGGATGAATTCAAGATTCACCCATTTCTTTCCCTTTCTTTTGTTTTTTCTTTTATCTCTTTTCATTTCCATGTTTTGTCTAGAATCTTGAGGCACCTCCTCAATTGCATCATCTGATTCAAATTCTATAGTCTTTCTTGGAACATCTTCTAAAACTTCAAATCCATTGGCAGCTAGAAATTCAGGCCACACAATCCCTTGCTTCTCTAATTCATGTGTGATTATCATATTTATCAGTCGATGATGATAGATGGATATTTCTAAGTTCTTAGTTTGTATTTGTATAACCCTTTCCATCTTTGTTAAACTATGGAGCAAGTAATATGGAAGATTTAATGGCTTTTCTTCACTAAAATGTGCCAACATGCTTATGTGATATAAGAAAATAAAACTAAACCTTCCCTCACATGTTATATATTTATCGATAAAAAATGCAATGTCCTTCCAAAGATCTTTGAGCCAAAGCCTTGGGACACCTGCTGGTCAATTCAAATCATTTTTCCCATTTCTTAATAAAAAGGGTGTCCAAAGCATCTCTTCCATGCTTTTGTTTTTGAACCATTTTTCTCATATTTGTGGCAAGTTGGTAATTTGGAAAATGAGATGCTATTAAATATGTAAAGTCAAATTACTTATATGTGCTTGTTCCCCATTAAAATTTTGTGCAAATACTCTTGTAACCTCTATGTTGTATCTCTTGAATTTATAAAAGAAACTCAACCAACCTGCTCTTATCAAAATCACCTTACTCTCTAGATGAATGCTCTCAAGATCCACCTCAGATGGTTCAAATATGTCTTCCATTGTATTTTGAAAACCTTGCCTTCTTTATGCTATGTTTTGAAACTCTGTCTCAAGTTTTTCACAGTCTTCAAGCTCAGATTTCTTATAGTTGTAATATGAGTTATTGTCTTCAAACTTGTTCAATATATACCTTGTTTCTAGGCTTTGTTTTCACAATTGAAATATAACTTTGTTTTCAAGATTAAATTTATTGTTTTTATGTATGCTCTGTCCTCATATAACTTTGTTCTCAAGCTAGATTTTACTATCTTTATGCTCTATCCCCAATTAAGGTTTTCACTAGTGAAATTCTAAGTCAAAAGTGTAAATTTTTTGAAGAACAATTGATTCTTGACAGACCCCAAATCTTGTCTTTATACCTACAGTTTAGGAACAATTTTTATCTTTCTTATACTTGCAACATAAAGGGTATCTCCCAATATTTCGTTTTAGTTAATAAACTAATACAATACTCCCTTTTCAAGTGCTATTTTGGTTATGAATCTATTTGAAAATGGTTACTCATCTTGACTGATATAAGACAAAGATAGAAGATTTTTGTTGACAATAAATTTATGCTATTTCGTTTTGCAACAAAGACAACAACTTTGTAGAAGGAATAATTTTGTTTTGTCACAACAAAAAAAATTCTTTTGCCATAAAGGAAGTAGTTTTTTCTAATCAACAAAACTTTAATAATTTAAATTTCTGTCATATGATAACATTTTGCATGATATGTCTATATAAAACATAAAATTCATTGACTTGTTCAATTCATTGGTGGCTTGTCAAACCCTAGCTTGAACCTTTGGCTTTGTGTAGAGGAAAAATTCCTTGTAAACAATAATCCCTAATCCTTTTGTATGGAGCGTTATTCTTACTTCAATTTTGCTCAATTTTGTATGCTAAAGGGTTTTATAATGCTGGCTTATCTTTGACATGTCACTTCTTATACTAACAAGGGAAGATTTTGTCAAATTTCCTCTTCATCTATGAAACCCTAGTGTCATTGCTATCTAGCAAAAAGAGTCTGCATACCT
>ML806788.1:43784-79786 GCA_009831015.1 Picea engelmannii | reverse complement strand
TTTAGAATTTGTCAGAGAAAGGAATTTCTTACTACAACAAACTGATCCAGATTATTTTCGACACGAAATGAGAGCGGAGATATAATAAAACAATGTATAGAGATATCTCAGATATCCAATAATATAACAAAAATGTATCAGAGATGCAACCATAAACACAAATATACAATAATACACAATTTTCTGTTAATGAGCGAAAATGTACAAAGACTATAAAAATACAGAGTGGAAGACTTGCTAGAATGGTGGTAGCTTATCTCTGAGAAGAGATGTGTCCGCTACTCGCATTCAAAAGAAGATGATTTTACAATGAGGCTCCAAAGACATTTTTATCATAAATAAAATCCAAAACCCTAACCCTAGAAGATGAAAAGCTAACAATTTTGTGGACCCCGTTTTGGGTCGTTTGGTGTATCAACTTCCCGGGGGCGTAACTTTAGCATACGATCTCCATTTGGGGCACACGATAGCTCGTTGGAAAGGTATCATCGAGATTCATTTAGGAGGATTAATTATGCCTTAATTTATCATTGAGAATCTCAATCCCGAAAAACCTTCATTTAGGACCTCAAAATGGCCCCGAAAGTTTAAATTGCTAAAAATAGTAAATTGCCAAAATTGTCAGAAAACTGTTTTGAGCGAGTTGGAAAAGGTGGGTGGCCACCGATATCCACCTGGATCAATCCTTCCTCCTTAGGAAGAAATGGTAACCATTATGTTGAGTTCATGGGGGAGAGGGGGAAGCGTTTACTGAATCTAAATCTTTGTGAGTTGCTTGCCTTATTGGAGATGTTGCGTTGCTTGGTTTGTGGAAGGCTGCCACGAACCTATTGCTGACATGGTTGAATCTGTTCAACTGGTCGGGCTACATGAGATGTTTATGTGTAGACGAAATATTTTTGCTTTTCTGTAGTCTTGTCGACCCTCTTCTATTGGATATAAAGTTCTTGGGTCGAGGCTGTAGTGGTTGCAATATCTTCTTGTTCACCTTTTGAACAGATTGTGAAGAAGCTGAATTTTGTAGTATGATATACTATCTTGCGGCACTGTTTAGGTAGTATAGTAGTTGGAACTACCTCTGGTATTCTGTAGAGATGATCCCCCAAAGTAACGATGACACTACGAGGCCAAGACTCATAAAAAATATGGCGCTTCCACATATATGGTTGGCCCAAGAGAAAATCACAGACATCTAGTGGGGAAACATCACATAATACCTCATACTTGAAGGGATGGATTCCATATGACAATCAAAATTGATGGCTGACAGAAAGATCTCATCCTTGGCGAAGCCACCCAATGTTGTATGGCTGCGGGTGTGGCGTTGTTGACAATCCCAACTATTTGACGACCTCTGTTGAGATGAGGTTCTTCTGGCTTCTGCTATCAACAATAAAAAGCAGCGAGGTCCCCTTCACCCACATCTGTGAATGAAAAAGGTGCTCTCCCTCTTCAGGATCTGTTAGTTCTTCTGGTTGAATTGCTTTGGTCGCAACAATAGTAGTGGGGTCTACGTAGGTGATCTGACTTTTACCAGTATTTTCATAATCATATTCTGAATTAGGGTTCGGATCCTTGTATTTGATCTCAGCCACCAATGACTATTTTGAGCGAAAATCCTCGGTATTGTGCCAGGGGATTTTGTGGAAATCACACCATTTTCCAGTGTCCTTCTTTGTCTTCCTGTGACCCTTCTTTTCCTACGGCTTAGACTGGTTTTCGAGAGGCTGTTTATTAGGGCCGTCTTTATCATACTTTGGTTGTTGCAGATTTGTAGACCCAAACTCCCATTTTTTCTGGTGCTTAGATTTCTTCTCGATTTTAATAACATATCGATAAGCAACACCGAGTGATGAGATGTCTAGAAAATTCATTTCAGTTTGTATGTATCTGTGTAGATCCCCATGGTATTTCAAAACCAAATGTCGTTCAGAGTCTTTGATACCCAGCTTGGTGCACAAAATATGGAAGGTATTGGTGAACTCCAGAACTGCTTGGCCTCTCTCTTGCTGCAGTGTGGTCCATCTCATGTACTGGTCCTCATAGTTTCCAATAGGGTAATATTGTTCCTTTACTGCATCCACAAAAAATCCCAAGTGGGATTGGCCCCATATATTCCAGAATTCTCTGTGGAACTTTTCTCCCAGTAAGTTTCCCACCAATGTTTTACATGGGGGAGATATTTAAGGAGTGCGAAGGTGATCTTTTCCCTCTCGGAAAAATTATTGATAGAGAAATAACCTTCTAACAGATTTAACCATTTGTCTAGGGCCTATGCATCTATCTGACCTTCAAATACAAGAATATCAAAATTAACCTGTTCCTTGAAAGGAGAGGTGCTTCCAAAGTTGTTGTTTGATGAAGATGCACATGTTTCTATCGACAGGCGTTGAATAATGTGGGAAAAGTTATCTATCATTTCATCCCTCTGTCGCGTGAGATCTTTCTCAAACAACATATTGATAGAATCATTTGCTCCAATGTTTTTATTTTCTTCCGCCATGGAGGGTTTCTTGGGCGTGCGAGAGAGATTGTCTTCAAGAGAGATAGGCTCGAGATCCAACTTCCTATACTCGGACCTCGTTGGGTACATGCACTGAAAAAAATGATCAAGAGCAGCCTGCTCTGATACCACTGACCCAGATTATTTTAAGCACAAAATGAGAGCGGAGATATAATAAAACAATGTACAAAGATATCCCAGATATCCAATAATATAACATAAATGTATCATAAATGCAACCATAAACACATAGATACAATAATACACAATTTTCTATTAATGAGTGAAAATGTACAAAGACTGTAAAAATACAAAGTGAAAGACTCACTAGAATGGTGGCAGCTTATCTATGAGAAGAGACGTGTCCGCTACTCGCATTCGCAAGAAGATGATTTTACAGTGAGGCTCCAAAGGCCTTTTTATCATAAATAAAATCCAAAACCCTAACCCCAGAAGATGAAAATCCAACAATTTTGTGGACCCTGTTTTGGGTAGTTTGGTGTATCAACTTCCCAGGGGCGTAACTTTGGCATACGATCTCCGTTTGGGGCGCACGATAGCTCATTGGAAATGTATCATCGAGGATATTCATTTATGGGGATCAATTATGCCTTCAACTTCAATTGAGAATCTCTATCCATAAATACCTCCATTTAGGCCCTCAAAATGGCCCCGGAAGTTAAAACTGCTAAAAATAGTAAATTGCCAAAATTGCCAGAAAATTGTTTTGAGTGAGTTGGAAAAGGTGGGTGGCTACCGATATCCACTTGGATCACAAAACCTAGTATTTTACAATTCAAGACATTGTTATTTGATCCTCACTGAATTCTATATGTTGTACTTTGTTTGCTGCTAGAGAAATTCTTGATGTTTGTTCTCTATGTCCTGATTTTGAGAACGAAAAGTGAGGAAAAGAAGTACTTTGTCTCACAAGAAAATTTTGGATTTTGTAATGTCGTGTTGGGTTGTATGGTAATATGAATGCTTATATATATGTGAAATGTAGTTGGGTGGTAGATGGTAGGAAAATTAAGGATGATATAAACTAGTACAGGTAGTGTTTTAGATAAGACATGAATACGAAAAGTGAAGTAAAATAGGGAAACAATGGTAGGGTAAAAATGCGATAAAATGGTTTTTAAAGATGGTGATATAAATTAAAATAGATTATATAATGGTATAGATAGAATAGGGATGATAGAATAGGTAGAACAAGGGAGTGGTATGATAGGAGAGGGATGATAGGATAGGTAAGGTAGAAATAAGAAAACATGGTAAGCAACTTTAGGATGAAAAGGGAATATGTAAATTTTATTGCATTTCTAATTTAAAATAAAAAATTTAAAATAGCAAAAATGGAGTATACCATTCCTTGGCTTTTGAATTCTTGAAGCTAATGTAATCTTGTAGAAAGTGTAGTCTTGTAGCTGGTACTTGATGCAATCCCTTTTGATGTGAGCCTCTTTTCCTTTTTCCCTGTTTAGATTTTTGAATTGGGAAGAAAGATGCCTCCTCCAACTTGAATATCGTTCAATAGTTGTTGATATGTTCATGCTAGTATTTCCATGATGCTTTGTTGATGCCAATTGGGAGTCTTCAATTTTCTGCTTATGATCTCTTGATTGTTGAATTTTAAAATGACTTGTTTTTGTTTGACAAGTACAATTGAACTCATTTTCTATTGAAATAAATGCTCATAAAAACTGACCTTTATTTCTGATTTGGATCGAAAACCTTTTCAAATCCTTCTCCTAGTTCATTATGAAATAATATGCATTGCTGAACTGATCTTAATGAATGGAATAGGTCTTCATTACTTATAATAAATCTTTGATTACCAATAAATAAGAAGACTTGTGCTTCTACAGAACTGAAGAAAGGTCCGTTGCTTCTATTTGGAACAAGATTCAAGTCCAGTGAAATAGAGATATTATATGAACATAAAAAATAAATATTCTTCTCTTGAAACAAAATGACCTATTTGAATTCCGTTTTATTTTCAAAATATGAAAAAGAACTTCAAATTGTTGTATAGTAAACTTTGGAACAAGAAAATGAATACTGCAAGCTGTTGATGATACCATAAACCATATAGTATTCACATATAACTCTTATTGGTTCAATTCAATCTGTGTGAATGGATTTACTTGAAGTTGAACATAGAAATAATTCATTGGATTACCAACCAGTAATGTAAATCATTAACCAATGTGAGATAACTCAACAATGATTACAATGAGTGTCAAGGTACCTAAGTACACCTTGATAGGAACAAATGGTTGTGTTGGAGTCAAGTCACCTGCAAGATCTGTAAATCAAGAGACCTTGATGAGTTCCCATTGTTGACAATGAGGAGGCTTTCCATTGATGTATGCAAGTCCCAAGGTACTTATAAACATCTCTAATATCAATCCTAGATGATGTGTTGGAGTCGATGGGATGATATTTTCTAGAAGGTGGGCCTTAAGGAATCCCACATCATCTGTCACGAGAAAAACACAAATATTTTTGAAGAACATAAATGAAGGACTGTACCAACATTAATATGCATAATTTATTATGGATCTTTCCATCCAGAAACCTGGTTTTCAAGCAAGGTTCATGTCTAACTATGCTAGAAATATGGTTTTCACAGTTAAACTTTTTTTTTCTCTTTACTAATTTGTTCATTCTATTATTCTATGCTATCCTATCCTACTGAAAGAAGATAAACCTCCTTCAAGTGTAGGAATACTTCTAGTGCATCCATTCACATAAGAAGATCTCAATTAAACTCATATCCAAATCTTAAAAATGTACCTTGATGAATATCCAAATATGAGAGGCCAACTTTTGTAGTAGAGATAATGCCAAGAAATGTTGAAATGTGGAGTGATGCTGCAAACCGATGTCTGATTGAAACCAAACTTCAATATAATCCCTATTTCATTGATTTCCTGTAGCTCTCATGTCATGAATTGCTTCAGAAAATTGATCATCATATTCTTGAGTACACAAGGGATTCAATGATAAGAGTCCAAGAAACTCTTCAATTTCTAGCTCTAGTATTTTCTTCTCATCATAGATTGTTCATGACTCATTGAACTTGTCTTCTTACTGATAAGGATTAGAAGAAACTTCTTAGTCCTCTTTTTTTGGAAACTATTCATGGATCCTTTGTTCTTCATCTGGTTCTTGAGAGACTGACTCATCCCTAGTGATAATTCTAAACTTTGGACAAGGATTTTAGAAGATCCTTGTTGTAACACATCCTCCCTTTCTCAAAAAATTCCTCAACATTCTTAAGTTGTTCTAGCTATTCTAGAGGTCTTGCTCATGAATGGATTAGTTCATGGGGTTTTTTTTAGCACTTAAAAATAATTGAAACTTAAATTATTGAAGAAATGAAATAAAATTAAATGAAAAAATACTTCATGTACTTGAACTCCTCATGCGATTAAGACCCTGCTGTCACCAAGTTGTCTTTTAACATGAGTTAGTCTTTCCATGAATAAAAACACAGTTACATTAATGAAACACGGTCATCCAACATGACGAGGTCTCGTGAAGACTCAAAAAGGTGGTTGCATAGGTTCTTACCTTCCGTCTTACCATATTCGCTCCTCTTGGTCTTCAATGTGTGGACAAAAAAAACCTTTTTTATATTTTTTGTGTTTTTAGTGAAAACTAAAATATTTTAAAACAAATTCCTTTACTTCCTATCTTAAAATGGGGAAAAAAAGAAAGCTCAATTTCTTTGCATAAGAAAGGACACTTGTTAGGTCAATCTAGGATCAATAGACTTGTGAGGCACAATCACGGTATGTGAGGGAACTAGCTTCAAAACATAGACTAAGTAAGAAATCCAATCCTGAAAGCAATCATCAACTAATCTAGTAAGTGCAGTCTAAACTAATCTTTAAAACTTCAAATCAAATTTAATTCTTTCAACCTTAGGTCATCAATGTTCCATTGGTAGGAAATCAAGATGCAAAGTGAAATATGCCACTGGTTGTGGACTCTTTACAACAGTACTCTGCCAACTAGTGAGGTTAAAGGTTTTGAAAGAAGGTTCTAACACATATGCAAAATGAAAAGACACAAAAATAAATGCTATATCTACTTAAAATGTGGAAATGTAAAGCAAAATTCTAAATAATCAATCCAACAAGAAAGTAACTAATCTTCTCAACCTAGACTAAAAAATATTACACAAGCAAAATATTAGGTTGTGAGGTGAAATATACCTCGAGAAATTCCCACACAACAATGCTCTTTTCATTGATGTAGGTTATTGGTTAAAGAATAAATTCTAATGACACAAGCACACAACTCACTCAGATTTGTTTAGTTAATCAAGTATCCATTAGTGTCTCATAGGTAGAAGGCTTAGGTTGTAGTGTATTTAGACTACTCCCTTGGGTGGATTAAAGACTTGCAACAATACTCTGATGACTCCTCGATCCTTACTCCCATAAAAATCAGTTTTAAGTGTTTAAGAATAAACAAAACCTTCATGAAAATGCTACAACAAATAAACTATTATAACCATAAATTAAACAATGAACAATAAATAGTGATCTAAAACTTATGAATAATGAACGATTAACATATAAGTAAAGAGTTAGAAATGAGTATAAATAGTTGATATATGAAAGAATACGAAAAATGAAATCAAAGAATATATACCATCGATAAAGCTACACCAAATGTACATAGAAAAAAATGATGCACAGGATGAAGAATGGGGGCCCTCAAAGCCTCAAACTGTACATTGAAGAACTTATTCGCTGGAAAAACTCAATATATATCCATATATTAATGAAATAAAATGGTACAAAACTTCAATGAGTCTCTTGCGAACCAAAATCTTCAGCGCAAATTCAAAACTAGAAATCTGATTCTCTATGTATCAAAGTCTTCATATGTTTTTTGTATATATACATCATGAAATGAAATTGAAATACTATTAATGCTCAACCCAACTATCTAAATATGATATTATCCATATATTCAACTTGAATTCATCCTTTTAAGTGCCAAGAATCATGAAAAATTTCGTGTGGTTGAGATCTAGCCGATTTTCCTGTTAAAACATGGAATTTTACAACAAAGTAGGTACGTTGACTATGCACATGCGAGGCAATTTTTGTGCGCCAAATTCTTCGTTTCTCCTAGATCGACATGGACATATCTCGATGACAGAGAAATTACAATAACTGATTTTTTCTGGTAAACAAAACTGATAAAATCCGAATTTAACTATTTCAAAATGCTAATTTTAATAAATTAAAACTAAAATAAATGTTTACCTATTTATTCCTTGAAAATGTCTTTATTACGCTGAAGTGAGTGGAGAAAGTGGGGGAAATGGCAAGGTATAAAGGACAAAAGTTCACAGGTTAAAGGATTTTTAGTTGTCAAAACAAAGTAAAGGCAACATGATGCCCATTGTTACCTGTAAACTTTACAAGGTGTAGATAATTCTCTATTTGGATGGTTTATCCATCACATGCACATGAAGCATGTCTCCAAACACTTGATTTACTCTATTAATTTTCCCATCTATTTGTAGATGGCAAGGTAATAAATTTATCTTGTTTCCCAAGCCTTAAAAAATACTTCCAAAAATTTGAAGTAATCCCTGTCTGATACAATTGTTGTGGTCATCCCATGCAACCTAAAAATTTCTATCATGGAAATATTTGCAATGTCTGTTTCCTTATAAGTAGACTTTATGGGATTAAAATGAACAAACTTTCTTAATTTATCAACCAAAACCATGATCACATCGTGTTGCTTCACTATCTTTAGCAATCCAATATTTGTTATTACTCCCATTTCCAATCTAAAAGTGGCAAAGGTTGCTTCATTATATTTAGAAACCCACTAACTATTATTACCTCCCATTTATTGGATGTTGATGCTCAACCTTCATTTGTTGGCATTCCGTACACCTTGCATTGCATTCCACAACATCCTTTTCATTGTAAGCCAAAAATATTGCTTCCTAACAATTGGTAGTGTGGATGGCTATAATATGGTATCTTATGGATTTCATCCATGATAATTTAACTTAAATCTATTGATTTGAGAATATACAGTTTTTTATTGTAAGTAAGAATCTCATCTTCACTCAACTGATAAAATTCATACTTTTGCTCCAATTTCTCTTGTTGTAGTCAAATTATCACCTAAACATAATACCCATCAGTAGCAAGGGACTTTATTACTCTTTTACATTAATTTAATTTGCAAATATTGATATTTACCACATGCATTTTCCCACTAAGTGCATCTACCACTTTGTTGTTGGAACGTCATGCATTGATGGTTCATCACACATCTCATGGGTTCAGTTGGTCGAGAGGTCGACCAACATCTAGATACAGTCAATCGAGAAATTGACCAACGCACTACACCAGTCGGTCGAGTAGTTGACATGCCTGTTGGTTGGACAATTGACTAGAAGTCAAAGATAGTTGGGCGGTGGATTGACCAACCCAAAAATCGACTCTAAGTTGGACAGGTAGGCGGTTGGGTCAAGCATCCTTGTCGAATCAACTCGACAACGAGGGATTGGCGGAGTCAATTCTAACAACTGATGATTATATGTGGACACGATCTTCTAGATTCTATGGAAGTTGGTTAGATCCTAAAGCTATAAAAAAAATACCCCTTCGACCATTATTATCATGGAGATTGTGCAATATATCATGAATTTCAAGATGTGCAACATGCATTGTGATGTTTTGATCACACTGCACTCTTCTTAAGTGCTGTAACAATGACTCTAGACACCACTCTTTATCTTAGAAATTGTTGTTCCTCTTCGATTATCTATAGTACTATATTTTATGTTTCATGTCAAGTTCCACCCTATTACCCAACATGATATTAGAGAGGATGGTTTAAAACCTTGACCTATTATTTGTGAATATTGTTGAGTTGGATCTATTGTGTTATTGACTTTGATTGGAACTTTTTGAAACATGCTAGTTTCTATCTGGATATCGAATATGGATTTGAATATTGATCCATTTTTTATGAACAAATCAAATTATGTAGTATGGGCACTGGTTATGGAAACCCTACTGAAGAGAAAAGGGTTGTGAAAGTATATGAAGGCTGCAATTCCAGATCCAACAAACTATCAAGCAAAGTTTGTTGTTTATGGTAGGAAGGATGAGGCTGTAGGGGTCATCACGACATACATATAACGAGAGATTTGATTTCACCTCAGTGGAATTGACTACCCTCATCAATTCTGGAAGAAGCTGAAGTCATTGTTCAACAGAGTCAACGAGAGCCACATTGTACAGTTGGAGAAAGAGTTGATCTCTCTCAATCCTCATTCTTTTGAATGAATGGAGGACTATTTGGTGTGTATCAAAGAAATTTAGTTGAAATTGGGTGAATGTGGAAAGAACTGTCAAAGGAAGGATGTAAAACTCATCGAGATGGTCATGATGAACTTGAGAACACCATTCAACATGGTCATGTCAAATTTCCACACCAACTGGAAAGCACACAAAGAATATGGTAAGTATTACACCCTTGAAGCCTTTTTTGGTATTTTGATTATTGATTAACACATACTGCTTGAAGAAGGCAAGCTTGGTGGAAACACCAGGACCACTTGCTCAAGAGAAAGGGGAATATGGATCCGAGGGATAGAGTACGTTTTGATGCCTCTCAATAGAAACCTACATACCTCAACCAGAAACCTTAGAGATAGACTGATGCCCCCCATCGAAGTTGAAATGAGAAGAAATTTTGGTTCTATCGAAAGACTGGACATGTGGAGAAAGTCTGTTATAAGAAGAGAGATGATTTAGAGAAGACAATTCAATGCCTCTAAGGAGACATGTCCGCTATACCCCGACCCGCTGATAATTTCACCTTCCAAGTCAGAACTTCTTGTTGGAAGATTGGATGTTGCCATTGATGTCAACCCAAGTCATTTCTTTTGGACCGCAAGATTGATGAAGGTATTTGGACATCAAGGAAAATGCACATGCAGATACAACACCCATGGATGGATAGTATACATCATGTTGTTTTTGGTGGTAGGTGGTACGTCACGTGGATCCTCATGGTTGAGGAGAAATGATTTTTTGAAGATGACAAAGTGAATTAAAAAATGAAGTACAAGTCGGCCCCGAAGATAATTAAAGAAAATAATTACAAAATAAGAAAGTGTCAGGTCAACCCTAATGAAGTGACATTAAGGGTATAAATACATATCATTATACATTCATTTGAGATACACAAGTTTGAAGTCAAATTTCAGAGGAAATCTGAAGTAAAGAAGGCCAGATTTCAAGGGAGGATGAAGTCTTTTGGTGATGTGTTCTAAGTATCAACACTTATCAGACCTTTTTGTCTCATTCTACATAGAATGAATGGGTAGTCGACTCTGAGTGCACTCATCACATGGCTAAGGATGCCTCGTTGTTCCCGTGGTTGGATGAAGCTAAGGAGAGGAAAATATATGTTGCTGACAATTTTGCTTTGGTTGTTGCTGGTTAGAGTGATGTTGCTTTTCGACATGGGAAGATTTTCGACATTTATCATGTGAAAAACCTTAAAGCCAATATGTTGTTTGTTGCTCAGCTGAGAAAAATAGGTAATATTGTGGAATTTTGGCTAGATCATTTCTATGTTCGTGATTTGAATAACGACAAGTCGATTATCGCCAGTGGGATTCTTGACCCGACAAATAACTTGTACAAATTTCATGACATGAATCGACCTAACACTGAACTGACTATAGTTGTTTCTCACATCGACGAGTGAATTCAAATATTGCATGAGTGACTCGAACATATGAATTTATAAAGTCTGCAAGCACTAACAACTTAGAACATGGTTTCTGGTTTGAAGGTGTTTCCCTTTGAAGGAGTCTTTAAGGGAAGTGTGCTTGGAAAGCATCATCATGCACCATTTGAATATGGAAACATGTGGTGAACACAAAACTTACTAGAACTGGTTCATAGTGATGTCTTCTGCATCAATCTACCTTCACTTGTAGGTGCAAGGTACATATTGACTTTCATTGATGATTTCTCTCTCTTTACATGGGTTTACTTTATGAAGAAAAATAACCTTGTCTTTGAACATTTCAAGGAGTTTTAGGCCTTTGATGAAAAACAATGTGGTAAAACCATCAAATGCCTGAGATCAGACAATGGTGGTGAGTATGTCAATCGATCTTTTAAAGAATACCTCCTTCGATATAGTATTGATTGGCAACAATTGATTCCTCACACACCTCAGCAGAATGATGTCACATAATGTAAGAATCGAACGTTAGTTGAAATTGCTAGATGTCTTTTGTAGGATAAATATATGCCTCCTTGAATCTAGGCTGAAGCAATGTACTATGAAAATTATCTTCTCAGTCGCATCTCGACTACAGTTGTTCCTTCCATGACTCTAGTCAAATGATGGTATGGGAAGAATCCTTTAGTCAAACACCTCCGTGTATTTGGATGTGTTTCCCATGGTCACATTCCTGATGATTTCAAAAACAATTTGGATGCCAAAAGTCATGCTTGCATCATGATGGGATACTCTGAAGAGTCCAAATCCTATTGACTGTTTGATCTCGTCAAAAGAAAAATCATTATCAAATGAAAGGTTGATCCAAATTTATGCAGGAACACAACAAAATACACAAATAACCATGAATACAAAGATGCAGTGGAAATAACACTTCATTTCATTAATATCAAATAACTAAAATTTGTTTACAGACAAAATAGAACTAAACTAGCTAGGGCGCTGGTAGCTTATCTCTGAGAAGAGATGTGGCAGCTACAAGCCTCTGAACTCTGTGTTACAATGAGGCTCGAAGGCCTATATGTTATTGAGAAACAATGGAAACCATAAACATCCACAAACCTAACCCTAGGAGATTAAACACCACAATATGGGCCTCGTCGAGGTAAATTGGTACATCAATTTCCCGGGGTCATAACTTTGGCATACTATCTATGTTTGACGCATATGATACATAGTTAGAAAGATATATCTGAGGAACATAAATGTTGACAACAAATATCATGGTACAAAATGGAATAATATTCATTGATTGGACCATGCCCAAAAAATGTCGTTTAGGGATTCAAAATGGTTCCGGAAGTTCAGGACCCGAAAAACTGCCAAAAATAGTAAATTGTGTTACAATTAAGGAAATTGAAAAACTGCAAGAAACAATGGTGGGGGTCCAAATGGAATAGGCGGGTGGCCACCAATATCCACCTGGATCATTCTTCCCCCCTTAGGAAGCAATGGTCCCATTGCATTTAGTTCCTCCATGAGATGAGGAAACTTCTTTTGAGCTTGGTCCCTAGTGAGCCACTTGCCCTGGTGAAGGAGTTGTCCTGCTTTGAAAACTCGATATAGTTGGATCCTCTGTTGGCAGGTGTTCTTGATCTGTGTGTCCATAATCCGATCAGTTGTGGCTTATTTTGTGCAGTCTGGGTTTAACTTTGTTGGTGTGAGTTGTTCTGCCATGTTAGATGTGTCCAGTAGAGGTAGAAAGTAAGGTCGAAGGCGGTCCACATTAAACATTGGGTGCAGAGAAAGGAATGGTGGGATACTGAGCTCGAAGGCATTTCCCCCTATGACCTTGGTGATTTTGTATGGACCATATCTGAATGAGTGAATCTTGTGGTGGGGTCCAATGAGGCGCTCCTTCTGCAAATGTGGCCACACTTTGTCGCCCACCTGGAAGGTGTGTTGCAACCAATGATGATCATGATGCTGATTGTACTTAGCATTGGCTCTGTCCAATATTTCATGAAACTGTTGGTGAATGTGTTGAATGCACTCAATGAATTTGTTTTCCTTGGCATCTTTAGATTGTAAATGAGCCAAATTAGCCCGAGTAGATGAAAATGGTATGGCTACATCAATGGGACATAGTGGCTGGAATCCCAAGCCCACCTGAAAGGGGTTGTGGTCGGTTGAGATATGGAGGGCATGTTTATAGCTATGTTGTACATAGGGGAGGCTCTCATCCCATGTGCATGGATGCTTTGAGTTGTACATGCATAAAATGTGCACAATCATCCTGTTGACGACCTCTATTTGGCCATCAGTTTGGGGATGGAAAGATGTGGACTTGGTGAGCTTGGTGTCCAACATTGACTAGAGACTAGACCAAAATTTACTAAGGAACTTGCTGTCCCAATCTGAGATGATAGACTATGGGATCCCAAAGTGTACCCACACTCGATCAAAGAAGAGTTTAGCAGTGGCTTCTGTTGTGATATTCTTCTTGTAGACCGCCATAATGGCCATCTTTGAGAATCTGTCGACGACCATGAAAACAAAATCGTTTCCATGCTTAGTATAAGGAAGGCCCAACATGTAATCCATGGAGATGGATTCCCAAGGTCGACTGGGGGTAGGTAGTGAAGTATATAGGCCTTGCTTCTTTATGGTTGGTTTGGTAATGGCGTAGGCAATGCAGGATATGATGTACTTCTCGACATCCTGTCAAAGGTTTGGCCAATAGAAATACTTCTGCAGTATTGCCACTGTTTTCTTGACCCTGAAATGTCCAATGACCCGACTATAGTGCACTTCCCAAATCATCTTGGCACGCTTGCTCGAAGGAACACAAAGGTGTCCTAGGTGAAATAGTAGTGCATCCTGGAGGTGAAAATTTGGAGCTTGGTTGCCCTCCAAGAGAATCTTGTATATGTGGCTGAAATTTGGATCGCTCTTGTAGAGAAGTGGCCAATAAGAAGTCTCGTGCCCACAAGATTTGAGCACGGTGGTTATCTCCATGATCGGTGGTTAGATGAGGCAGTCTGCAACATTATTGGTGTTTCCCTTTTTGTACATGATGTTCAAATGAAAATGTTGCATATATGTGGACCACTTCTGATGGCGATTGTTCTGCAACTTCCCTTGTGTCTGTATGAACTGCAGGGGTTGGTGGTCTGTGTGGATGATCATTTCCTTCCCCAAAATCTAATGCTTCCATTGTTGGAAAGCTTGCACAATGGAATACATTTCTTTTTCATAAGTGGGATACTTTCAGATTGTGTCAGACAATGTTGCACTGTGATATGCCAATGGATGTCCCTGTTGAGTAAGAACTGCCCTAATAGCATAGTCAAATGCATCTGTCTCGATCTCAAATGGTTGTTGCAAGTTTGGTAATGTGAACATTGGGGCACAAAAGAGGTGATGTTTCAATTCTACGAATGCCTTCTATTGATATTCCGACCAAAATAATTTTTCTTTCGCTCCTCCCTTGGTGACTTGACTAAAGGGACAAGTGATATGAGAGAATCCCAACATGAACTTGTGGTAGAAATTAACAAGACCCAGAAAGCTACGAAGATTTTTTAGAGTGGTCGAGGCTAGCCAATCCCGGATGACTTGGATCTTGGTTGGATCCACATGCACTCCATGCTCATCAATAATGTATCCCATATACTAAACCTGGGTCATGCCAAAAGTGCACTTCTCTAAATTGGCACATAACTTGTGTTTCCGTAGTGTTTGGAGAACTTGCCGGATGTGGTGGAGGTGCTCTTCCCAACTCTGGCTGAATATCAAGATGTCATCCAAGTACACTACTACAAATGAGTTGGTGAATGGACACAAGATGTCGTCCATTATCCTCATGAAGGTTGCGGGAGCATTCGCTAACCCGAAAGGCATGACCAACCATTTGAAAAGGCCCTCCTTGGATTTGAAGGCAGTCTTCCATACATCGGACGGTTTGATTGGTACCTGGTGATACCCAGACTTCAAGTTGATCTTGCTAAAATATTTCGCCCCTTTGAGTTGGTCTAGATGGTCATCAATCCATGGGATCAGGTACCTATTTCGGACAATGATCTTTTTCAACGCCTGATAGTCAATACAGAGTCTCCAAGTCCCACCCTTCTTCTGCACCAACATGATTGGGCTCCCACAGGGTGATGAACTTGGATGGATGTGACCTTTCTGCAACAACTCCTAAATCTACCTCTTAATTTCATCGTTCTCCATAACAGAGCGTCGATAGATCGGTCCATTGGGTAGCGACGCACCTGGGGTCATATTGATGGGGTGCTTGACCTGACAATGCAGAGTCACCCCTGTAGGTGAGGTGAAGATGTCCCAGTACTCCTCCACGACCTTGTCCATTTGTTGTTGTCATGTGGAGGATCCCTGTCTGGAGGTCGTGGCCACAGTCTTCTTCTTTCCCTGAGGGAAGATCATCAAGAATTTTTTTTTCCCAGTTTTGGAAATGAGCTTACTGCATTGTTTTGCAGTAACCAAAGAGATAACAATAGGCGGTGGTACCTCTGGTATCTTGTACAACTTATTTCCCAAGGTAACAATAAAAGTGCGAGGTCGAGACTCATACACAACATGTCACTTCCACAAGTATGGTTGGCCTAATAATACATCACAAACATCAAGAGGAGCAATGCCACATAATACCTCATCGATGAAGGGCTTGATGCTGTAGGGAATGCAACACTACTGGCTGACGTGGAGATCACATCCTTGGTGAAGCCAACTGATGGTGTACGGATGTGGGTGTGCTATTGTTGGAAAGCCCAACCCCTTCATGACCTCTACTTAAATGAGGTTCTTTTGGCTCCCACTGTCGGTAATGAACTGTAGTGGGGAACCCTTTACCCACATCTGGGAGTGGAAGAGACGCTTCTCCTCCTCTGGATATTCCAGTTCTTCCTTTTGAATCTTTGTGGTGGTAATGGTGGCGTTGGGCTCCACATAAATAATCTACTTCCCTCTGTCATTCCCCTTCTCGGGTTCTGATTTAGTGTCAAATCATGCATCTAATTCAGACGCCCTCATCTCAGCCACCGATGACTATTTGGACCGACACTCACTTGTGTTGTGAGTGGAGCTCTTATGGAACTCACACCACTTTCCCATGTCCTCCTTCATCTTCACGGTGTTTTCCATTTCTTGTGGCTTTGGCAGGTTGTCTTGAGCCGCCATGCCTTGGATTTGTCCTTTGTTCTGTGGTTTGGGGGCACCTTTGGCTCGCTTTTGATTCATAGATCCAAAGTCTCGCTTCTTCCATTTGAATTTCTGCTCAATCTTAGAAGCATACCGTTATGCCGTACCAAGCGAGGAGATGTCGAGGAAATCCATTTCCTTCTGAATGTATATGTGTAGACAACTGCAGTACTTCAACACCAAATGTTTCTCCTAATATTTGATACCCAACTTTGTGCGTAGGGTATGGAACATATTCGTCAGCTCATGAACATCTTGATCCCTTTGTTTCATATGTACTTGTCCTCATAGCTCCCCATAGGATAATATTGTTCCTTGATGGTGTCTCAAAAATAATTCCAAGTGGGTATGGTCGAGAACAGAGAGGGTTCCTCCTCGTACATTTTCTCACAGTAGGTTTCCCACCAGTCCTTGACATGGGGGGTGACTTTGAGTAGTAAAAAAATAACCTTCTCCCGGTCGGAAAAGTCATGAACCGAGAAATATCCTTCTAATAGATTCAACCATCTATCTATGGCGTCTGCATCTATTTTTCCATCAAATATGGAAATGCCAAAGTTTACTTGTACCTTAAAAGGGGTTGTGCCTCCAGAGTGGTTGTTGGATGCAGATGCGCCGCCAGTGGGAAATCATTGAAGGATATGGGTGAAGTTATCCATCATCGCGTTCCTTTGTTTTTCAAGGGCCTCCTCGAGAAATATTTTGATAGGATCTCTTTCTCCCTCATATTTTTTTTCATCCCCCATGGGCGACCATCGGGGTTTGCAAGGCTGATCTTGCAAAGGTTCAACTAGATCGAGCCCTAACGCAATGGGGACATGCAAATAAGGATCGTGAAAGAGCAGACCGCTCTGATACCGTTGATCCGAATTTATGCAGGAACACAACAAAATACATAAATAACCATGAATACAAAGATGCAGCGGAAATAACACTTCATTTCATTAATATCAAAGAACTGAAATTTGTTTATAGATATAATAGAACTAAACTAGCTAGGGCACTGGTAGCTTATCTATGAGAAGAGATGTGGCAGCTACAAGCCTTTGAACGTTGTTTTACAATGAGGCTCGAAGGCCTATATGTTATTGAGAAATAATGGAAACCCTAAACATCCACAGACCTAACCCTAGGAGATGAAATGACAAAATATGGGCCCCGTCGGGTTAAATTGGTACATCAATTTCCCGGGGTCATAACTTTGGCATACTATCTCCATTTGACGCATATGATACATCGTTAGAAAGATCTATATGAGGAATACAACTATTAACAACAAATACCATAGTATAGAACAAACTCATATTCACCAACCGGTTGATGCCCAAAAAACGTTGTTTAGGGCCTCAAAATGGCTCCAGAAGTTCAGGACCCGAAAAACTACCAAAAATAGTAAATTGTGCTACAATTAAGGAAACTGAAAAACTGAAAGAAACAATGGTCGGGGTCCAAGTTGTTAGGATATTGAGACACTTAGGATTTAGTTAAGGTCTACTTGGTCTAATGTGTCATTAGGTAAAAGTGTGTTTCTTTAGTATGCATTAGTATGAATTTGTAGTTAGGAAATTTGACGGCCACGATATGTTCCCGACATAGAGTGATCCGACGGTTCATACTCTCCTCGATATTAATGACCATTGATCCATGGCTTAGCACCCAATTGGTCCATGATATCTATTTAAAGAGAATGGATGATCATTTGCCGATGATTGATTGTGAGAAACTCTCTTGTAAAATCTCTCTGTAATCTTTTTCTTTGCATTAATAAACTGCTCCAAGTGGCCGCGTTGGCTGGGGCCGTGGATGTTTCTCCGTAGAGGTTTTACCACGTGAAAACATCAGTTTGTTGATCTTTGATATGGTTATGTGAGTGGTTACCGAAGGTGTTCATCCTCTGTTGGAATACTTGTGTTGTCGAACATGGTATCGGAGCCTGTTTGAAGACCCACTCTTGTTGTAGATCGAGATCGTGAAGCCGAGTTGCCTCATATCCATTTTCTATCATTTTCGTACTTTTCTGGGTTGAGAGGACTGTTCCATTTCATCCAAAGCACTCGTTTAAGTCAGGAACACTTTTCGTTTCACTCGAAAATGTTTCCGTTTTCCTAAGATACAACCATTACAGTAAGATCTAGAGGTATAAAGCCCGAATACACATTTTTTTAAATTTCTGCAAAGTTTTATTTTGGTTTGATATTATTTGTCTCTGGGTTTCTACTCTTTTAGATCTATGTATGCTCTTTTTCTCGTGCCCTGTGTGATCTTGACAAATCAAAAACATATAGGAAAAGGTACATCTTCCGGGTAAGCTAACTGAGATCTAACCCATGTTGTCATCTAGAAGAAATTTTTTTTTCTTGTGTGAAAATAGTTTTTTTTGAGCACGCTCTCCAAGGACGTCTTCAACAACAACAACAAGAGTTTTTTTTTAGCACGCTCTCAAAGGCTGTCAACAACAACAACAACAACAAAAACACCCCTGATCCTCCTTTTGAACATTACAATATGTTTTTCTAGACCATTTGGTTGCCTTATTAATTAAGAGGTCTTGAGTTCAAGTATCTCTTTTGTTACCTTTTTTGAAAAAGTTCATGCTAAAATTGTAAAGTGTATTTCACTTCAAGTATAAAAGTGAATCACTATAAGTAGCTTTAATATTTTATTTTAGAGTTATTTATTTTCCATGCAGCTTTTCTGTTATAAAGTAACTTCATTGTAAAAGTGATCCCCACTTCTATTTATAAAAGTGGGTCACTTCATAAAGCAACTTACACTATCACGTGGTCATTTGGTTATCGTTTATGCCTTTTTTTAAAAGGGCATAACTCTCACATCCAAAGTCTGTTCGTCATGTTCTTGCAACTGGAATTGCTGATGATATTACCAAGTTGTACAAGTTTGACAACTTTGGGTCATCATATTTTTCATCAGTTTTTGTTTCTCATAGCGATGACTTAAGCAAATTTTGGCATGAGCGGTGTGGTCATCTAAACTATCGCTCATTTCAGCAACTATGTAATCAACAGATGGTGACAGGTCTTCTTCTTGTTTCATGCAGAGATGGTGTTTGTGCCGGTTGTGTTCTCGACAAACATCATCAGGACCATTTTGAAAAACGTGCCTCTTGGCACGCCTCAGGTCATTTGCAGCTTGTTCACAGTGATTTGTGTGGTCCACTTTCTTCTCCTTCTTTTTTTGGGTGCAAGTATTTCTTAAATTTCATTGATGACTTTTCCAGACGTACTTGGGTTTACTTCTTAAAACTAAAGAGATAAGTTTTTGACAAGTTTTTGGCCTACAAGACCCTTGTAGAAAAGTAATCTGGACATCAAATTCAAAGTTTAAGAACATATAATGGAGGCGAATATGTGAAAAATAATTTTACAAATTACTGCACTACATAGGGAATCCAAATGAAACATACTATTCCATATATACCACAACAAAATGGTGTTGCTAAGAGAAAGAACCACACATTAAAAGAAATGGCTAATTTTATGATTCAATCTAAGGGATTAAGTCTAAAGTATTGGGCGGAAGCCCTCAACTGTGCAAATTACATAGTAAATCACACTCCCACAAAGGCTCTTAAAAATATAACATTGGAAGAAGCTTGGACTAAAATTAAACCAGATGTAAGTCACTTTTGTGTATTTGGCAGTATAACATGGGCTCACATTTCTGATGAGAAAAGGAAAGCATTGCAGCCTAAAAGTGAGAAGTGTATATTTGTTGGTTATTCTGAAGTTGTCAAAGGTTATAGACTTCTTCAATCACATTGTAATGAAATTATTATTAGAAGAGATGTTAAATTTGATGAAAATCTCTTGGGCTGCAAGCCTAATTCGGCGTTTGTGCCTTCTTTGTCCTACGAGCCTAATTCAACTGTTGTGCCTTCTTCGACCTGTGAGCCATCTTCGACGTTTGTGCCTTCTTCTGATCTGGTTTCTTCTTCAGATGATGACAGTGAGGATGAAAATCCACCTCTGCCTGCTCACCCTCCTCTAGATGAGTCCTTTGAAACTGAACCAACACTAGTTCCATCGCTTCCTAGATGGGTCCATTCAACATGAGAAGCAGCTGGTGATCTTTTCAATGATTCTTCAGATCAACGTTGGACACGTTCACAGTTCCAACAAGCCTCTTCTCTTTTGGATCAAGTTTCAGAAACTTGTGATCCAAAGACATTTGCAGAAGCTTTAGGTCATCCAGAATGGGATACAACAATGAATGAAGAGTACCATTCTTTAATGGAAAACAATACTTGGGATCTGGTACCTCTTCCAAAAGGAAGAAAACTTATTATATGTAAATGGGTCTACAAAACTAAGTATGCATCATATGGAAATGTTGAAAGACACAAGACTTGTTTAGTTGCCAAAGGATTTTCCCAAGTTGAAGGAATTGACTATCATGAAACCTTTTCCCCTGTAGCCAAAATGAATTCCATCCAACTTGTTCTTGCCCTTACTGCCTCACATAAATGGGAGGTCCATCAGATGGATGTTAAATACGCCTTCTTGCATGGAGATTTGAAAGAATAAATCTACATGGAACAACCTCCTCACTATGTCCAGAATGACTCTAGCCTTGTTTGTCGCCTTAAGAAATCTCTCTATGGTCTCAAGAAATATCCCCGAGCTTGGTATGCCAAAATGGAAACCTTTCTTATTGCCACTGGATTCTGTAGATGTAATTCTGATCCTAATGTCTATACCAAGAAAGTAGGGATCCATCTCATAATCCTTGTCCTTTATGTTGATGACCTTATCCTTACTGGTAGTGAATCAAAAATTTTAAACCATGTGAAAACCAGCCTTAAGAAGAAATTTGAAATGACAGACTTAGTTTTTTTGCACTACGTCCTTGGCCTCCAAGTTTTGCAAACCAATGAAAGGATTTTTCTTTCCCAGTCTAAGTATGCTTGTGACCTTCTTCGTCGATTTTACTAACCGCTTCTCCCTTCCAGTCTGGAGTCAAGCTTACTTCCACCTGTAATTCTCCCAAAGTTGATGCCACCTTGTACCGTCAGTTAGTTGGTAGCCTCTTATACTTGATTCATACCCATCCTGATCTTTCCTTTGTTTTTGGTCTTGTTTCCCGGTATATGAAAACACCCCATGAAAGCCATTGGAAAGCAGCTAAAAGGATACTTCGCTATGTCTGTGGTACAATTCAGTTTGGGATACATTACAGTTCAGGAGGGACTCCTTTATTGGTTGGTTTTACTGATTCTGATTGGGCCGATGACCCTGATGATCGGAAGTCTAATGCAGATTATGTTTTCAGCCTTGGTTCAAGACCTGTCACTTGGGCTTGTAAGAAACAATAGGCTATTGCACTTTCTTCAGCAGAAGCAGAGTACCGAGCAACGATAAATGCAATTTAGGAAGCCTTGTGGCTTCAACAGATCCTTTTAGAGTTTGGATTCCAACAACAACATTTGACCAGCCTTTGGTGCGACAATCAAAGTGCCATGAAGATCACCAAATACCCAGTTCAACATCAACGTAGAAAACACATCGAGCTCCACATGCACTTCATCAGAAAGCTCATTTATGATCAAGTTGTTGAAGTGGTCTTTTGTCCTACAGAAGATCAAGTTGCATACATTTTCACAAAGTCTCTTACAGAAGCGAAATTTTCCAAACTTCGATCTATGTTAGGAGTTCACGAAGTTGTCATTAAGGGGGGATAGGCTCTAATGCCTCCTTCCTTCTCCTATTGTGTCAATATTGTAAATCCTTCAATCCTATCCCAAGTTGTTCTTAAGGGGGGATGTTAGGATATTTAGACACTCAGGAGTTAGTTAATATCTACTTGGTCTAATGTGTCGTTAGGTAAAAGTGTGTTTCTTAGTGTGTTTCTTTAGTATGCATTTGTAGTTAGGAAATCTGACGGTCATGATATGTTCCCGACATAGAGTGATCCGATGGTTCATACTCTCCCCGATCTTAACGACCATTGATTTGTGGCTTAACACCTGATTGGTCCATGATCTCTATTTAAAGAGAATGGAGGGTCATTTGCTGATGATCGACTGTGAGAAAATCTCTTGTAAAATATCTCTGTAATATTTTTCTTTGCATTAATAAACTGCTCCAAGTGGCCACATTGGTTGGGGTCGTGGATGTTTCCCCGTAGGGATTTTACCACGTGAAAACATTGGTGTGTTGATCTTTGATCTGGTTATGTGAGTGGTTACTCAAGGTGTTCGTCCTCTGTTGGAATACCTATGTTGTCGAACACAAGTGGAATAGGCGGGTGGCTACCAATATCCACCTGGATCAAATGTACAATTTGATGAGAATTATTATGGAATTAAGTTTTTGAATGCCTCCTCTGGATTTTCATAGGATGATACCTTTGATTTTGTCTTTGAAACAAGTTCTCCTATTCCATACTTTAGTTCTTCGGCAAGATAGTCAAACATTCTCCCTGTTTTGACTAGATCATCTACCTCTAAGTCAACTGGTCCATCATCCTATGTTTCAACTAGTCCACTGACTAAAGACCCTACAACTTCTGATTGACCTACTGAAGTAAACCATAGTTCACTTGTTTCTTATCTACCCATATGGTCTGCTAAGATAATTGAAGTCGTTGAAGGTGATGTTGGAGATTCCTCCTCTAGATGACAAACTCGAAGTCAAAAGAAACATGCCAGTGTTGCCTTAGTGACTCATGTACTTGAAAATTTTGATTTCGTTACCTACTTAGGTGTTGGAAGATGACCTAAATGGGAGCATGTCATGTAAGCAAAAATTGATTCTTTGTCGAAGAATCATTCTTGGGACTTGGTTCCCCGAATACGAGGAAAGAACATTATGAAGTGTCGATGGGTCTACCAGACCAAGTTTACCTCTTAAGGCGTTGTTGAGCGACATAAATCACACCTAGTTGCAAAGGGATTCTCTCAACAAGAAGGCATCAACTACATTGAAACCTTTTCCCCTGTCATAAAGATGAACTCTATTCAATTGATTCTTTCCCTTACTGCTCATTTTGGATGGAAAATCCATCAGATGGATGTGAAGAATTATTTTTTTCATGGAGACCTATCTGAAGAAATTTTCATTGAACAACCAACTGGTTTTGTGATAGATTCAAATTTGGTTTGTAGACTCAACAATTTTCTTTATGGTTTGAAGCAGGCTTCTCGAGATTGGTATGCTAACAACAATAATTTATTTCTTCAACTTGGTTTCAAAGGTTGTGAATCTGATCACAACTTTTATGTACTCCATACCAATGGAAACACCTTGATAGTTGTTGTATATGTAGATGACTTACTCATTATTGGCAATAATAATGATCTCATCCTTAGATTGAAGAAACAACTTGTTGACTCCTTTGACATGACAGATCTTGGTACTCTGCATTATTTTTTGGGTCTTCAAGTATTACCCCTTTGTGATGGATTTTCCATTTCTCAGTATAAATATGTGATGGATTTGTTGACACATTTTAAAATGGCTGATTGCAAGCCTTCTTCTACTCCTTTTCATTTTGGGGTAAAGCTTACCAAAAACTTTCAAACAACCACAATCAATGCTACTCTTTATCGACAACTAGTCCATAATATTATTTATCTTACTCATTGTTGACCTAAGATTTCCTTTGTTGTTAGAGTGGTTTCTCGGTTTATGCAGGACCGTAAAGAAATCCACTGGAAAGCAGTCAAATGAATTATCTGATATCTCAAAGGTACCACTCATATTGGTATCAAGTATTGTCAAAGTTCAGATTCACTGGTCGACTTCACCAACTCTGACTGGGCTGGTGACAGTGATGATCAGAAGTCCACTTTTGGATATGTATTTTTCTATCACACTAGACCATTAGTTTGGTCGTGAAAGAAACATAAGATAGTTTCTTTGTCGAATATGTATGTAGAATATCATGGCGCCATTTGAGAAGGTACTAAAGCAGTTTGGATTCACCAACTTTTGGGAGAACATGGCCTTCTTGTTAAAAAATTGAATACAATATACTGAGATAACAAAAGTTCTATATAGGTTGCTGACAATCCTATTTCCCACAATAAGACGAAGCATCTTGAGCTCCATGCTCAATATTTGAGACAATTGGTTCATGAGAACATTGTCTCTCTTGAATATTGTAGAACATATGATCCAGATTTTATGAGAAGAACGAAATGAATACAGACTATTAACATGTGCTTAACACAAAATAACAGAGATATAGTAAAACTGGCTTTCTATTCAATAACGAAATAAGCTGAAACTGTAAAATGCAGCAGAAACAAGCTTCCTGGAATGGTGGTTTCTTATCTCTGAGAAGAGATGTGACGACAACGTTCCTTCATAAGAAGGAGGTTACAATGAGGCTCTGAAGGCATTTTTACAATAATTAAGAATGCCAAAAACCTAACCCTAGGAGATGAAGCGCCAAAATTCATGTGGGCCCCGTTTGGGTAAGTTAGTACATCAACTTTCCGGGGTCGTAACTTTTGCATACGATCTCCGTTTTAGGCGTGTGATAGCCCGTTGGAAAGGTATCGTCGAGGAGATTAATTTTGGGGGCTCAATAATTCCTTTGGATATCATTGAGGAGATAGATCCTGAAAAACCTTCATTTAGTCCCTCAAAATGGCCCCAGAAGTTAAAACTACTAAAAATAGGAAATTGCCAAAATTGTCAGAAAACTATTTTGAGCCAGTTGGAAAAGGTGGGTGGCCACTGATATCGATATGGATCAATCCTCCCTCATTAGGAAGCAATGGTCTCCATTGCATTGAGGTCCCCGATCAGATGAGGAAATGTTTGCTGAATTTGGCCTCGGGTGAGCCACTTGCCTTGGTGCAGGAGCTACCCTGCTTTGACGACTCGATAAACTTGGATCCTTTGTTGTCGAGTGCCCTTGATTTGTTTGTCCACAATCTGATCATTGGATTCCTGTTGTATGTAGTCGGGGTTGAGCTCTGTTGGTGTTAGCTATTCTTCTACTTCTGAGGTGTCCAATAATGGTGGGAAATAAGGGCGAAGGAGATCCACATTGAACACTAGGTGTAGGCCAAGGAAATGAGAAATGTTGAGCTCAAAAGAATTACCCTCCATGGCCTTGGTGATAGTGTATGACCCATAACGGAGTGGGTGAATTTTCCAATGGGGTCCTTTAAGGCATTCTTTTTGCAAGTGTAACCAAACTTTGTCACCCACCTAAAACTTATGTGGCACCCGATGTTGATCATGGTGTTGTTTGTACTTGTCATTGGACTTCTATAGGATATCCTGAACCTGTTGGCAGATGTGCTGGATCCACTCAATGAACCGGGTGGCTTTGTTAGCTTCAGTTGGAGTAGGATATGAGTCGATCGAGGTGATTGCAAGAGAATTGCAACATCTATGGGACCCAATGGTTGGAATCCCAATCCCACTTGAAAGAGGTTGTGGTCGATTGAGCTATGAAGGGCTCAGTTGTAGCTATGCTGGACATAGGGAAGGCTCTCATCCCATGTGTGAGGGTGCTTTGAATTATACATGTGAAGGATATGCAAAATCATTATATTTACAACCTCGGTTTGGCCATCTGTCTGGGGGTGGAAGGCCGTGGATTTGGTGTGCTTGGTTTCTAACAGTGACCAGAGGTTTGACTAGAATGTGCTGAGAAATCAAATATCCTGATCTGAGACAATGGTTTGTGGGATTCCAAAATTTACCCAGACTCGTTCAAAGAAGAGCTTGGCAGTGGCCTCTACTATGATGCTCTTCTTGCAGGCAACCAGAATCACCATCTTAGAAAAGAGATCAACAACAAAAAAAACACAGTCATTTGCCCACTTGGTGGATGGGAGGCCCGACATGTAGTCCATTGAGATGGATTCCCATGGCCTTTCAGGAGTAGGAAGAGGGGTGTACATGCCTTGTTTCTTAGTGGTCGGTTTGGCAATAGCGTAGGCAGTGCAAGACCTGATATACTTGTTGACCTCCTTTCGAAGTTTCGGCCAGTAGAAATGTTTCTATAGCATTGTGACTGTGTTTTCGATGCTGAAGTATCCTGCCACCCGACTATAGTGGGATTCCAAGATTAGCTTTGCTCGCTCACTTGATGGAACACAGATATGGCCCAGATGACACAACAACCCATCTTGAAGATGGAAATTATGGACAACTGTGTTTGCACCCAACATTTGGTAGGTGGTGGAGAAGTCAGGGTCTGTCTCATAGAGTTGGTGGCATCCAAATGTCTCATGGCTGCAAGAGTCTAGCATCATGGTGAGTGCCGCGACTGGCGGTATGTTGAGGCAATAAATGACATGATTGGTGCTTCCTATTTTATACTTGATGTTGAGGTGGAATTGCTGCAAGTATGTGGACCACTTTTGATGGCAGTCATTCTGCAATTTTCCCTGTGTCTGCATGAACTGCAGTGGCTTATGATTAGTGTGGATCACTGTCTCCTTTCCAAGAATGTAATGTCTCCACTAGAGGCATGCTTGCATAATGGAGTACATTTATTTTTCATAAGTAGGGTACTTACGAAGAATATCTGACAGTGTCTCACTATGATAGGCCATGGGGTGGCCATGCTGAGTGAGAATAGCGCCCACAACATAGTCTAAAGCATCTGTCTCGATCTCAAATGGATGTTGTAGGTCTGGTAGTGAAAGTGCTAGGGTTGATCACAAGCACTTCTTCAAATCATCGAAATCTTGTTGTTGGGATCGACCCCACACAAATTTCTCCTTACCACCACCCCTATTTATTTGGCTGAGGGCCCATACAATATGGGAGAATTCCAACACAAACCTGTGGTAGAAATTGGCAAGGCCCAAGAAGCTCCGAAGCTCAGCGAGTGTTTTTGGGGTTGGCCAGTCACAGATGAGTTGGATCTTGGCTGGATCCACATGTACGCCATGCTGATCAATGATGTAGCCCAGGTAATGGACCCTGTCCATGCCGAAGGAGCATTTTTTTAAGTTGGCGTATAGCTTGTGCTACCGCTGGGTGTGCAGAACCTGCTGAATATGCTGCAAGTGTTCGACCCAAGTCTTGCTATATGTTATCACTCCAGGAAACTCTCCTAGGCTGTAAGTCGGAGATGCCTGGTAACTAACTCTTTTTGGGAAATATTTTATTAATAATTGATGTGGTTTTTGGATCAAGATGAATATCTAGGGATTGGAATGTGTTTTTAAGACTGTCTAGAGATATCAAATATCACAAGGCCTTCTAGGAATGCAATCAGACAAGGTTTGATTAAATAAAAGAGAAGATAGCTATTGAACCAGATTATACTCATATAAAACAAGCACAATGGGTTTAAGAACTAAGGAAATAACTTATGATTCTTAACTTAATCAATCAGTTAGTGAGATGACAGTCACATGTAGATTGAATAAGCGCCAATAAAGAAATCATTCACTCATAAGATAACAAAGAACAGAAAATAAAAAGTCTGACAACACAACTGAAGGAAGCTTGCAATGTTTCATATATTAAGAATAAGTCTCTCTTACAGTAGCAACATGTAGAACCCAAAATCGAACCCCTGGTTCATATTCTATCCTAATCTTTATAGATTTACAAAGTAGTTCTGAGATCCTGAAAACATGGATCAAATCAGCTAAAAATAGTAAGTCAAAATCTGATTGCAAAAGATGAGGGATGATCCCCAAAAGTGAGGTCAATCCCAGATTTTCTGGTCCTTCTCTCTTGTTGAGTGCTGGTGTAGTGCAGGATAGCCTCCCAAGGCTGACTGATGACTCTTCCAAGAGATAAAATTCGAATTTGCTGAGGTGTGACAAAATCCCTATATTTTTGCCTTTGAAAAATGTACCAAAATTGATTACAACACCTCTTCTTTGTCTTATCCATCAAAGTAACCATTGGATCTAACTTGATAATTTACCACCTGTCTATTCCAAGAGGTTTCATCTCATTTTGATTTGAAAATTCCCGATCTGGGCGAAATTTCAAGTATTCAGGTCATTACATGCTTTCGATAGTTAACATAGAATACTTCTGGGTGGATTAACTACCGAAAACACTACTTTCGATGGTTAATGAACAATCGTCCTGTTCGCCTAAACCACCGAAAAGGAATATTTTATAGAACTAAACTTCCTTGGGAAAAATCAAATTTCTCAGTCATGGAGAGTTCGTTTTGCATGCTTGAATAGTCGATCGACATCTACAAATCCTAAGATTTCCAATGGTGGTTTCAAATCTGCATTTGGAGCCTGGGAAGATAGTCAAATGTTCCCTACAAGATTAGGCATCATTCTTGCAAAAATGCCAGTGCATTTTTGATCGTTAATACTATAAATTAGAATGTCATCTAGATACACCACTACAAAAGTATTGGTGAATGGTCGCAAGATATCATCCATCATCCTCATGAAAGTGGATGGAGCATTTGTCAAACCAAAGGGCATGACCAACCATTCAAAAAAGCCTTCCTTTGACTTGAAGGCAGTCTTCCATACATCTTTCTATTCTATTGGGACCTGGTGGTAGAGAGAATTCAGATCAATATTACTAAAGTATTTGCCCCCCATGAGTTGATCAAGGAGGTCATCAATTTGGGGAATTGGGTACTGGTTTCTGACTGTGATTTTATTCAGAGCTTGGTAATCAATACAGAGTCGCCATGTTCCATCTTTCTTTTGTACCAGCATGATTGGGCTCCCGCAAGGTGATGAGTTGGGGTGGATGTGCCCCTTGTGGAGCAGTTCTTGGATCTATCACTTGATCTGCTCATTCTCAGATGATAAAATGGACCAATGGGAAGTGGTGTGCTGGGGGTCAGATTGATGGGGTGCAGTGCAGAGGTACCCCTGTAGGTGAGGAGAAAATATCTGAGTATTCTTCCATGACCTTATCTACTTTCTTCTACTATGTGGAGAGGTCGACCACAGAGACCCTAGATGTGGCTGTGATCTTTATTCTGAGACCAAATAAGGAAGAAGACAAACTTCCTCGTCTAATAGATGACCTTCCTGCATTTCTTAGTAGAGATCAAGGAAATAACACTAGGTGGGACTGCCTCGGGTATCCTGTACACCTGTTCAAATTAATAATAACACTACGGGGCCTAGACTCATATACAACATGACATTTCCATAAATAAGGTTGGCCCAAAAGAACATCACAAACTTCAAGAGGAGAAACATCACACAATACCTCATCTTCGAAGGGATTGATGCCATACGACAGTCGACACTATTGGCTGATGCAGAGATCGCTTCCTTGGTGGAGCCATCCAATGATGTAGGGTTGTGGGTGTGACATTGTTGGCAGGGCCAACTGCTTGACGACCTTTGCTGAGATGAGGTTCTTCTGGATACTGCTATCAACGATGAAGTGTAGTGGGGTGCCTTTTACCCACATATGTGAATGGAAAAGGTGCTCTCCTTCTTCTGGCTCGTCTGGTTCACCAGGCTGGAGCTTGGTGGTAGCAATGATGGCATTGGGTTCCGCATCAATGATTTGTATTTCCCTTTTAGGTTCTAGCTCAGAGTTAGAATTTGCATCTGATTCATAGGTTTTCACTTTGGCCACCAATGACTGATTTGAGCGGTAGTCAACAGTGTTATGCCAAGGGATCTTATGGAAGTCACACCACTTCTCGGTATCTTTCTTTGTATTTTCGGTGTCCTTATTTGCTTGTGTCTTGGAATGGTTGTCCTGATACTGTCCATATTTTCTCTATCCTTTGTTCGGTGGGTTGGGGCTTCCCTTTCATAGCTTTTGTTGTGAGGGGTTCCCAGACCCAAATTGCAATGTCTTTTGTTTGAGCTTCTGCTAGATTTTGACAACGTATCGGTAGGCTGCGCCCAAGGATGAGATGTCCAAAAATTCCATTTCGGTATAGATGTATCTACGCAAAGAACCACAATACTTGAGCACCAGATGTCGCTCTGAATCTTTGATAACCAACTTGGTGCACAAGGTATGGAAGACATTTGTGAAATCTGGCACTGCTTGGTCTCTTTCTTGCTGCAGTGTGGTCCATTTGGTATACAGGTCGTCATAACTTCTGACAGGGTAGTATTGTTCCTTAATAGCATCCTTGAAGGATTCCCAGGTAGCCATGATTGAAAATAATGAGGTTTCCTCTATTTCCTTTTGCTCATAAAAAGTTTCCCACCAATCTTTGACATGGGGAATGACTTTGAGGAGCGCAAAAGTAATCTTTTCTCTATTCGAAAAGTTATGGACAAAAAAATACCCTTCTAGTAGATTACATGACTTGTCTACATCATCTACGTCTATATGACCTTCAAATATAGGAATATCGAAGTTTATTTGTACCTTGAAGGGGGTGGCACCTCCGCTTGAAGAAGATGCGTCGCTTGTTGGTAGCCACCGAAGGATTTGCGAGAAACTACCCATCATCTCATTCCTCTGTTGTGTGAGGGATTCCTCAATCAAAAGTTTGAAAGGATCTCCTATCCTATCATATTTCTTTTCTCCTACCATGGGAGAAACAAGCTCGAGACCCAACTCTTTATACTCCAACTTCGTTGGGGACATGCATTAAGACGACAAGGAGAAGAACACTCTGATACCACTGATCTAGATTTTATGAACAACACAAAATGAATACAAATTATTAATAGGTTCTTAACACAAAATAATAGAGATACAGTAAAACTGGTTTTCTATTCAATAATGAAATAAGATGAAACTGTAAAATGCAGCGGAAACAAACTTGCTGGAATGGTGGCGGCTTATCTTTGAGAAGAGATTTGATGACAGCACACATTCGAAATAAGGAGGTTACAATGAGGCTCTGAAGGCCTTTTTACAATAAGCAAGAATTCCAAAAACCTAACCCTAGGAGATGAAGCGCCAAAAGTCATGTGGGCCCTGTTTGGGTAAGTTAATACATCAACTTCTTGGGGTCGTAACTTTTGCATACGATCTCCGTTTTAGGCGTGTGATAGCCCGTTGGAAAGGTATCATCAAGGAGATTCATTTTGGGGGATAAATAATTACTTTGGATATCATTGAGGAGATATATCCCGAAAAACCTTCATTTAGGCCCTCAAAATGGCCCTAGAAGTTAAAACTGCTAAAAATAGTCAATTACCAAAATTGTCAGAAAACTGTTTTGAGCCAATTGGAAAAGGTGGGTGGCCACCGATATCCATATAGATAAACATATGATTAGGTTGCTGATATCTTCAACAAATGTTTAGCTGAAGCCAGATTCATCAAGCTTTGCACGATGCTTGGGATTCAGGAAGTTGAAATTATGGGGGGGGGTGTTACACATTATTTTCGTCAACCTTATGACCATTAATGATGTAAACCTATCCTTTGTCTTTATAAGGATAAATAGAATGAATTCCTAAAGAAAGAAGGGAGAAGAATTTTCCTTGAGAGAAGAAGTTGTATTTTCCTTTGTAAAAACCTTATTTTGGAGGATTTCTGCAGGTTGCTATATACACAGGGTGCGGAAATGCCTGATTTCCATAGGTTTCTCTATAGATAGGGTGTGGGGTTTCCACAGGCTGCACTATAGCTAGGGTGTGATGACATCTAGTACGTGGGAAAACCGAGTATCTTCTCGATGCTTCTAGAAGGAGAAGATTCTATGGTGTGGTGGTCTCCGTATGGTTTGGATCTTACTCGCTTTCATGATTTAGTGGGATCATCCTAACCTCCTTACCTTATCCTCTTCAACTTATAAAAGGAGAGGAACACTCATAAGGAAAGTTAGATTGGATTGTTATTGAGTTTTGTATCTTGGAGTTTTTGGGCCTATGTTGGCTTTGAGCTTTACTTTGTCAAGATAGATTGTGAGTAGCTATCATATCCATGGTCTCAAAATCCTTGGAGCAAGAAGTGTGTGGGAAGCAAGGAACCGTTGGAAGGAACCTTACGACAACAAGGCATCTGGTTGTAATCTCTCTTCCTATTATTAATATAATACAATGGTATGTTTCTTTCCCATAAGATTATTCTTATTTTATTGCATAATTCCTTGATCATATGCATAGGCTATCATTGAATATACGCTCTCTGCTTTCACTTTGGTTGGTTTTTGTCTCACTGCAGGATCAATATCACAAGAGTAGCAGAGCTAAACAGGAACACCAAAGACATAAGGAAACGACACATAAAGATATGTCTCTCATATTTTGTTTGCTAGTAAATTCTATGATTAGAGCCTAGGGAAAGCGCCATGTTCTGTCTTGTTTTGTTCTAGATCTAGGTGGATCTAGGGAGATTAGTTTATGTCCGCATTAACCGATTTATCCAATAACAAAATTGGTGACTCCACTAGGGAACATGATGTTTTCCTAGTTTTCCTAGTTTTCTTTCTTTGATTGCTTGGTTTTTGTTTTATGAGTCATTGGGAGATCCAGCTTGACTCTCTGACTGTTAAATTTCACTAGAAAAATTTCTTAATTTTTAATATTTTCCATTTTTTGTTTGATTTCTGCACCCTGCTTTGAGGGACAGTGCGACGACTAAGGATTTTCGCACCCTACCTATTTATACCAATGCGGAAAGTCTTCACCCTACCCATATTTGGCCTACAAAAATCAATGATTTTCTCACTATGTTAGTCTACAACCTGCAAAAATTGTGAAAATTTTGATTTTTGATGTTTTTTTCCTTACCCAGACCTTGGATTTGGTTTTGGGGTGAATTGTTGGGTTTGTTTACAGTCTGCTTGACAAAATTTGAATCTGCTTTCAACCATCTTTGCCTTATTTTTTCTTTGTTTTCTTTTGAAATATTTGGTCTCTTGCTTTGAGTGTCTTTTAGTTACAAAGCATTGTTTTTCTTTAGAATTGTTTGGTGAAAGAACATTTTTCCGTTTTCTGAATAATTCGTGTTAAAAGATAAACATAGTTTAGGTTGTTTTTGTTTTGAAGTGTTTTGCTATTGTTTTTAGCTATCTTTAAAACAAAAAATCTTATTTATTGGTTTATATTAGATTGGGGGCACCCTTGCATTTGAAGTAGAGAAATTGCATGATTCTTGGCATTTTTTGGTCTTAAATTCTGAAAAATTTTGCTCATTATGGGGGGGGCCATGAATCGTGTATTGGTGTACAGTCTATTTTGCTCATTTCTTAAGAATCTTGATATTGATGAATTTAGTATTTTTTGGGACATTGTGCATATGGGAATGATAAATGTTTTCTCCCTCTCGTAGCATAGCTTTCATCGAAATGAAAATATTGCATATTCATCTCTTTGCATAACTTTCAAGTCGGTCAAAACACCATATTGTCCATGCCATTTTCCTTTTGAGTAACAACAACCTTAAAATAAAGCGCTTATAAAAATTGATTAGACATTTTATATTTTCTGGTAGCAAACCTACATTAGATTAGTTGTAGGGATTTGGAATAGGTGTGAAAGATAACTTTCTAAAGCTGCAAACAAACATAGAATATTGAGTTAGGGAGTGGTAAATCCACTTACTACATTTTGTCCTGGGAAGCCCTTCTCACACAAGGGTCAACCATGAGGTTTCATTGAGACTGACGAAGTTACTCACCTTGCTTTTTTGGTCTTGGTGTAGAGATTGCACATATTATGGGGGTCATTTGAAGGTATACCCACAATGATGAGTGCAATCCTTCCGAGTTGATTTCGGGCTAGATACCCTGCCCTTGCGTGTGGATTGGATTGTCGACTGTTTCCCCAGGCATCATTGTTGTATTTGGTAACCTTAGTGGCCTATATCTTTAGGGTCTTTACACGAGGTGAATGTGGAGGGGAAAGTCTTCATGATACCTGGAATCGAAGTTGGCCAAACTCACTCGGGCTCCTTGGAGGGTATACCCACGTTTATGTGTGGGAGCTTGCACCAAGGCGTAAGTCTGTTAAGAAAGTCGTCAACGTAAATTTTCCACCTGCTCTATCTCAACCCTTTCTTACTTTGTCCTCATGATGTTGGATTTCATCACCAACTAGTGTGCTCATTGTGAGAAAGTTTTTGTTTGCTTACTTATTTACTAGATTTTTATCATGTGTTGTTTGTTTTCCCTAGTGGACTCTAGGTTGGATATTTATTTAATGGTGTTAGTTCCTGAAACGACCAATGAATGAACCTCTACTCCAGGGGAACCTTTTGTTTTTCCTTCTTACGAAAACATTGGTCCTCCTCACATCGCTACTTTGAGCCTTCCAGGCCTCACAATTGGATTGCCAGTATGGTTGTTTTCCACTCAGGTAATCCCGAATGAAACTAGTGATTCTGTTGTAAACACTTCCCCCCAAGAACATCAACCTCATGTTGATCCTTTGCCTTCTTCACCAATAAGATATTCTTCACCTTCTACACTTGCAAGGTCTTCTTCCAATTCATCTTCTTCATCGAGTGAAAGCTCTAAAGCTAGTAACTCAATGGATAAGAAGAAGAAGAAACAAAAGAATAAGAAGAAGAAAAATAAGAAAGGGTCCAAACTTCCAACCACTGTCGGACATGTTGGAAAGAAACTAGTTACTATTAATCGTACTGGGATTTTTGATGATGTCAAGATCACCCGAACAACCTGTAAGCCCAAGTACCCTTGCAGGATTTGTAAGGGTAGCCATCTTCTTAAGGACTGCCCTGGTCTATTCAAGGTTATAGAAGCATGGTCTACACACCCTCGTCAACCCATGTCGTCAAGCTCTGAGCAAAATGTTGATGACCTCCTATTAACTAGTCAATATATAGTTGGGAAGAAGAAAAGTAGATTCAAGTTCCCATGTATGTTATGCAAAGGGAGTCATCTAACTCACCTTTGCTCTCATATGGACGAAGCCTCAAAATTACTAGAAGACATGACTGTTTCAAAACCTCAACTCCCATATTCTTATCGCAAGATTACTCTTGACCCATCTGTTGTTGATGGAATGATCAATCCAGACCCCCCAGCCGGGGGGATGGACCCCCCGGACCCCGCAGAGGGGGTACCCCCCCTCTGCACTCCCCCACGTGGAAGAGTGTACATACTTATGGGGTGTAAATACTTCATGGGGTATAGACATGGCTGAAAGCAAAGGACCTCTGCATCAGGAAGATAATCAGGCTCCACAACCAACAATCTCCCACTTGGAGACTGATCTCAACAACTCCACTGCTGCTGTATATGCTGGACTTTGAACCTTCTTGGACCTGGAAAATTTCTCATCTTCATCTTCAATCTTGAAGACCAACTGAAACTGAGCAAGAACTCAGTTTCTCCTTGGTTACTTCCTTTGTTAACATGTTTGCAGGATTCTGGCTAGTGTGTATCTTTTCTAGCTTCAATTTTCCATCTTCCAAGGCGGATTGTATGAAGTGGTACCTCAACTGTATATGCTTAGTCTTCGAATGGAAGGCTGAGTTCTTTGCAAGGTGAATGGCACTCTGACTATCACAGTACAACTTGTTGTTCTCCTGCTTCTTTCCCAATTCCTCCATAAAACTTTGTAACCAAATCATCTCTTTACTAGCCTCTGTAGCAGCAACATACTCTGCCTCTGTTGTTGAAAGTGCAACATCCTTTTGCAGTTTCTAAATCCAACTTACTGCTGTTCCACCTATAGTAA
>ML806788.1:9900-20555 GCA_009831015.1 Picea engelmannii | reverse complement strand
AAAAGGAGGTTGCCCCCTCAAAGAGGCTTATTATCTGAAATTATCTCTTTTTCAAGGCGTTGAGTACTTTTCCTAAGGTTTTTCTATGCTATATTGATGTTTGGTTCTTAACAGATACCCTGCCCTTGCACATGGATCGGATTATCGACTGTTTCCACAGGAATCATTGTTGTAGTTGGTAACCTTAGTGGCCTATCTCTTTAGGGCCTTTACATGAGGTGAATGTGGAGGGGCAAGTCTTTACAATACCTGGAATCGACGTTGGCCAAACTCACTCGGGCTCCTTGGAGGGTATACCCACGTTTATGTGTGGGAGCTTGTACCAAGGCGTAAGTCCATTAAGAAAGTCGTCAACATAACTTTTCCACCTGCTCTATCTCAACCCTTTCTTACTTTTTCCTCATGATGTTGGATTTCATCACCAACTAGTGTGCTCATTGTGAGAAAGTTTTTGTTTGCTTGCTTGTTTACTAGATTTTTATCGTGTGCTTTTTGTTTTCCCTAGTGAACTCTAGGTTGGATATTTATTTAATGGCGTTAGTTCCTGAAATGACCAATGAAGGAACCTCTACTCCAAGGGAACCTTTTTTTTTTCCTTCTTACAGAAACATTGGTCCTCCTCACATTGCTACTTTGAGCCTTCCAGGTCTCACAATTGGATTACCAGTATGGTTGTTTTCCACTCAGATAATCTTGAATGCAACTAGTTCTTCTGTTGTAAACACTTCCCCCCAAGAACATCAACCTCATGTTGATCCTTTTCCTTCTTCACCTTTTCCAATTGCAAGGTCTTATTTCATTTCATCTTCTTCATCGAGTGAAATATCTAAAGCTAGTAACTCGGTGGATAAGAAGAAGAAGAAAGAAAAGAATAAGAAGAATAAAAATAAGCAAGGGTCCAAACTTCCAACCACTGTCAGACATGTTTGAAAGAAACCAGTTACTATTAATCGTGCTGGGAGTGTTGATTATGTCAAGATCACCCAAACAACCCATAAGCCCAAGTACCCTTGTATGATTTGTAAGGGTAGCCATCTTCTTAAGGACTGCCCTGGTCTATCCAAGGTTATAGAAGCATGGTCTACACACCCTCACCAACCCGTGTCGTCAACCTCTGAGAAACATGTTGATGACCTCCCATCAACTAGTCAATATACAGTTGGGAAGAAGAAAAGTAGAGTCGAGTTCTCGTGTATGTTATACAAACAGAGTCATCTAGCTCACCTTTTCCCTCGTATGGACGAAGCCTCAAAATTACTGGAAGACATGACTGTTTCACAACCTCAACTCCTAGCTTCTTATTACAAGCTTACTCTCGACCCACCTGTAGTTGATGGAATGATCAATTCGACCCCTTTGTCAATCAGTCCAGTTGATCATGTAGCCAATATGATCACTTCCTTAGTTGATCTTGTTGACAAAGGGGTTGATCCGATCCCATCTTTGGTCGATCCCACTCTCCCACCATAGAGTGAAACCCAAGTGGTTGATCCGATCCCATCCTCGGTCAATCCCACTCTCCCGCCAGAGAGTGCAACCCAAGCGGTCGATCCATTTCCACCTGTCGACCCCATTCTCCCCTAGGAGAATGAAACCCAAGTGGTCAATCTGATCTCATCATCGGTCAATCCTACTCTCCCACTAGAGAGTAAACCCGATGATTCCCATGTTTTTCTTGTTGATACAGACTCTACCATGTTGAGGGGTATTCCTCCTTCTCCCATGGAACCCCTTCCAAGTAATGAGGCCATCCTTTTTAATTGGGATGTGCTAACTGGACCTCGTCTTCCCTCTCACATTCCTTTCCAGATTACAGTACAGGTTTGTGGTTGGGACGTTCCTCAAATGCTGATAGATGAAGGTGCATCCATTAGTATTTTTTCCTCTATTGCTTGGCATGCTTTGGGTTGTCCTCAGCTTGCGCTAGTTACGCGGAATCTGTTAGCTTTTAACAGAATAACCAGTCAACCTTTAGGGACCCTTCCTCAATTTCCCATAACTTTAGGAGGGAAAACTGTCTTTATTGATGTCATGGTAGTCCAAGACCCCTTGGATTTCGCTCTACTCCTTGGGTGGGATTATTTCTATGCCATGAAAGCTATTGTGTCCACTCTTTTTCGTGTGATATATTTCCCTCACAATGGAGGAATTGTGACTATCGATCAAATTTCATTCATCAGTCTTGACTGGATTTCCTCCCTCAACGGTTCATATATGTAGATGGTATCACCCCTGCCACAGGTTAATTATGTGGCGTTGTCTCCCATGACTTTAGCTTCTGATGATTTGGATCCAATAGTTGACATGGTGATCTCTTCGATAGGGTTTTTAGAGCTTCATCTCCTTACCCCTGTCGCGGCCCTCAACATGTGTTCCTTCTAGAGTGTGTTTCTTCCATCGAGTGACAATATCTTGGAGGCCATGACCGAGTTTTGTCTCTTGACATGGTGTCCTTACAAAGCACTATCCTCTTGGAAACCGTGATAAAGAGGAGATATTTGAGCATGATTTCCTGATTTCAAGCTCGTTAAAAATGAAACCATCCTTGAGCATGATTTCCTGATTTCAAGCTCGTTAAAAAATGAAACCAGCCTTGAGCATGGTTTTTTGTTTTTAAGCTCATTAAAAAATGAAACCTAGTTTGAGCATGATTCTCTGATTTCAAGCTCATTAAAAAATGAAACCAACTACGAGGATAGTTTTGCGTCTCTATCACAACCTCGTTAAAAAATGAAATAGAGATTATGAGCATAGTTCCCATTCTATGTCAAGCTCATTAAAAAATGAAACAAAGGTCTGGGGATTAAACTTGGATTATCGAGCATAGTTCTTGTTCCTGTGTCAAGCTCATTAAAAAATGAAACAGATTGTTCCCCCTCTATGTTTGAGTCAAGTCCTTTTTCTAGTATTTGAAGCTTCTTTTCATCCTCCTATGTCGTTGGACGAATCAAAGCTTGGGGGGCAAGGCTTTCAGCCTCTGGACTTCATGTTGAAGTTAAAGTCGCTAGTTTCTTAAGCTGGGGGCTAAGTACCAACCATCCATGTGTTATGTGTTGGGAAGTTCAAGCATAGTTTTCTATGGCTCAAGCTTGTGTAAAAATGAAACCAGGTCCAAGCATAGTTTTTCTTATTTTTTAAGCTTGTGTAAAAATAAAATCTATCCCAAGCATAGTTTTGTTTTGTTTTAAAGCTTGCGTAAAAATGAAAACAATCCTGAGCTTAGTCTTTGTTCTTTCTCATGCTCGTAAATACATGAGAATAAGTCACCGAGCTTAGTGTTTGTTCTTTTTCATGCTCGCAAATACATGAGAATAAGTCACAGAGCTTAGTCTTTGTTCTTTCTCAGGCTCATAAATACATGAGAATGTAAACAAGTATACTTTTATCACTTCAGACTCGTAAAGGTTATACAAAAAAGGAACCCACTGGAGTTCCCTTTAGGCTCTTTTTAGACTCTCTAAACATGAAAAGATTGTTGACCGATCTTGTTCTTTTCACGCTCATTAAAGTATTTGAAGGAAACGTCTGTTGAGAGATAGTTTATCTCTTTTTTGGTCTTGTCAAACTATCTTACGAAAAAGGAACCGAGAGAGTTCTCTTTAAGTGTTTTTCAGATTCTCTAAACATGAAAAACCCCTGAGTTTTCTTTCTTTGGACTCGTTAAACAAACATCGAAAGGCCCATATGGGACTGAACCACTCTTTCCTAGGGTTTGTTAAACATACTCCGAGGGACTCATCCGAAGGATGAGATTACATTACAAGCATATGTTATTCTCCTCAAGCTTGCATAAAAATAAAGAGGTACTCACCAGAAATGGTGGGGGAAAAATTGGGAAATAAATGTATCTAAACCTGTATTCTATGGAAGATTCACTTTTGAACATGACACCCTTTCACTTGCTTTGTGTCTAGGTTGGAAAATCCGCTTGTCTCTTGATCATACCCCTTTCTAAGATTACAATTTGGTCTATGATCCTCATTGTTGAGTTAGTATTTTCCAAGACAGTTGTCGTGTCGTCAATATGTTCGAAGAGAAGTTCAACTTAGAAATCCTTCTATTGCATCGACCATTTCTGCAGTCCTCAAGCCTTCTATTGCATTAGCCATCCTTGAGTCAGTCCTGAGTCACTGGTTACTCTGATCTACTTCAAATCTTGTTATCTGTTTCATGTCATTGATGGGGGAATACATTAAGGCCCTCTTCTCACAAGTCTTTTCCTGTCAAATTCAACTCATTATCCGAAAATTAGACTTAGAAACTAATTGGTACCTTGGAACTTGCATGCCTCAATGGAAGGTTTCCTCACTTTCGACAATGGGTTTTCATTATTGACCCTTGATCGGGAGATTCTGTCGAGTGTTCAACTTCAGCTCATTAATTCACATTCGTTGGATTGTACTAGAGTACCTTGGGAGTCATTGCCATTAATGGTGATTTCCCTTGCACTTGTTAACAGTATACACTAATGACCGGTAATCAAGTGGTTTCTACCGTGTTTGACTTCAACATATGTATTCACATGGTTAGATTCGTACTATAGAGTGGTGGATATGAAAACCCAGAATCTTTTCTCACAGATTCAGGTTGCGTTGGAGTATATTCAGTTTGTACTATTGCATAGATCCACATTGTATGTCTTGTGGCTATGTTCAAATTTGAGTTTTTAACACATAAATCCACGGTGTATTTTTTGGTGGCTATGTTCATATTTGAGTCATATTGGCATGGATCCATAGTGTATGTTAGGTGGCCATGACCTGTCTTACTTGACATGGATCTTTGCATGTCGAAATTTATGCTTTGAGTCATTAGTATTTTGAGTATGGGAATGCCTACCTCAGTGATGATATATTATTGTACTATATTTCCTTGTTTGTTGGCAGGTTTCCGACCAACATGTTCCTTGTTCCCTACACATACTCGACAAAGTATTTCAGCTATCACTATGTTCTAACTTTATACTTTGGGGGGTTCTCTGTTACACATTATTTTCTTCAACCTTATGACCATTAATGATGTAAACCTATCCTTTGTCTTTAAAAGGATCAATAGCCCGAATTCCTGAAGAAAGAAGGGAGAAGAATTTTCCCTGAGAGAAGAAGTTGTATTTTCCTTTGTAAAAACCCTATTTTGGAGGATTTCCGTAGGTTTCTATATACATAGGGTGTGGAAATGCCTGATTTTCGCAGGTCGCTCTATATCTAGGGTGTAGAGTTTCCGCAGGCTGCACTATAGCTAGGGTGTGACGACCTCCTGTATGTGGAAAAAATGAGCATCTTCTCGATGGTTCTAGAAGGAGAAGCTTCTATGGTGTGGTGGCATCTGTACGGTATGGATATTACTCACTTTCATGATTTAGTGGGATCATCCTAACCTCCTCACATTATAGTCTTCAACTTATAAAATGTGAGGAACTCTCATGAGGAAAGTTAGATTGGATTGTTATTGAGTTTTGTAGCTTGGAGTTTTTGGGCCTATGTTGGCTTTGAGCTTTGCTTTGTCAAAATAGATTGTAAGTAGCTATCATATCCATGGTCTCAAAATCCTTGGAGAAAGAAGTGTGTGGGAAGCAAGGAATCGTTGGAAGGAACCTTACAACATCAAGGCATCTGGTTGTAATCTCTCTTCCTATTATTAATATAATACATTGGCATGTTTCTTTCCCATAAAATTATTCTTATTTTATTGCATAATTCCTTGATCATATGCATAGGTTGTCATTGAATATAATCTCTCCTCTTTCACTTTGGTTGGTTTGTGTCTCATTGTAGGATTAGTATCACACGAGCACCAGAGCGAAACAGGAACAAAAAAGACATAAGGAAGCGACACATAAAGGTATGTCTCTCATCTTTTGTTTGCTAGTAAATTCGATGATTAGAGCCTAGGGAAAGCACCATGTTCTGTCTTCTTTTGTTCTAGATCCAAGTGGATCTAGGGAGAGTAGTTTATGTCTGCATTTACCAATTTATCCAATAACAGGGGGTGTCATAATGACGTAATTTCACCTCCTAAATATCTAGAGACACGTGTTGATGGGGGGGTGTTGGAACATCAAGAATTGATGGTTCATCACACACCTCTTGGGTTTAGTCAGTTGAGAGGTCAACCAACATCTAGATACAATCAATTAGAAGATCGACTGGCACACTACACCAACTGATCGAGTAGTCAATGTGCCCGTTGGTCAGAAAATCGACCAAAAGTTGAAGAAAGTCGGGCAGTAGATCGACCAACCCAATAGTAGACTACTAGTTGGACGCATAGGCAGTCAAGTCGAGCATCATCATTGAGATGAATTGACAATGCAAATTTTGCAGAGTCAAATCTAACAATTGACAGTTACATGTGGACAAGATATTCCAGATTCTATGGAAGTTGGTTAGATCTAGAAGCTATAAAAAGTAGATCCTTGGGTCATTATTATCATGGATATTGTGTAATAGATCATGTAGATCAAGATGTGCAACATGCACTATGATGTTATGATCACAATGCACTCTGCTTAAGTGTTGTAACGATGTATCTAGAAACCACTCTTTATCTTCAAAATTGTTGTTCCTCTTCAATTATATGCACTACTGTATTTTCTATTTCATGTCATGTTCCACCCTATTCCCCAACATTTTTTCTTCAATTTTATGTGTTTGATTCCAAAATCAAATTCACAAGGAAAATCCAATCATCTTTCTTGCCTAATATTTAATTTTTAATGGTCAAATAGATATTTCAATCCATTATGATCTGTCATCAACATGAACTTCCTACCCATTAGGTAGTGTTGCCACATTTTAAATGAATGCACTACAACAAGAAGTTCCAAATTGTGAGTGGCATAATTTTTCTCATGTTTCTTTAGATTTCACGATTCATAACACACCACATAGTTCTCCTGAACAAGAATTCCACAAATTCCTTCCTTACATGGATATGTGCATACAATAAAGTAATTGTCTAGATTTGTAATTTTCAGAATTGGTGCACTACTGGGGAGATTTTCGGTTGCTGAAAACATTTCTTGCTTTCTTGGGACAATAATAACTTCTTTCCTTTCTTCTTCAAGGAAGCTATTGGGTGTGAAATCCTGGATAATCCCTCAATGAATCTTCAATAATAACCAACAAGATCCATGAAGGACACCACTTTTATCACATTCTTTGGAGTGGGCTAATTTACTATGGCCTTGACTTTTTTCCAGATCCACAAATACTCCTTCTTATGAGATAATGTGACCCAAATAATGGATATTCTTATGGTAGAAGTCACATTTTTTGAGTTTCACATACAATGTGTTGTATTGTCTCCTCACTTGCAAAACCATTTTCAAATGCTCCTCATCCTCTTCCTTAGGTTTGAATAGATTAGTATATCATCAAGGAAAACAAGCACACACATTTTCAAGTATTTACTAAATACATTGTTCATGAGGCACTTGAACGTAGCTAGCACATTTATGAGACCGAAGGGAACCACCACAAATTCATAGTTACCATACCTTATTTTGAATGTTGTCTTGTGAATGTATTCTTCCTTAAATCCAACCTGATGACATCTTGACCTTAAATCAATTTTTGAAAATACCTTTAACCCTCTTTTTTGATTAAACAAATAATCAATTCTAGGTAACATATACTTGTTCTTCATAGTTACTTTGTTTAGTTGCCTATAATTAATACATAATGCGAGATTCTCTTTTTCATGAATATAGTTGGTACTACTCACAAAGATACACTTAATGTATCCTTTCACTAAGAATTATTGTAATTGCATTTTCATTTCCCTTAGCTCTAGCGTACTCATTCTACAAGGAGCCTTGGATATTGGTGTAACTCTAGGCACAATGTCAATTGAGAATTAAATACCTCTCATTGGTGGTAGTCTTGGTACCTCATTAAGCAATACATCTCGAAATTTTTGCAATACCAAATAGTCTTCAAGATTTGGACCTTTACCCTCTTTGATTCCAATACATGGGTTGCATACAATTGGCAACCCTTTCTAAAGCACTTCTTCTACTAAAGGGTGAAATCTTCCTTATAGAGATAGTCTTTGAAATACCTCTTATTTTTATTTGGTTTCCATCTTCATTAATGTAATCAAAGGTCTTGTTGTAGCAATCAATATTATGTCGACGTGCTTCCAACCAACCATATCAGTGAGGACATCATATGAACCAAGTGGAAAAATGTTCATATTTTCCTAGGTGAAGAGTCCATTTAACTCTAGTGGACATCTCTCCACCATTTAACTAAATTTTATCTTGGTTCTAGTGGTAAACTAAAATAGACACGACTTACTATGCTTACACTTCTTAAGATCATATGATTCAACAACTTTAGGAGTAACATAATTGTAACTAGATCCTAGACCCATCAAAATGGAAATGGATTGCTTAGCAATCTCACCATCAAATTCACCATTGCTAATTGATGATCTGCTTGGTGGTCTTCCAGTGTGACATATATCTTGAGAATAATCCTTGATACATAATCAACAATTGAGGCCTCTTTAATGTTATGAACATCCTTGTTGTTCTCTTTTTGATGTGGACAATTTTGAGAAAATGATCATCTCCACATCCCCAACATTGAATAGGTTCACTTGGTTTCTTTCCCACTGACTAAATTGGCTAATATCCACTATGTGCTAGTTGATTTTGATAATTTTTATAATTACGAGACTTTAATCCTTTCTTTCTTTTCTCAAGATTCTCTTCCTTCTTGTCCTTCCATGCCTTGTGGAGCTCTAGTTTGTCTTTATTCTACTCATGACAATACTTAGCCTTTCCAATGGCCTCATCCAGGGTCTATAGTTCCTTAAACTCAATTATGTCTCTATAATATTGAGTTAATCCACATAGAACACATTGTATCCTTACCTTGTAATCTTAGATGTACACGACATATTGATGGGGGCAGGACTGTCAAAACACCCTTCATGCCTTCTCAGAACAAGCTCCTTCTTAAGCCAAGAACTCTATGCAACCAATTAACACAACACATGACAAATCCCTTAACTTGCAAAAACTCCTATATTAGATGGTTAGTTTCTCTTTATCACCAAAAACTTGAGAATAATAACTACAAGCCCATATAACCAAGGTATTAAACCTAAGGACCATCGAGATGACTTCAACTAGGTTAGATTTAATCCCCTATCACTTTATTAATTCTCTTCTTTACTTAACCGACTCAAATTCTTGTCAGTTAAAGTTCTATCAACCATAACAAATTTCCATCACTTCACGTTTTTGTCAACCAAGTTCAATTCTTCCAGATCAACACTACATTAACCAGCCACTCGGACCACTGGGTCATCATCCCATTAGGATCAATGGATTACCAGGATAATATTTAACTATGTTCCTTACCTGTTACTCCGGTCTGGTTACATCGATCACCAATTCACTCGTCCAATCGGGCACCAGAGTACTCGTTCAACCGAGTATTGAAGTACTCGTTCGACCGGGCACCACATACCTCAACACTGGTCCTTTCTACATATTTAAATGTTGATCCGATTACTCATTTTCAACCATTGATCTCTTAGGATGATCAACGGTCAGATCTTCTACCATGTCACTAGATCTATGATTCTGTCAATCTCAATGCTCTGAACCTTGTTCTGGTCTGCAACTTCTCAATCCTGCTTCTCTTCCTATCAAGGTCAACTCGTCTGACCTTCCGATTACACCATGACTTTGCCACTTCACTGTAGTGCTCATACATGGTTTACTCTCACATACACACACAATTGAATTCAGTGGACTTCGAATGTATTACGCATTTGCCTAGTCCTTACATTGATTTCATTCATATATTATTAGACCACTCATGCACATATTACACACAATTACAAAGAAAATGCATCCAACTTCAAGAGTCATCCACACACACAACACTAAGGTATAAACCCAATTATTCATTAAACAAGCTCTTTACATGATTTCTATAAAAACCCAGAAATCGCCTAACTCTATCCTCTACCTCTAAGTTGGCTTGATTACTCAATTTTGGGTGCTTCCTTGTTCCTGGACACCCTTCTAATTCATGCCCGAAGGCTTACATAAATAATTGGAAGGTAAAAACTTCTGGATCTAACAAATCCCCAACTAATTACTAACTATTGAATCTATCCTGACTCACTCTATCTCCTTGATTACATACATATGAGGATCAATAAGATCAAATCCTCCTTTCGTAGGAAAAATCCACATTACCCAACTAATTGCTTGAATAAGTAATTTACATGATAATTAGGGAAAACAAATCCCTTTCTTCATAACAACCCTTTGGTAAATTTCAAGACCCCCTAAGGCCTTATCAACATGGTTATTTTTGAGAGAAAATGATCTTGCATTAGACTCCTAGGGTACAAAAAGTTCATGAAATCCTGATCATGGTTTTTCTATATGCTTCCATGTTGTTGTAGTTTCTTCGCCTCCCCGATCCCAAACTTTGTGTTGTTATTTTCCACTTGCTTGGTTGTATTGTTGCTTTATTTCTACCTGAGACCTTCCAAGATCCCATAATTTACTTTGTTGTTGTCCATCTGCCTTGTCTTAATAATCATCTTTAGCCAACTGCTCCTTGATGCTGATTTTCTTCTTTATCCATTTGTATTCCCACTTGGGAATATTTATCAAATGCTTC
>ML806787.1:147552-162136 GCA_009831015.1 Picea engelmannii | reverse complement strand
CAAGTCGTGGCCCTCTGAGCAGCATGCTGGAAAAACCAAGGTATCTAAACCCCTCCTCCCCATCATTCTGCAAGGCCAAAAGATCCGTCATCTATCACAATGAATAATACTGCATGGTATATTTTAAAATAATACCAGTATGGCGACATGGCCAGATCACAAAACAAATGAATCAGATGGTAATCTTTCTTGTGGTTTGTAAAACGTGTAATCAAGATATCTGCAGCTAGAGTGTAATGTTCACCGATGAAAATGCGCGGGGCATTTGGGAGGCATTCACAGTATTTGAATTTTGAATTTCAAACAGAGTGTCAATTAATGTGTACAATACTTGCCAACTGTGTCGATTAATGTTAACATTATCGGAGATGGCGTTTGATGCGTTTGATGGAGCAGCCGGAAGATGGATCGCCAGAATCAGGGCGGGCACAGTGGATGGGAGCATGTATGCGCCGCGAGATGGGATGCGGATGGGAGCATGATGGTGAATGCGCGGGGTATGGAAAAGGGCGAGCATGGTTGCAGGGTCATCCGGTCTGCAGTCATTAAGACTCTGCAGCAGGTTGGATATTGCTTGCCATGAGAGCATCCACAGATATAAATGTCGCTAGTTCTAAATTCCGAGAAATGTGGAATATGTCCCATCCTTTGTTTTTTAAAATCATTACAGGCACCATGCTGCATGCAAGAGGGGCCACGAGGAAGCAACTACGAGGAGGAAGGAACCATGCGTCGGAGATAAAATATTGCAAGTATCGTGTTGAGGTGTCTTGCGCCAAGCACTATGTGCCGAAGGGAATTGTGCGTAGAGATCCCCTGTAGTCTCTGCAATGTTCGAGCGATTCATATAGAAGGCATTTAAGTTCATGATGTTTGCGTAGAGGGAGGTGAAGGCATTAGGGAAAAGTGAGGTGGCAAATCATCATTTATTGCTGGGGTTGATTACAGAAAACAGCAGGAGTTCATCGCCAAGCCCGACACTAATCCTTATATCTCATCGAATTATCAATATAGGTATCGAAAACATCTGTCAATTGTTTTCAAAGTTCCAGACATGCGTACAGAGGTGAAGGACACATGCAATAAGTTGATCGGTGGTTTGTTGTCGATTCTTGACAATGTTCCAGAGTAACCCTTTTCGTTTAGCATTGCAAAAATGATGCAGTGAGTGCACTTCAGAATCAACCTACAGTTAATTCTATCATCGATGGTCATGATATTATATACAGAAATTATATTGATATCAGCATTGCTGTTGGTACACCGAAGGGTCTTGTTGTACCAATAATCTGTAATGCAGATCGTTTGAACTTTGTAGAAATAAAGAAAACAATAAGTTTTCTTGGGAACGAGAGCATGGATATGAATACCTGGGTAGCATACCCTCTCCAGAAATCATATGATGCTAAGATCCTGTATATATCACTTATGCAAATATATGTGCTAAGCCTAAATGAATATTCAAATGCATATACACAGTGATATAGAAATAAAGTAAAAATATATGATACAAATGTTGAGTAGTATCATAGTATTTGGAGGCAGCATCATAAGTTCAAAAGACGAAGATATCAAGCTACAAGTCAGGGTTCAATCAAAGTTGCAAGTAGTTTTGTTTAAATGGTTTTCTACAGTTGTGTGTAGCAGTTGTCGATCTTTTTACACCTGTAGCGCTACAAACGGGGGATTCCCTAACAAAGAGGAAGGAAAGTTATAATTGAACTCTTTTTTTGGTCGAGGAAGAAGAGGTATGAGTTCCTAGCTGTCAAAGAAGCTTCTACTATGTGTATCCAGCCTCCAACATACAAAGCAAGCTGTCGAAGACCACAAATTTTGTTAGGGTTTGACTCGGAAATAGGATCTAATCCTATTATTTTGTAATCAGATCTGATCATAGGCTATTTTTAGGATTTTCGATCCTTCTTCATAGGATCTTATTTATTCATGTAAAGGCTATAAATCCAATGATCACAAGATAGTAAGGGTTCAAACTTGAATCCTCATATGTACTCTTTTGATCTATACTTTTTTTAATATATCATGGAAGTATAAGTTTCTGCCATTGGATGTTGTTCAGTCCCTCTTCTTGTCTTTCATTTATGTACTTGTGAACTTGGACTTCTGTTCATTTCATGTTTATATTATGATTGATGATTGTATTATTATCTCTCTGCATAAATAAAATAAGATTTATAGTTCCTTTGCTAGTTATCTTTGGTCTGTCACATGTATGGTTTATAGATGTGGTATCGTTGATATAACCATCTTCTTTCATCCATTGCAATTATAACTATCTGAACAACACCTTTTAGGTGGCCTTGTTATGTCATGATTTTTCCAAACCTATATCTATTTGAAGAGTGGATGTGTGAGATATTTACTTTGATCCATTTGCTACATATATCATTGAGTTTTTATTAAGTTACCAAGCTCGTTCCATTTACAGTCAGGGATAGACTCTTGGAGTGATATTAGGTGTGTTCATGGATTTAGACTCCAAAATATCAAACCTCTTTAGTATTTCAACTGAATACTTCCCTTGATTAAGGAATATCTTATTTGGGCTCTGCCAGACCTCAAGACCTAAGAAATAGTGCATTAGGCCAAGGTATTTCATCTCAAATTTTGTAGCGAGCTTCTTCTTACAATCAGTGATGTAATTTTCTTCTCCAATTAGAAATAAGTCATCCACATACAAAAGTTATATAACAACCTCATCATTCATGACATTGAAGTAAAGGTTAGAGTCAGATTTACTCTTGGTAAAGCCCAAGCTCGTCAGGAAACTGCCAATTCTTCCATACCAAGCTCTAGGAATTTGTTTCAATCCGTACAAAGCCTTCTTATAAATTCTTGGAAGCACTAAAGGCCTTAGTAAGATAGACACATATCATTCAAAAGTAGGGAATTGGAGCTCATATGCATTATATACCACACATACCAAAAACACTACATAGGTTGGGTTAATTAGAATCTAGAAACAAAAAATAGTATATACACAAATATAGAGGAGACTACAACAGGCATTAAGAAACAATGCATCGATTTACTTTCAGAGGTTGCACAATATTTTTCTTTTGAATTGGATAATAAAAGGGATAAACATAACTCCATAAATCCATACTTATTAGGCATTCACATTTTCACCATGGCTTGTGAGGTCCTCACCAAGGACCTATAGTTACAAGCAATCTGCAACAAGTAACCTAACTTTGGATATTGTTGGAGAAAATGACATCATTAGAAAGGACACTCAAGTGTATGGAAATTTTCTTTGAGACTTTGTAGCATCAGAATATAAAGATCAAAATTTTCATTTGATTGTTTATAGAGGTCAATATTTAGGGCAGTGACTTCCATTCAGGATAGGCTAGTCACATTTCACACATAGTCCCATAGTTTGTGCATTCAAATTTGATGATTGGATCACCTCTATTAATTTCTTTTTAATCACATAATCTTCTAGAAGCTCTTCATGTTATCCAAGAGAGAATTACACCCTCCTATATTCTACTAGGATATCCATATGTGTATATCTATTTATTTTTAACACTCCTCAACCTATGAGTATCTGAATAGAGATCATGTGACAGAGATACCAATAAATCCTCCACCATGTTAGTAATACTCATTTTCAAATACCATTATGTGGTATACTCCACACTTTTAAAAAAAGTGGTTAACTATTTTCTCATCTTGCCCCTGTTGAACTATCCAATGTTATTATTATCTTACATTTGTTAATTAACATACCACTTTCATAATTGAATGTAGAAAATTGAAGATGAGTCAACGCAAAAACAAAGAGATATACAAATATTCACCAAAACATGAATCAATAGTAGCTTTTATCTTCATCAACAATTTTGGTTACATCAACAGATATAGAAGGTTAGAAGCCTCTCACATAACCCTTCTCTTAATGACACAACACCCCTACCTCGATAGGGTCTGTCTGACCTCTCGGTCTTTGGATATTTCTATTTCCTAAACTGAAACGGCTCTTTAGTTCCCACTGGAACCTTCGACTAAATCCACAGGTCCTTATGMAAACTCCACCTGCGTAAACTAGCACAAGGCRCGAGCTCTCCTCCAATGCGATCATGACACTATGACCACGACCTACACCAAAAGGCGTTTTGCGACTCGCAACCTCAGGAATATTGATGTGATACAAACCTGACATTCCAACTTCCGAAACCCYGAAATATAACTGAGGGCCTAGCAAGCACTAGCCTTTTCTCTTATGCACGCGTCGTGACCTTCCACTAGGGACTAGGTCCCAGCTCCAAATATTTCGGGACTTCGCAATTCGGTGAATCAACGAACAAAATCAAAAGGAAGTTCAGTGGGTCAAATAGATGCTTGTAGAAGAAAAGCCGCAGATGGAAAAGATCATTGATAAGAGAGTTGGCAAGAAAACCTAGAGGAATTCATATCTTGAATATTGGGTAAAGTGGAAGGGACACCCAATTGAATATGCCAGTTGGGAAAGTGAAGCAAATATCCAAAAACATGGACAAACGGTGCAGGAGCTCATGGACAGGGGCCCATGAAAATTTTCAGCCAGAGGAGTATGATGCAAGAGCATCGCAAGCACGAGAAAAACAAAGGATGGATGAATATGCACCAATGCACATTTTGAAGATATTTTGAAATTCAAAAGGATGGCACATTAATGTAATATCTGGAGAGACATAAGTGCCCTTAAATGTTTTGGAGATTGTAAGGCAGATCTTGAGCGGTTTCTCTCATCTGTCGGTTGTAGACAATTAATGTAATGAATGTAAGGTAGATGTAGGCTTTAATTCGATTTGATAGCTTAGAGTTGTAGGAGGGAAAACTCAAGAAAGCTCCTTTGTATGTATTGTATTGTATGATTATTCTCAATTGTAAGAAGAGTAGAGCTGTAGATCAAGAAAATAGGAGGGAAGAGAAGAAAAAAAATTGTAGAAGTTGTATAAGAAGATAGTTGTTTCTATAGAACCCATGTACAGAAGCACTTGAATTAATATAAGAATGCTTAGACCCAATTTCATGGTGTACTGATGGTTACTATTTGCATCTATTTAATGGTATGTTTATAGTTTGTTTATATTCTCTGTTATGCATTTGTTTCAATGCTTTATGTGTATGATTTCAGGTTGAATGTATGAAGTCTGTAAGAGGGAGAGTATGAGTTTCAATTGTTTCTCTTCCTGAGAATTTCTGCAAAGAATGCAATGAAGGTCCGCAAGGAGTGCGTTGACGAGTTTCTGAGTTTTACCTCAGAAAATCTCAGGAGGGATACCATTGTTCTCATACTAGCAGAAGTGTAGTTATAACACAGAGCCATGCAAGGTGTGCGCAGGCAGGTAGAAGTATTAGAATTTTTCCAACCCAGTGAGCGGTTAAGGATTTATGTTGGAAGGAGTGCACAAAGTTGGAATCGTCGGATAACCAGAGGTTATTGTGGGATTCGTGCAAAATGTGCGCGTAGGATTCTTTAGAGTCCAGAAGTTGAAAGGAAGAACAAGCTTAGGATATATATCCTTGTCTGAAGGTTTCAGAGGGAGGACACAAGTTTCAGTCGCCTAGAGGAAATCAAGTTTATAATCTTGACACTAAGTCACTTGGCTAGGAGTCACTGAGGACCCAGACGAACGATGGAAATCCTAGAGGGAGAAGCGTCGATTTTTTGAGAGTCATCGGATCAAGTAGAGTTGTGAGGAGGATAAAGTCGAGATTCATTCATCTTTGAAATCTCATGAGAGATAGGGGCCGTCGATCTAACACCCAAGAGTTTAGGGGTTTCATCCATCGGGTAAAACAGAGGTGGTGACTTTCCCAAAGTCGCGAAAGGTGAATCACTAATTTAATCAGAGCCATTGGTTAGCGGAGGATATGGACCATAGATTTGGGGTGATTGGATCTTCGGGGGTCAGAGATTTGGAGGTGAAGGTAGAGTTATTCGTTGATTCACCAAATCACGAAGTCCCAAAATATTTGGAGTCGGGACCCAGTCCCTAGTGGAAGGTCACGATGCATGCATAAGAGAAAAGGCTAGCGCTTGCTAGGCCCTCAGTCAGATTTCAGGGTTTCAGAAATTGGAGTGTCGGGTTTGTATCAAATTAATATTCCTGAGGTTGCGAGTCATGAACCACCTTTTGGTGTAGGTCATGGTCATAGTGTTGTGATCGCGTGGGAGGAGAGCTCACGCCTAGTGCTAGTTTGTGCAAGTGGTCGCACAAGGACCTGTGGATTTAGTCAAAGGTTCCAGTGGGAACTAAAGAGTCATTTTGGTTCAGTAAATAGAAAGATCCAAAGACCAGAAGGTCACACGGACCCTGCCGAGGTAGGGGTGCTGCGTCACTTAACACCTAAATAGTCGATAGAAAATGTGTAACAACCCTGAAACAATAGAGATATAACATTAGAAAATAATGTGGTATCCCAAGAATAAATGTAATCAATGTTCCAACCACAAGAACATTCATTCACCAACAACCTTTCCTCCCTTTACCTGAAAATGACAGTGTTTTTTTTATCTTCAAAGGGATTTCTATCCACTTGTACTTCTGATTTGCAAGTGAGAGGTGCTCTCCCTTTTATAGTTTTCATTCTAATAACCTTCAATTAAAATATACTTTTAGAAATATATATATCCTAATATATATGTTCTGACCATTCACACGGAGAACTCTAGGAATATATGCACTTAATAGTGTGTACCGTGTGAACCATTTTGACCATGTATTTATCCATAAAATACTAATCAAACCTTGAAAGGATGAGCATTACACCAAATATGGTTAAGTCTTGTTGGTAAATGTGCAAGGTGGACTCAACAACTTAAAATAAAGGTGTTGTAACTTTGAATTTTGAAGGAGAAATCTAAGTGCCATGTGTCCTTGTTTGATGCAGGGAACTCTCGAATAATGTGCCTTCTACCAACCTATTAACCCAAAAATAGCAAATAAAAATCCCAAAAAGGTGGTGCAATGCTGCTGTCAATAATACTTCTAAAAATGCAAATAAGATTTTACATTTTCAGGTGGTAACACCACCCATATGGTGAGAACAACCACTTGGTTTCATCAAAAGCATAATGTTCATGCTAAGTTATATTAAATATTGTTGTGACTTTTATATATATATATATATATATATATATATATATATATATATATATATATATATAAAACATATATAAAACATAGTTAATGTTATACATATATGGAAACCACTCATGTAGAGTAAGAGAGGAGCTAAGAAGAAAATTCCAAATGACATGTGACACATGACACTATGAAAAGTGGAGCGACAGTGTATCCCTAGAAAGTTAAGTAGAGCATCCTAAACATAAAACCTACATATATAAGGGATTTTGAAGGAAATGCAAGTGGAAATATTATATCTCCTGGAAGTTATTTAAACTAATTCTATATCGTGTGACCTTTGGAAAGTATTGCAGCTGCAAAAACATTTGGAGTTTTCTAATTTTCAAAAGGACTTGGGGTTAAGCATTGTCATTATAAACAATGAAACAATTAACTTGTCGACTAGGAAATATTATTTAGTAATACAATATGCAACAACTTTTGATATTTACCTATCTGAAAAATTTGAGAGGAATGGTTTCATAACTATAGGCTATGTATGGTTCAAGAGGGATTATAGACCATCGATCACATATGCACCCTACATGCTATTATTGAGAAGTCTATATAGAAATCCTGAAAGGTATATTGTTTCTTCTCTGAATTTTGGAAGGCGTTTGACATTATTCCCAACCACTTATTCATTTAGCAGATTTGTGCCCTGAATGTACCTTACTTACGGGTGCAACTTACAATCCCCACCTTTAGTATGAAACAATGTTCCATCTAAGTCCTATTTTGACACTTATTCCATCTTCACTAATGAAAAAAGTGTGAATCGTGTACTAAATCTCAATGCTTACATGTGATTATTATGATCATGCTTGGCACATGCATTTTGGCAATGTCTATTGAGGTGAAGGATGTGGATAAATTCAATCATATCATCGCTAACTATGTTTTCTCATTCAATGGAGTGTAGTACAAATGAACAGGTACCTATTATACCTATCATCCTCGAGTGAGGGAATTTATGGAGGGCAGGGGGAAAGTTTTATGATGTCCAACACATCTAACAGGGTGATATCAACTATAGGTGAAAAGGTTAGAAAAAATTTCGTAGGTTCATGGAATTATTTCTTGCTGAAGGAGGTTCATGTTCATATGACGATGAGAGCATAGGTGATGCCGAGGTTTCTTTGAGGTAAAAACATCTATTGATACCATGGGTACCAAATGAACTTCTTTAGTTGGAAACTGACTTTTGTGTGAATGAGAGGATTTATTGAATTACTCCATCATCCATACATGGTCTGGGTCTATTTTCCATTGATGGAATAAAGGTGAAAGATGGAGGAATTGTTGATTTGATGGAGTATGTTGGACCATGCTTGAACTATGGAGATTGGTTGAGGATGGTCTGATAAATGACAAGTATGGGGAGATATGCAATTGTTGCAAATTGCATACAACTAAAAGACAATGATATCAATAAATGAGTGACGATGTATATTGATGGAAGGCCAAAGGTGTCAGGAAACATTGTAGGTATTATTAACAGTATAATACCTAGGATAAAAACAAATCAACCTAATTGTATATTTGAGGGGTGTGAAGGAAATAAAATATGCGTATGTGCAATGAAAATAATAGTTGTAGGGGAAGATTTGTTGATTGATTACGATTTTAATCGAATCGATGGAAGCACTGATATTATGGGGGTAAACATGTTCTACCAGTATACCAAACCTGTAATTAATGTTTTCCTTTTTATATCTTTAACAATAATTTCAATATCTCATGCTTCTTAGATTATTTTCTAACATTCTAAATTGTCATGCATTTTATAATGTGGTAGGGTGATTGTGGGAAGGCATTGGATATCTCAGAGAAGGTATAACAATGATTTTCATATCAATTCTTGATTACAATAATTGAATTAACATATTTATTTGTTGATGTAGACGAGCACACGATCATAACATGATGTTGTGTGGAATGAAATATATGACTCCATCAACCCTGTGGAAATAATTCGAAAGGCCTTGAGAAAGGAAAATAAGGAATACATTGAATTGGCTAGGTATAAGGCACTTATAGAGGAGGGGAAAAAAGGATGGAAATTTTAAGGCAAGATATCGAACAATATGGGGTAAGCGCATTAAAAAAAAAAGACTATTTAATACATATATTGATTTATGAAAAATTTGTGTAGATCAAATGAGTACTCCATTTACCCAGGTGTAGAACCAAATTATGGGTCGTTTGAACACTGTAGAGAGGAAAAAATCTACTTTCATACCTCATTTTACTTGACAATAGAGAGATATTGTAGGTTTGAAATCAAGGCCTCAACAAGATTTAAAGGCCCCAAATACTTTGAAACCAGTTGGGATGGTTGACACAGAATCTTGGTGCCTTCCATGCCAAGAACCTCACAGAGAAGATGAGTGTCCCAAAAAATATGAAGATTCCCCCGATGATATGAATTTCATGGATATGATATGCATTTTCCAAGAGGAACAATTCACACAAGAATATATCAATGAAGCTAGAATACTGGGGGGAAGAGAAGGGAGACTATGGGCCTTAAATCAGTTAACAAATGATCATAAGAAGGAATAAAAGAGGAGAGAATATTTGACCTACACTAGAAGAAATAAAGCTTCATCCCCTCCACCACAACCTGACACTCTTCTTCCATTAGTAGAGAAGGCAACCCCACCACCTCCACCTCCGGTACATTAGTTGATTCCTAAGCCAACTCCTATAGATGAGATTCAGTTGAATATAGATGTTGAAAGCATGTTTGGAAAAATGAATATGACGGTCCTAGTGACATAGATGTGCAAGATCCATTCTTTGAAAAGGGAAATCTTGCAGATATTACAAGTACCAATTGAGAAGGAGGAACCTCCTATCATTTTGAATACTATGTACCTCGTTCGGAAAAGGGACACGAATGCTCCCTTCTATATTTCATTAGGCATGAATGGCCTCCGCCTAAACAACTCCATGCTTAATTATGGGGCCTCGATAAATGTCATGTCATTAAAGGTAATGGAACATATTGGTTTGAAAACAACTCGACATTATGGTAATGTATGTGGTATTGATTCTAAAAAGGTCAAGGATTTTGGGGTATGTGAGGACGTTGAGGTTTTTTTGATTGATTTTCCACATATCATCCTCCTCGTGGACATAGTAGTGATCGATGTTATGGACGCCTGGGGGAAGATCTTATCAAGGACCTAGTATTGTTCCCTTGGGAGTTTCCTTAGCATGAGCCTTACCCATGCATATATTCCCATGGACGATGGAACATTTGAGATACTATACAGTTGAGAGAGAGATGATAGGCATGCGATGGATCCTAATGGTCCTGATTATGTCATTGATTGTGATTATGATGTGCCTCCACAGATTATTGAGTATGATCCATATGAGCTAACATTCATGCAGGAAGAATCCATAGACATTCTTCTCTCGTGGACAGATGAATACAAATGAAAACTTATGAAGCACCAAGGGAAATAGTCAGGGTATATCCATATTTTGAAGAAGGAAGATGAAGAATGTAAAGAAACCATCAAAGGGATGGTCAACACAGAGCCTCCTTCATATCCATACATTGATAGTGTACCTTTCATCAATTTCAGTGAAGGAAGTCTTGCGCTCATGTGGGACAAGAGAAAGGGAAAACCCAGGTATGACCAGAAAAATGACAACTCATGGTTTGGCCCTTACATCATCAATAAGAAGTCCGATAAAGAAAAGTACTATCTGAAAGCCTTGGACGAGAGAAAGATTCCATTACCAGTGGATGGATCTCTTCTCCAACCTTATGTTCAGGTCACATGACTTCTTCAGGGTCCAATTAAGTAGGTAGGTCATCTTTCTTTCTTTTCATTTTCATATTGATTGCTCATATTAGTTTAGATGCATTTAATTTTTCATTTTTCTCTACTTGCATATTGATTCCATGCTTAGTTTAAAAAAAAATTAAAAATGCCAAAATTTTCTTTTCTAGATTAGTTTTCATTTAGATTTTTATGTATATGGATGAAGGGTGATAGCACCACCCTATATGCTCTGATGTTTTTTTCTGAGTTTTGGAGATGTTGCAGTTCTCATGCACAGGTCTACCAGGAGATGTTGCAGTTCTCATGCACCCTATGATAAGAACATGTCCCCAAGTAGGAGCTAAATGTTATCCCCGTTTTGTTGAATAAATAAGGATATTAATTCTTGAGGCCCTCAGGCTGCATATATGGAGTGTCGAGAGTGTTAATATTATGGTAGCTTCGAGAGGTATGAACCTCTATTATGACCTATGATGAGATTAGAATATTACGGAAGGAAGCAAAGAAGTAAATGAAACCCTAGACGAGATGTCGGCTGCAGAAATATAATTAATATGAATTAATTAGTACCCAGAAGCAGAAGTCGGCCTCAGTAAGTCTTCTAGAACCACTATAAACACAGGGTGTCAGTCTCTCATTTGACACATTCTCAAAATTGTAGAGAGCCAGTTGTGCACACTACAGTTGGCAGTTTTGTGCACAAGTTTCTGGGGAAGGTGTTGCGCTAGTTTCTGGGTGGGACTATCTGATCAGATTTGGTTTCTATTCTTTCTTGGTGCATTATCCTTTCTTGGATATTGATTTCTACCAGTATTCTTCTCTGTCAAGGTCAAGGTTCTCGAAGGGTGGCTTCGGCCTATGGTTGGGTGACAAGGGTATTGCCAATGGTAAAACGAGCACAATATTTCATATTCTAATAGGTTATGGGCCCACACCTTCTTCATTCAGTCTAAATGTTGGAAGGAAACATAGCTGCTAGGATATTGAGCTCACTGAGGAACTTCCTCTAGGGTTACTAGCAGGAGCATCTTCCAAAGACACTGTCGCTAGGGTTACTAGCAGAAGCAGTTGTAGAAACCCTAATCTAAGATCCGACACCTTGTGATGGAGAATCTCGCTCAAAAAGAAGATATTCAGTTGCACCCTAACTCAACGCACCTCTTGGCTCTCTCAAAAGATAGAAACAATGAAGTTGAAGTTTTGGATCAAGGCATGACCAGTTACCAGTCAAYCGAAGACATGAGTGAAACGATCAGTCTTTGACACTACTCAACACTTACTGGAAYGATTGAAGATTACATGTGGATAATCGATAGTGGAGCTTCTAGGCACATGACRGGAGATCAAGCCAGACTCTCAAATCTAAATGAGAAGAAGACCTCGTACAAGGTAGATCTTGGAGACAAAACCACTTACCCCGTGGAAGGATTTGGACAAGCCTCCATCAAAATGAAAAACATGTAACTATGTTCACTTAAGCAATGTTTTATATGCACCTGGTTTAGAAAAGAATCTTGTATCGATATCTTGCCTAGAAGACAAAGGAAACAAAATAGCTTTCATGGATGGAAAAGTGTTATCATGGCATAAAGACTCCATCATAGACAATGCTAGGGTTATTGGAAGTCGTGAAGGAAATCTGTATAGACTACTAGAACAAAATGAAGAAGCTTTTATACATAACGAATTCAACCTCAATGAGCTTTGGCACAGAAGGTATGCTCACATTAAATATCAAGCTTTACCCTTTCTCAAAAGGATGGTTGAAGGAATACCAGAGTTGCATTCTACACGTGAAGGAATCTGCAAAGGATGTGCTCTTGGGAAGAATATCAAGACACCATTCCCAAGCAACAACAACAGATCTAAGGAGATTCTAGATTTGATACACTCATATGTTTGTAGTCCAATGCTAGTAAAATCTCTAGGAGGATCTTCTTACTACGTAATCTTCATAGATGACTATTCAAGAAAGACTTGGTTATATCTACTCAAGACAAAATACAAAGTATTCAACAAGTTTCAAGAGTTCAAAGAAAAAATAGAAAATCTCATGAATAAGAAGATCAAGACGCTAAGAACCGATAATGGTGGAGAATACACATCAAAGGAATTTGTTTCATTCTGAAAATCGATAGGGATTAGGAGGGAGCTGATTGTTCCTCATAATACTCAACAAAATGGTGTAGCAGAAAGAAAGAACAGATCCATTGAAGAAACCATAAAAGCCTTACTAAATGATCAAGGTCTATCCGTGTTCTTATGGGGAGAAGCAACAATGACAACAATATATGTGATGAACATAAGTCCTCATCGTATATTGAAGGACATGACACCAGAAGAAGCCTTCTCAAGTAAGAAACCCAATGTGGAAAACCTAAGAATATTTGGATGTCCTGTTTACTCTCACATTCCCAAGGACAAGAGGAATAAACTAGAACCTTCAAGAAAGAAAGGGATATTCGTGGGATACAGTGATTCATCCAAATCTTATAGAATATATATTCCATAACAACACACAATCGAAGTTAGCAGAGACGTAACATTCAATGAGAAGATGGCCTTCAAGAAATCCATAGAAGAAAATATAGAAGAATAAGAGATTGAAGAACTTAACGAAGAAAGAACATAAAACATAAATGACGAAAATGACCTACCTGATCATCCTATGGAGCCATGTGAAAACATTGATTCAGATATCGTACCTAAGACCAAGAAAATACCAACTTGGCTTGAAGCTACCTTACAAGATGCATAAATACTCAAGGTTCCAGAAGGAACATTCAGAAAGAGTAAAAGACCTAAATGATTCTCAAGTTATGCAACATACATGATGAAGCTTCTAGATGAAGAACCTACCACATTTGAAGAAGTAGTTCAAAAGGGACAATGGAAAGAAGCGATGACAGAAGAGCATCAATCCATTATGAAAAATGAGGTATGGGAAATCATACCAAGACCTAAAGAAAAATCGGTGGTAACCTCAAAATGGGTGTACAAGATCAAACATGAGCAGACGAAAGCATGGATAAATACAAGGCAAGATTCGTAGCTAGAGGGTTCTCCCAGAAGGAGGGAGAAAAATATGATGAAACCTTTGCTCCAGTGGCTAGATAAACTTCCATCAGAGCTATCATATCTCTTGCCACTTCCATGGGATGGAATTTACATCAGATGGATGTAAAGACGACCTTCCTGAATGGAGAAATTGAAGAAGAAGTATATATTGAACAACCTCAAGGGTTTGAGGTACATTCCAGAGACACACACGTTTGCAGATTAAAGAAATCTCTATATGGACTCAAGCAAGCTACAAGAGCTTGGTATGCCAGAATGGACAACTATCTAACAAGACTTGGTTTCTCCAAGAGTTATGCAGATCTAAACCTTTATTACAAAGTCGTGGACAATGCACCTGTGATTCTACTATTATATGTTGACGATCTATTCATAACAGGTGAAGAGTCTCTTATTATCCAGTGCAAGAGGAATTAACTTATGAATTTGATATGAAAGATCTAGGTCTCATGCATTATTACTTGGGACTAGAAGTATGGCAGAAGTGTGGTGAAGTATTCCTTGGACAAGGAAAGTACGCAATAAAGATCCTTCAGAAATTTGGAATGATGGATTGTAAGTCCA
>ML806787.1:122922-146077 GCA_009831015.1 Picea engelmannii | reverse complement strand
GGAATGGTCCAGGCTCAACAATCAGGGACAAACATTCCTTAGGGTTTATACATTCTCTCCAGGGTGCACTTTGATTAGTGTAGGAAGAATGGCCCAGGGTGAGGAATGGTCCATGGCTCAGAAATCAGAAACAATCATTCTTCATTGTTTGAGAAGAATAGGGAAAATAGACCATTATTGATGTTCTATATTGAGGGCAGATATTCTTTCAGATCTCATAGATGTGAGTGAAAGATTGGCCTAGATGGTTCAGTTTATTTTTAACAATATTTTCTGTGCAGGTTGTCATCAGATGAAGTAAAGGAAACCCTAGATGAGATGTCGGCTGCAAAAATATAATTAATATGAATTAATTAGTACCCATAAGGAGAAGTCAGCCCTAGTAAGTCTTCCAGAACCACTATAAACACACGATGCCAGTCTCTCATTTGACACATTCTCAGAATTGTAGAGAGCTAGTTGTGCGCACTGTAGTTGGCAGGTTTGTGCACAAGTTTCTGGGGAAGGTGTTGTGCCAGTTTCTGAGAGGGACTATCTGATCAACTTTGGTTTCTATTCTTGCTTGGTGCATTAGCCTTTCTTGGCTATTGATTGCTACCAGTATTCTTCTCTGTCAAGGTCAAGGTGCTTGGAGGGTGGCTTCGGCCTATGGTTGGGTGACAAGGGTATTGTCAATGGTAAAACAAGCACAATCTTTCATATTCTAACAAAGAGAATAAATGACCAACAATGTCCACTTGCACAGATGGAGACCCTTCTCACCACCATAGAGGTCGGGATTTTCAAATGGAATCCACCACAACAGCTGGCTTCTGAGAGGCACTGGGCCTTTCTCCATGAGTTACAAGTACGGTATTATGGTGAGTGTAATTTAAATATTTGAGGCATTTTGAGTATGTTGTATCTTAGACTACTTTAGATTTTAGGATACATGCTTGGAAATTATGTCTTTTTCCTTGTTGCACCTTGGTTGTTGACATCGTGCCCTAGTAAGTGGTCTTCCTCAGTAATGGGTTTTCTACTAGGAACTCACTTGAAGATCCATCATATCATTCCCAACCATACTTACCACTTTCCATCACCTAACCCCCCCCCCCTCCATTTCCTTGTCTCTTGGGATTTTAGGGTGTATTGACCCAACAAGGGGTTGTCCCTCATTCTATCAGAAGATGGGGCTAAAGGCCCAAAGGGATTTTTTTTGGTTAAAATGATAAAATACTATATATAAACCTTCCATATGATTCACCCAACAATCCTAGAGAAAGAAATGAAATGCTTCTCTGTAAGAAAAGGAGGACCCACAAGAATAAATGATAGTGAATGCTTAGGGGGTTAGTTGGAGGATAGGAGGTATCATCATGAGTCGAACTATCATGATAATGGGTATCTAGCGGTATTACGCTACCATCATTTGGACACCAAGCCAAGGTAGTGGCTCTAAGTTACACAACTGAGAGAAAGGGGGTCTCATCACGAGCCAACCATCTCATTTATGGAAGGTATTTTTGAGTGAACCATTCATTATCTGGACACCATGCCAAGATAGTGGCCTTCAACTTGTTCCTTAAAACATGAAAGAAACAAATAATGAAAAGAGGATGGGCTTGGAAAAAATGCATTGCAAAAGAACGTTCCACACACCCTCTACAAAGGAACCCACGAATGAGATACTAAAACCCCTTTTGTTTCAGAACCCCATGTCCAGTGAGTCTTGATCCATAACCACTTCATCTACTTCACATGGCTTGGAGAGGGATCACTTGGGAAACACTCCTTGAACTAGGGGAAGATATACCCAATAGGACATCTCGTCAACCCTCCCATATCCAAACTTAACAAGTTGCATAATGTATTTGAGCACTTATTTATTTGACCGTGTAATCTTTGATGCACATTCTTAGGTGGCTTGTTTATTGATTTGATTTACTCATCATGATATTATGACTTGAGATCCTTGGAGGGAGTGCTTATTTGTCTTTTCAAGACCTATTTGGTGGACAATTTTGGAAGAACAATCCTAGCTTGGGATTCCATGGGGCTTGAAGCCCCTAGGATGGATGCCAAGGGCCCACATGCTAGATGACAAAGACGAACCTCTGGAAGCCTAGAAGACATCATGGATGACATGAACTAGCCCTTACATGCCAAACTTTGTTCCTAAGAAAGGAAAAATGTCACTTTTAGAATCTTGATGTCACCTAGAGGGATAGGGTTGGTGGTGAAGGTGTTTCTTGATGACATGTGGCACATTTTAAAAGAAGGAGGGTTGAATACCATGAAGATAGGATTTTTATGAGTGACAAGTGGCCTTTTGAGGCCTAACCATGCATATACTACCCCAATGACTTCTTCAAACTTCCAAAACATCCCCTAAAGGGATGATGTCAGCTTATGCTAGGGTTTCTTTAGTGTAAAAGTAAAATATTTAATATTATTTTTTTACAAGGGTTAAGATAATGGTTGTGTAACCCGCATATTATGTTTTACCCTTGCTAATGTGGAAAAATTATGTGAATGACATTTTTTATAAATAGATAACATAAGAGCGCATTACGAGATAACTCTCCCATTGTGAGAAGTAGAGGACTAAAATTTTCTCTACCCTTGGGAATTTTTGCTATCTTGTGATATGATATGGTGTCTTTTAGGTTATGGAGTTGTTGATGATGATGATGCACTAGCTCTTGGAGGTCATTTTCTTTCTATTATGGTGGTTTATCTTGGCATCTTATGGTTTATCTTGTTGTTATTGGATTGGTAAGGATTTTTACTTGTTTCTATCATAGGTTGATTTTTCTAAGGCTAGGTAGGGAGTATAAGTGCATACACCCATACTTTAGCTGTACCATAATTTTAAGCATAGAATTATTGTTTTGCAAGGGTTTGCTAAAGAATTATAAGTGCATACACCCCTTAGTTTTAAACCCTATCTAGGTTGGTTTCCTTGGGGAATAAGAGCATTTATACCCCCAAGAAGGTAGTAGCTCTAGATATTTTATTTTGACCCCATTAACCTATAATTAAAGGCACTAGTCGTTGCATTGGAGAAATAATAAGTTGCACTGGTAAATGTGAAAAGATGATATTTTGAAGTTCTTCCACTTGGACATTATTTCATGAGCCCTAAGTTATCTTTCCTCATTGAGGCATCCTATTTCATCCACTAAATCTTTATTCTATTAAAAAAATAACCCACATCCATTACAGATGCATAAATCTAACCCTTTAACCCTAGCTAACTCCTAAACTGATCCTAGAAATTGGCTATAAATTTTCCCTAACAAACTACTAACCCTAGTGCACCTCTTGAGCTAGTTTTAAGTGATTTTCATTGGATTATTTTTCTTCTATAAATATTGGTTTGATACAGTCATAAGGTTGATAAATATCATTGTAGTTATCTTTTTGTTACAACCTTGATTTTGTGCTAAAGTCTTACTATATCATTGTTGGGTTAAACTAGTTTTTACTATCTTGTCTTGTGGTTATTCTATTGGAATTTTAGCACTTATTTTGCATCTTGTGTTATCTTTTATATATTGATATATATAATTGGTTATTGTTGCAATTAGGGACATAAATATTAACTTGATTTTCCACCTAACATATTACAAGTATACACGGTTTTCATTGTGACTTGGGCATGTATCTTACTCACGGCAGGTCACACAACTCATTTGGAAACCCTTAACCTTTCCCAAGAATCTTTTCCAATTTCCTTATAACATTTAGAACTAAACTTTAGGGGCATACATCCATAATTCTCATTTTCCATCTTAATCCCCCCTAGGGTCACCGAGATTCGCCCTTTGAGGTGACTACCTCACCTCTAAAGTGACGAGAACACCTTCGTAAGGTGACGGTGGGTAGGTGCTCTCCTAGTTGTTTCCATTTTGGTGGTTGATTCAGGATTTTCCCAAACTACAACTTGTGTGATAAGACTCCCGGTATTTCTCTCCTCATGTTTCTCTCCCCCTTTGAAATAAATGGCAAAGGGTAACTCTCTTTGGGGATTCACCCCCTGTCTTCATGCTTTTGATCTTTATATCCTTCTTTTGTTCTTTCTCTTCTCCTTTGACATTAAGGGTAACCACCTTTTACGATTTCTCTCCCCCTTTCATAATTTACAAGATGTCGTGTAGATCAATGTGGGGCTTCCTATAAATTCTTTATTTCCTCTCTTTCGGTTCTTTTTTCCATTAGTACTTCCTGTTATTGTAATGTAGTGATTTATATGAAAAGAATTCATGTTAAGGTTTATTCATCTCTTGACTTCAAGTCTTCATGTCTTGTCATATTCACCAAAATGACATCAATGACATAATAATCCAACAATATTATCTTGATAGTATAACTATTCCTGATGGTTTCTCTCTGTCTTGTTGTGCCTTTCACTGTTTTCCTTCCTAATTGGTTTCACCTGTCAATATGATTTACTTCTGAGTCCATATTACTTGTTGAAATTCCTTCTGAGCTCATGCATTCTGGCATGTATCCTATTTGATTCATGTTAATTATTATCATCTAGACCTACCACATATCTCATGAATTCATTTATGTCCATATGTCTTGAAACTGTCCATGACTCTACTACACAACTGCACATAATGTTGACCCATATATTTCCTCTTATACTCCCCCTATTCATCATTCACATTACCTAGAATATTCAAGTCATATGGATTAGAATAATACTTCAATATGCTCTAATGTGCAATCATCTTCCTCTTCATCTATGGATTCATCATCTTCCTGAATTTTGACATATTCCCCTTCATCATATTCCTTAATTATAGTATATTCCTCTTCATCCTCTTCCTAAATGATGACATATTCTTCTTGGCATGTAGATTTAACATGATCTTGTACTACTGCAAATCCTGCAAGTACAATCTCTGGGACTTGTTATTCATTCAACTACTCTTCTCATTTTTATTTTCTTCTCCAAACCTTCTTGTATCTGACATCAGTGTTTTCCTTCATGAAAGGCTCCATCATGCTTCTACAGTTTTGAGTTATGGGTCCATAGATGTGGAATTTATAGCATTCGATACTGTGAGGGGCCACATAAGAATCTCTTACTTGAAAATTTATTCCATATGCTTTGCAATCCATAGCTTTATGTACAAAATTATTACAAGTAAAACAATGACCCAAAAATAAATTTTGATACTTGGAAGCAAATGATCTTGTTTATGATGTAGTCCTTCTAAATTCATTCCTTCGTTGATCATGATATTCTCTTTTGTTGTTTCATTTTCATTGATTAAATATTCTTTCATACTTGAAGGTATAAGGCCATATTAGAAATACACTTTTTTTTTATTCATTCCTCTGATGATATTGCATTCCTCTAATTGGTTGATCTTCTTCCATTACCTAAATATTCTTCTTTGAAGGCTTGGGAGTTATGATGGCTTCTTCATAACTCTTTTGTTCTATCATGGAGCTTGAACCCTTCTCAAAATGAATTTGCTTGTATCATAGTCCATACTTGTCATAGTATGGCCTTTGAGTGTTGATGATTTCATCCTATATTTTGGTGTTGTTTTGATGCATGTTATTATTCTGAAGTTCCTTTCTTAGTGAGACTATTTCTTCTTCCAGGTTCTCATTCATTTTCTCCCTTTCTTCCAACTTATTTTTGAGTGTTTCTTCAATCCTTCTGGCTTCTTCTACTTGGACCTTTAGATTCATAATCATCTGCTGGACCTTTTGAGAGTTTTTGTTGGGATTTTGAGAACCCTCTTTTAGCTTGATTAATTATTCCTTGAGTGACTTGTTTTTCTTCCTTTCTCTTTTTAGCTTGATTAAGGCATTGACTAGTTCTTCTTCAAGATCTACTTCACCTTCTACTTCATCACTTTCAATGGTTTCTTTCTGATTTTTTGTTTCCATGAAGATCACTCTTTCCGAGTCTCTATCATCATCTTTATTAGATGAGGAGCTATCCTCTTTTGAGTAGATACTTTTCTTGAAGAATATCTTTTTGTTTCTTTTCTTGTCTCCTTTTTGATATTTCTTTTCTTTCTTGGGAAATTCTTCTTCATCATTTCGGGAGTTCTCTTAAAGCACTAATCTTGGGTATTCTTCTCGGTTGATCCTATCTACCTTACATCTCCTTAGCCATATCCAGTTTCTTAAATATATATTATAAGATGTATTCTTAGCCATGCTAGGTTTCTTTCTAGAGTTGTTAATCTTGATTTTCCGCCTCTTTTTCCCTTCAACTTGGACTTCTTATCCTTATTTTTCATCTCCTTGTATGATTTATGCCTTTTTGTTATTTTTACTCATAACAAACAATAATTAGTGGTGGGATTGCATCAACCAATGGAGTTGTACAATCCATTATTTTCCCAAAATGACATGTTAAGGACAAAATATATGTCTTAGAAAGGAAAGTTCCACCTAATCTTACACCTTTTTCATTTGATTTGAGGCAAAGTTATGGTGACTTTTCCCATTTCCTCCTTTCATTCAATTAGTTGAGTACCCTTCTTAGACATTTGGTTGTTCAACTATACAATCATACACAAATATATACACTAATAGATGTGCATTATACCTTCTAATCCAATACTTAGATTTTCTCACGTACTTTAGGTGATTTCACTATTACTTTTTTTGGCGGAAAAATACATCTTATACTTACAAAAGAATATTCAAAAATATTAGTACAAAATATGGAATGGAATATATAGTGAAAATCATAACCTCTTCCTCAGTGTAATGAGGGTAGAAATAAATTCAAATTACTCACTCGGGTTCAATGAATGAGCATATTTAATCAAAAGATCAACACCCTTATCTAGGAGATGATGGTGAACCTCATCCCACCATAGAGAAAAAAAAAGGACATAGAACTCACCTCATGATAAAAAAACTATCTTGAGACTTGGACCTATTTTTCCCTTCAGATTGATGATGATGATGATGATGAGTAGGACACAGACAATGTTGATTACCATGACCATGACAATGACAATATTAATTATGCTGAAAACAATGACGACAATGATGACGATGATGACGAAGACGTCGGTGACGATGACAATGAAAATGATGATGATGATGGCACGTGATGATGATGATTATTTATGTCGATGAAAATGGCGACGCCAATGAAAGCGACGATGACGACGATGACGATGATGATGATGGTGACGATGACGACGATGACGATGATGATGACCATGACAAAGGTGATCATGAAAATGATGATGACGATGATGAGGATCAAGATAATGATGATGACGATGACAATGGTGATGACCATGTTGAAGACAATGGCAATGACGATGATGATGACAATGGAAATGATGATGACAAGGGAACTGATGATGATGTTGATGAAGATGATCATGATTTATGGCGATGATAATGGCAATGATGACGACGATGACGATGATGGTGATCATGAAAATGATGATGACAATGATGAGGACAATGGAAATGATGATGACGATGATGGTGATCTTGACAATGACATTGGTGCACGATGATGATGATTTATGGTGATGAAAATGGCAATGATGAGGATGATGATGATGGTGATAACAATGATGATGATAATGATGATGATGAAAAATTCAATGATGATTACCATGACAAAAGTGATCATGACAATGATGATGATGAGGACAATGGAAATGATGATGATGATGATGATGATGGCCATGGTGATCATGACAATGATGATGACAATGGAACATGATAATGATGATTATGATGAAGATGATTTATGGAAATTATAATGGAAATGATGATGATGACGATGACGATGGTGATAATGAAAATGATGATGATGATGATGATGACAACGATGATGGTAATCATGACAATGATGATGATGGTGATGAGGACAATGACAATGATGAGGACGACGATGATGAAAGTGGTGATCATGACAATGATGATGATGATGATGACAAGGGCAATGATGATGATGATGATGACGATGACAATGGCAATGATGATGAAGATGGTGTGTGATGATGATGATGATTTATGGCAATGAAAATGGCAATGATGATGATGATGATGATGACAATGGAGATGACAATGATGATGAAGATGATGAGGATCAAGAGGATGATGACGATGATGATGACGATGAAGATGATATATTTTGATGATGATGGAAATGATGTTGATGATGACAATGGCCATAATGATGATGATGATGATGGTGCACAATGATGATGATTATGATGATGATGATTTATGGTGATGACAATGGAAATGATGATGATGATGATGATGATATGAACGGTCATCATGACAATGATGATGACAATGATGAGGAAAATGGAAATGATGATGACGATGATGATGAAGATGGTGATCATGACAATGACTGATGACGATGATGATGACAATGGAAATGATGATTATGATGAAGCATGATAATGACGATGATGATGAAAATGAAAATGATGATTACGATGAAGCGTGATGATCATGATCATGATGATGATTTATGATGATTACAATGGCGATGATGATGATGATGATGATGACAATGGTGATGATAATTATGATGACGATGGTGATGATAATTATGATGATGATGATGATGACAATGGAAATGATGATGATGATGATGATGATGATGATGATTTATGGATATTAAAATGGTGATGATGATGATGATGATTTATGAATATTAAAATGGTGATGATGATGATGATGATGATGACGATGATGATGAACATGATGGTAATGACAATGATGATGGCAATGACGATGAAAATGTTAATGATGATGACCATGACGATGATTATGATGATGATGATGATTTATGGTGATGATGATGGAGATGATGATGGTGACAACGATGATGATGATGATGATGACGATGGTCATGAAAATTATTATGAAAATGGTGATGGTGATGAAAATGGCGATGATGATGACAATGGAGATGATGACAATGATGATGATGAAAATGGTGATGAAGACAACCATGATGACGACGATGACAATGTCGATGATGACGATGAAGACAATGATGATGACCATGAATATGATGATGATGATGACTGCGATGATGATGATTAACCCATATAAATAAATACTTTAATGAGAATAAATCATATAAAATATATAGTCACATAACTCATACATTTCATCATTTCTACAATATCATTGATCATCTTATTCATCATACAATCCTACATCTATATCATCTGGTTCAGAATCGATGTTGAAAGGATTGGCCATATCAACATCATCATCATCATCAAAGTCATTTTAAATAATATCATCGTCAATATGATCGTCGATAAATTTTTCATCTACATCTGGCTCAACATCTTTGACTTCTTCATCTGATAATACATCTACCTCATGATCCTATACATATTCTTATTCTTCAATATCATCTTCTTTTGGTACATTATAATTTACATAACTTCCTCCTGGATCATATCTAACAACGTAAAACCAACCTTACTTACCTGGAACCTCTGAATAAAATACCTACTCACATTATCTTGGAAGAGCCTAAGTTTCTAACTGATGGAGGAGGAGGAAAAGACAAGTTGGTCTAGCCACAATGTTGGGAGACTGTTGGGTGGACAATATCTTGCCATCCATCATTTTTAGGGACCTCGAGTTGTAATGAGACATGAGGAGGTACATGAATACTGGGTGCTTGTGGGGCTTGGAAAAGAGGCCCTTTAGGCCTAGGTTGGACTATTCCCTGCCCAATCCAATTGAAGAATCCGACATGAAACAATTGGCCAAGATCTTGTGAATCAGTGTCAAAGTGTATGGAGAACCTAGGCCTTCTTGGGCCTCTATTCCAATTAAATCTACCTTTGTTTCCTCGGCCATGTCTACCTTGACTGAAAAAACTCATCCTGCATGCATGATCAATTAGAAAATAGTCTTTTAAATAACCATACATGAAAACTCTTTAAAAATATGAAATAGATTTGGCTCAACAATGTATTAGACTCATGCAATCCAATCCATACAAATTGTTTCATCATTAATCAATGAGCAGGGGGTGAAAAAGGGTTCTAGGATATGTGAAGGGGTTGTATTGAGTGAAAATATGATATAATGAGGGGGAAAATACATGGTCATTTCTCAATGACAACAACAATCAATTGTAAAGCAAACCAATAAAACCTCACTGTAATCCACATAAGACACTGCCACCTTCACCTTCTTTAACACATAAATTCTCTTGACTACAATCAATCTCAGAACAGGGAGTGAAAAAATGAATATGGGAGGTGACGGGGTTTGTAATTAGCGGAAAGTGAAATAATGGAAGGGAAGAAGATGATTATTGTTCATGAATTTAATTCAATGATTCATAACACATTCTGCGAAAGGAGATGCATCAACCATCAATCATTTGACCAAATAATAATTTCTGTGCATTTAACTAGTTCACTATTCATAATCAAATATCCAACATAGTGCCACCACAAGACAATATGTATTCCACACAATTTGTAAGAGATTATGTTCCATTCATTCACATACTTTCATTTTATAACAATTTATGAACAATACCCATTTCCAATCTGCAAACTATCAAAATCAACCATGGCCCATGCATTTCTTCAATCCACAATAATGCTTCAAAAGTCATGTTTCAAATTAACAATGAAGTCACTATCACTGCAATCAGGCCTATCATTTAAATGCAATGATATTCATTAAACATTTATAAACCAAAATAATCAAGACCAAATTGCCACCCTGAAATGACAATTAATCATACAACCAACAACCACCATTTAGACACAAGCTATGCACAGGGTAATTTACCCAAGCAATATAGTTCTGCCTCTATAAAAAAAAATGTTCAATGTGACTTAAAAGATAGGACACCCATCCAACACGACTGTCATCAATAACATGCCTTCTTTAACAAGTGATCGATTGCAATAAATATACATGTTTAAAACTATGTTAGTATCTCTGACTGTGAGAACCCAAGCCCTCTATGTTATACACAGTGCGTAGCCAACAAAACACCATGATGAAACAATTCCACTTTAACAAAAACAAACACACAGTCACGGTAATAACTCAACATCTCGTGCTGAGCCATTGATTTAATATAACATTTCTTCGATTTAGTCACACCGTGATCGAATATGTTGTGCAAACTCAGGCTTATACAATCAAACAAGCATAAGGGTGCAATGGATATACTCTCTACAGTCATCCAGTCCAATATTCATTCAGCCCCAAAGAAAACCATAGTTACCACGCCCATCATTTCATTTTGCAAAACACCATACACACAACGCGATGCGTGAGAAACATCAAGCATTTGTAACCAATGCCAGCTATCATCCAAATAACCATTAATGCTAATACCATTGATTGTGTATCAACCAAACAAATTTTCCACTGTCGTAAAATCAATTTACGTAACAAGCTGTGACAACAATGCCTACCCACACATTGATTCGAATCAAGGAAGAGGCCTTGTTCCTTAAACAATACTAAGTTATTACATAAGGAGGGTGACTGTATACTTTGAAAGTGTAATTGGTAATGTATGGTTTACCACTGTTATAACAGAGCCAGTGATTGTAGACCAACTAACCCGACTTTTACATGACCAACTGGGTGAGCCCGTTCTCAAAAGTCGACAATTATGCCACCAATCAACCATAACCAAGTCATAAAACCAACAGGCTAGGCTGGTCTTTTCTACCAATATTTAGACTGGAGGATAAGGTTTGTCCCGTAGCCAACACAGGGAGAGCATAGCCATTCCTTGTAATGGTGGAAACTCTAAGGGCACGGTGCATACACATGAAGGACCACAACTCATTCATGGATAGGTATCGATCCACGACAGGGGGGCCATAACCAAAAGGTAAGTCTCTGGTTCAGATCGACAATGGTTACTTAATGCACATAGGGTATAACCCTCATGCTCTTCAGTCAAACAATCACAACACAGAGGTGAAGACAGGGCCGAGTAAAAACCCACTTAGTGACCCTTAGTCGTAAAACCAACCAATGCCAAAGTGAAGAAAACACAGTGATGCAACATGCCCTTAACCATTAAACCCAAAAATCCAAAGACTGGATTTAGTAACAATGCATGAAGATAGCTTTCCACTCAATAACAAATAATAACCCTCCACTTAAACCAACAAGAATAATAGAGAGAAACCACCCAGGGTGATCCATAACTTATACGAATTCAATATTATTGCAGGAAGAACCACAACTTAAGGACACAATTTCACACAGTTGCAACACTTAGGAAAGCACAAACCAATACACCTGAGCCAGTATCATTTCACAACTAGAGAAAAGTCACGAATGGCCAAAACAAAGAACACACCTATAATTGAATTCCTTAAAACGGGAGTTGGCCTAGAGGTTCTTCCCTGCTAAAAATGCGGAGCATAACCACAACAACAAGATCGAACAATAGCCCAATTAGGGTGGTGGATAATGAAGGAGTAAAGGTGAAGTGCAGTAAATGCACGTCGCCTCCACCCATAATGCATTAATTCATCAGTACACGCCAACACATTAACCATTAATCAAACCATGTATCAAAACCCCCACCACATTAAAAAACAATAGCACAACTTATGACATAACATAATTCAAGTCCCATATAATTCAACCATTCGCATAACCAACAACATTATCACCTTGCCAAATGTGCCACCAACATTCCATATCATATCCATTTTAAACATAACCCAATCACAATTTCATATTCACTTACTTGTTAGCTAGGCTTTAACAATAATTGTTAATTCTTTCATGCATGTAGTATAGTGAATAGGATAACTTTAAACTTTTCCCCCTTTCAATTTTTTTATTTCTTTCCAATTGTTTGCATTTAGTATAGTAAAATTGTCGAATTAGATCCCATTTGTTATAGTATTTTTTGCTTCTCTAAAAAATGTCCTTCATGCAATTTCACTAACATGCTTGTTGTGTAGGTGCGATAAGAACATAATAACATAGGGTGTAGTAACATCAGGAATCAACACCTCATAAGATCAAATCATAACGAATAACAAAAGTATCTCATCAACCATGTAAGTCATGCCGCATATCATCACAACATCAAAAGTGAACAGATATGATCTTCAATAGTTCAAGGGGGTCCCACCTACTAGTATTATTTAGTTTTTATAATAATAGGCTTTAGAAAAACTTCGTTGACAATTTTAATTGTCAACAAACTAGCGAATCCAAAGGAAAATTTGTTTCCAACAGATTTAGAACTCAGAACACATGGTTTCACAGACCAAGAACAATAATCTTAGAAGACATAACCAGAATAATTATGCAGTAGGGGGAAGTGAGCATATTTAATGGAAAGATGACTGAGTATTTGGGAATAATTGATAAAAAGTGTTAAGTATGAGGGGTTTTTTCCATTGTATTCATAATCATTCAACTGGAATATGCTCTTAGATTTTGAGGAAAAGTTATAGACTTTTTCTTAAGATCTCAATGGATGAAGAAATGGCAAGAAGAAGCGGGAAGTAACCAATTCCTTGTAAGACAACAGTGGAAATATATAACAATTTCAAGGGCCCTTCAGAGGAGACATCATAACAGTTGTTTAAGATTGATTGTTATCAACTAAAAATTATTTGTAGGAGTGTCACTGTGGAAGAATTGATCCAACATTTTATCTTGAACAAACACTAAAAGATGATAAAATAAAAAATTGCAACCAAAGTAATAATGAAGAAATTAAAACAACAACAGTAAAAGACTCAATTTGAAAAACAACAAGGAAAGAAAACTTAACTTAGAAGGCATAAATCAAGGTACTATAAGCGTAGAAAAGAAGCACAAAAATTGAAAGCATAGCTAGGCTACTAGTATACAGCAAAATCCAGACAACATTAAAACTTTTCATGTTGGTTCCTCGCAATATTTCAAGCGAGGGCTGTTAGTGTTGTAGGGAAACAATTGCTCCTGTAAATATTTTGAGATATAAGAATAAGTATACAAGAAAAAAGAAATTTGGAAAGGACCGATCACCTGTAAATATGATGTAATCATCATTCCCTTAACACGCACAATTATCTCATCAAGATAGAGATGGAGACTGACCAATTCATCGAGAGTCATGTGCATAGTGTTTTTTAAAAGCTATACCTTTATCAAGTAAGCTAAAAACCAAGAATTTTTAAGACATGGTATCACAATTAGTAATGAAAGTGGTTTTGTGAAAATTTTGCCCTTTTACTTTGATTCTCTTGTAACCAAACAAATTGTCAAGTAAGGGTCTTAATTGTGACTCTACAACCTGTTGCAAAAACATTTCAATATTGAGAGGGGGAAAGGGATTTCTCATAATCGCTTTCCTGAAAGTTCGAAGACTAATACAAGTTTTGATATTATCAGTGGTCCCCGAGGATGATTTCCAAATTGAGACCCATTCATGGTGGGTTGAAAAAAACATCCCATCCCTTAAGAAATCTCTCAAATCCCTTTGAAAGGGTGCTTTTGGTGCAGAGTTAACAAATTCTTGTTTTTGACTATCTAGTTTCATAATATGTCGAACAAGACCAGGATCAAAACCATGAAGATCCTCATAAGACCAAGAAAAAACCTTTTGAGATTCACCAAGTAGTCTGGTGGACCTCATCTCTTCTTTACCAAAACATTGGACATTTATTTTAACATCGGTTGAAGGCTTAAATGTCCTAATGTTCAGGAGGATGGTTTCAATCACCTTCTTCTGTAACTCCTCTTCTTTTTGTTTTGCTTTATTGCCTACAACACTCAAAGAAAATGAACTCTCAAGAGGATTCAAGCCCCTAGGAATATTATTATTTTCCACAGATATAATCTCCTTGGGATTAAGAGGTTCATTTCGAATGATAGCACAAATTATCTCATCATTGGGGATGGCCTTCTAGAATCCTTCATTTTCAGAAATGTATGGACGATGTAGAGATTGGAAAGAACAATTAGGCCAGTGAGGCAAGAGTTTTTGAGTAGGAGAGGCTGCAAATACAACTATCCGATCAACTATTGAATTCAAATCCATCTTAACATGAGTGATGTTGAAAGATAGAAGGTTCAAGACAAGTGCCCAAACAGTTTGGGAGTATTGTTCTATCAACTTGTCGCTAGGAGAGCATGTCTTACGTATCAGGTTCACAACAAGCTCAGAATTTTCGAAAATTGAAAGGTGACCACAACCAAGATTAAGGGAGTTCTCAATTCCTAACAACAAATCTTTGAATTCAACGACATTGTTTGAACAAGAAAACTCCAACCTGTATGACAAATTATGAATTTTTCCTGCAAGGGAAACCAAGATAATACCAGCCCCGTTACCTTCGTTAGAGTGTGAACCATAAAAGTGCATATGCCATAATTCATCATCTGGATCAATTCCTTCTAGAGGAATATTATCTTCTTCAAAAAACATGGAATACACTCCTACATCTTCTTCGATACAGTTTACACTAGATTGTGAAACACTCTCTATGTAGGGTGAAATTCTTCCTTCTATAAGGACTATAATATTCTTACCATTCCTAGGAATGGATAAATGTGTCCCGTTGAGTGAGAGGTATCCACCTGTTAGGGCTTGCCAATCTCTCCCCAAGATAATTGAATAATTTCTCACAGGCATATCAATCACCTAAATGTTGAGGGTTGTCCTTAAGCGCATAAAACCAAGGTTGCATCTTTAATATCGCCTATGGTTGTTTTTTGTAGACTATTATAGGAGAGCATGCTTCTGGAATTTTCATTTGTACATGACAATCCTAGCACTTCCATAATGATCTTCAACATGACACTTGGGCCTGAACCACCATCAATGAAGCAACAATGGGAAATATTATCCATGATCTTTACAGAAATATAAAAAGGGTTTTTTTTTACAGGGTATCTAAACTTATGTACACCTACTTTATTTACAGAGGAATCCTCTTCGTCTACCTCCTCAAATATATTGTCTACAATGAAAGATTTTCCTTCCATGAATTGTTTCATATGCATTTGTTGTTTAGGGATAGGAACCATGTCTAGGAGGGTTGCATCTGCTTTGATGTTGGCCAATTGATTCAAGATATTGTATCTGGAAGAGGCAAGAGGGGGAATGATTCCTTGACTTTCAGGAATTATAGGAACCCAGGGCATAGTAGTGGTTGAGGACGAGCTCGGGTTAGAAGAACTACGTGGAGGATCAAATTTACCCTTGGGAGCATAGGATTTGTTCCTAGTGTTAACAACCATGACATCCTCTAGCTCTACAAAGTCTAGGACAATGATTGTAGCTTCTAGTCTCTTACCAAAGATCTTATCTATGGCACTCTTCTTTACCTCACATGTGGTTTCTTCGTGGTTCTCCTCGCAAAAGTTACGACAAATCCGAGGCAGGATAGCTTTAGGCTGAAAATTGTTTTCGATCGGATTTCTAAAGGGGGGTGCAGAAGAGGATGAAGCTCTAGGGGTGAGAGGGGAGACAACACCCTTCCGCTTGAATGCTATTATATGATTGTTCTTATATTTTACTAGATGTAAGAGAGTGGACATGTCTTTCTGTCTAACTGATTCTCCCTGGGGAAGACCAGTTCTTTCAAGTTGTTCTTCATACTCTGAACAAGTATGCAGAGCGGAACCAATATTATCAATGGATTTTTACTCAAGCCTATGACGATAGGGAGAAGGCAATGCATGAAAGAGGCTTGGTTCTGAGGGCATATAAGTTCGGGGATTTGATTGTACAACTTGGTGAAATGCAAGTTGAAAGACTTGATGGTATCACCATCTTTATAAGTGACATTATTGTATTCCCTCAAATTCTCAATGGGGATTTTGGATTGTCCATAAGTGGATCAGAACCAATAGATTAACTCCTCCCAAGTAGATAGGATCTTAGGAGGAAGGTCAAATAAATTGGCTACAGCCTCCCCTTCCAAGGAATTGACAAATAAGCGCATGCATGTGTCATTGTCGTTGGCCCCTATGTTATGACAAGCATTAGAAAATTCCATTAGGTGTTTGTTAGTATTGACAATGTTATTTCCTGAAAACTTAGGCAAATTCTCTTTAAACTTTGGAAGTGGGCGAGCAGAAGGTGCTAGGTTACGAGGAGAGGACACATGCCATGGTGTGGTTGTGGCATCCTCTTTGATATGAAAAAGCCCATACTTATTAATGAATTTGGTGGGATTTGTAGTATATTGGACCAGGATATGGTGGATGTACAAGCTACCAATCACCGATGACGATGAAGATTGGGAAGATGGAGCACTTCCAGTGCCACCAAAGCCACCACTATATGCCATCTTGTGGATGATAGATAAAGGAAAGAAAGACGAGCTGGATGAATTAGATAAATTTCTCCTTAGATCACTTTGTTGGGAATACAACAAAACGTTTCTTCTTCCTATTTCAGTAATAGGATTGATTTGGGGTGACAAGCCTCTTCTTCTTCTAGAAGCCCGAGAGTCTAAGGACATGAAAGACAGGCCAAGGCTCAAAGATTTTTTTTTTTACTGTTGATGTCTAGGTTGTCTACATCTAGCCTCCAACTGTTCTTGAGCATTAATATCTCATTCAATTGCTACCCAAGAATGGGTAAGTTTGGCACGGGTATTGACAGTGTCTAGAATGGTGTTAAACATGTTCAAAGCAATGCTGGTCTATTATTGAAGACCGGACTCAATATTGGGTTGCCTTGCAACAGGAACAATCATCAATAAAAAACAGTCAAGGAATCAAACTTAGAAAAGAAAGATGTATCGATGAAAATCGAATATAAAAGTTAACCGGAGAGATATCGAAGATCTCCCCAGTACAGTTGCCAAATAAATGTTGAGGAAAAGATATGAAATGATCTTACTCAAGCATTTTTATACTTTACTTGGCTAAAGAAAAGTAGACAGGAATATCACCCCATGTTTATAGCCAACAAAAAATAACATCGTAACTCACAAGTATAAATTACGAGTGCTTAGGCTAGTCTTTTATCAACAAAAAGCTTGCTGGAAATTCACTTTTTATGTAATTTTCTGAATATAATAGTTTTTGAAATAAGTGTAAGAATAAAAGTAAAGACACCAAGATGATAATCAAGACAGATGAAACATAAAGCAATCCTTTATTTCATTCCAATTCACCAAAGAGTCATTTTCTTTACAAAATCTCATACAAAAATCTTGGACCAAAGTCAAACTTAGAAATCCCCAATGGAACATACAAAAGGACCTCTAACAGAAAACCAAAACTGAACTCTAAAAGCTGGATCAACTTGCTACATATTGCTTCCCACTCGACTCTGTAGAATAGCCTTTATCAGTCATGAAAATTAATTCACAAATAGACATGTCTACACAGACTATCAAAGATAGATCAACACCTCTGAAAAAAAAAGTGTCTGGATGATTTGATTTAGCCCTGAATATTGTTGTCTACAGTAATACCCTTCTATCACTAAAGAGAATTAGGCTTTGATGAATATATGAATAAATGAAAACTGAACTATCTCAACATAACTCAAAGAGAAAACCTTAGCATGCTTCTGCTTCTATCCTCCCTTGTTCCTCCCTTTCCTTTTGTTTTTAACAAATTAGAATTGGTTGAAGAAGTTGAACCAATTCATTAGTTAAGTTAATTAAAAGACTCAACTAACTTTATCTAGGGGGGAGAGTAATAATTTAATAAGAGTCATAAAACAAATAATAACTAGTAGGTGGGACCCCTTGTGTCTCCCTCTAGTTCATAACAATCATAACATAACCATTAGTTAAGGAAAACACACCTCCTTATGCCTCACATCAACATATTCACTTTTGGGCAATTTAAACTCATGAAATTTGAAATTATTTCAAAAATAAGCTCATATATCCAAAATAAATGAGTTGTCCAAAGATCCCTGAAGTCAATTGTCATAAAACAATAGATATAATAAACTAAAAGATCATATTTCTCAGTCTGTGATGCAACACTTCCTTGATTACTGATGTCACCTCTTGATTTTCCTAAATTTTCCTTTGGTTGTGCAGAGCCTTTAGGCCTAATTTCACTGATCACATGGGAACAGTCGTCCCTCAAACACATCTAGGAAGACATAGACTTGTTAGATCCATTTGAGGGTGAGGAGGGGGCAACAGTGGATTTTCCTTTATCAAGGGCATGGTGGGCCTCAGTTTTCAATATCTTGCTAGAATGGGAGGATTGCACTGGCGAGTGATCAGGGGCAACTTGAGAAATGGGGTTAATCGACGGAGCAGGAGGCAAAGACAAGTTGGGCCAGCCGCGATGTTGGGACACTGTCGGGTGGACAATCTCCTACCATCCATTATTTTCAAGGACCTCGGGTTGTAATGAGACATGAGGAGGTACAGGGATACCAGGTTCTTGCAGGGCTTGGAAAGGAGGCCTTTTAGGCCTAGGTTGGACTATTCCCTGCCCAATCCAATTGAAGAATCCAACATGAAACAATTAGCCAAGATCTTGTGAATCCGTGTCAAAATGTATGGAGAACCTAGGCCTTCTTGGGCCTTAGTTCCAATTACCTCTACCTCTATTTCCTCAGCCATGGCTACCTCGACTGAAAAAACTCATCCTGCATGCGTGATCAATTAGCAAATAGTCTTTTAAATAACCATACAAAACAACTCTTTAAAAATATGAAATAGATCTGGCTCAACAATGTATCAGACTCATGAAATCCAATCCATACAAATTGTTTCACCATTAGTCAATGAGTAGGGGTGAAAAAGGGTTTTGGGATATGTGAGGGGGTTGTATTGAGCAAAAATATGATATAATGAGGGGGAAAATACATGGTCACTGCTTAATGAAAACAAAAATCAACTGTAAATCAAACCAATAAAACCTCACTGCAATCCACACAAGACACTGCCACCTTCATCTTCTTTAACACATAAATTCTCTTGACTGCAATCAATCTCAGAAAATGGAGTGAAAAAATGAATATGGGAGATGACAGGGTTTGTAATTAGAGAAAAGTGAAATAATGGAAGGGAAGAAGACGATTACTGTTCATGAAATTAATTTAGTGATCCATAACACATTCTGCGAAAGGAGATGCATCAACCATCAATAATTTGACCAAATAATAATTTCTATGCATTTAATTAGTTCACTGTTCATAATCAAATATCCAACATAGTGCCACCACAAGACAATATGTATTCCACACAATTTGTAAGAGATTTTGTTCCCTTCATTCACATACTTTCATTTTATAACAATTTACAAATAGTACCCATTTCCAATCTACAAACTATCAAAATCAACCACTGCCCATGCATTTCTTCAATCCACAATAATGCTTCAAAAGTCATGTTTCAAATTAAAAAGGAAGTTACTATCACCGAAATCGGGCCTATCATTTAAATGCAATGATATTTGTTAATCATGTATAGGCAGTAACCAAAATAATCAAGACCAAATTTCCACGCTCGAAATGACAATTAATCATACAACCAACAACCACCATTTAGACACAAGCTATGCAAGGGGTAATTTGCCCAGGCAATGTAGTTCTTGTTGGATTAATGAGAGGGGGGGTGAATAAGTAATAGCGTAATTATAATCATTTTTCTTCAAATGTTATATCAATGTAGAATTATTATCCAATAATGATCAGTAAGAAATAAACAATCACACACATACACAGTACACCAGTGTTTTACGTGGAAACTCAAATCAAGAGAAAACCACATAATGCTTTTTCTTATATGTCTTAAAAAATTACATTCATTGGAAGCACCAACTTCCTTTGTTTTCCAGCTGCAACTAGGAGGCTTGAACCCCCTAGTTTCTGAGGCTACAAATTGAGGGAAGCTCCAACTCCCCAATTCTCTGGCTACAACCAGAAGGAGGCTACAACCCCCTATGTTCTCCGGATACAACCAGAAGTTGGCTATAGCCATTTGTCCTTGCCTCGTCCTTCCACCCTGAAGTAGAAGTAGAATGATGGAACCAATGTCACACTATCACTATGAGATATAACATTGTAAAACTGTACCAATAAATATGTACCATGCATCAACCATGCATCAACCTGTACCCCAACCTGTACCATAAAAAAGTGCATCAACCATGCATCAACCTGTACCAAACAACTTATAATCAACTTGTACCAAACAAACTGTAATCAACTTGTACCATAAACAAATGCATCCAACCATGTACCAAGTATGTACCAATAATGTGTCAACTACTCCTCAATATGTACCAACATCATCAACTATACACCTCATGTATGTGCTAACTCATCAACTACTTGTCTCAACCATGTACTCAACATGTACCTCAACCAAAATACCTCATCAATTTCATCATCCAAATCTGATTTGTAGCTCTGCAATAGACCTGGTGTATATGATCACATTCCTGCAAACCTTACTTAAATTTAACATCCAAAGACTAGCATTTTCATCAAACTTTTCTTTAGTCTCACATGCCTAGTTTTGGATTAGTTAAGAACCCTAACTTGAAGTAATCATAAGTTTGAAACAGTAATGTATAAACATCTAAAACTGATATACAATGTTCTTCAGTGTTTTTTATGCAATCCCTCCAGGTTTCACTACTTGGAACCTCTCAGAAAAGGGGTTACAACAAAAATGGCATACCTTGTTGAATTTTGGATTATTCTAGAAAGCGACCTTGTAGAGCATACCCCGCATGAAATATTCGTTGAATTGATCTGAATATTTTACAAATAATACTAAATATTGTAACCTAACCAACACATTTGGTCTCACTGAATTTGGACATGTTATGAAGAAGTTATGACGTTTTTACTCGAAACACCTGTTTTTGACTAGTTTCAGGACTAGCCACAAACCCTATTTTCCAAGGAGTGTAACTCCCAAAATGAAACAAACCAAAAGTTAAATTTTTTACCATAGATACTTGGGTATGTTTTCTCAATGTAATAGAAATTTCATGGTCTGAGTCATTATAGAAAAAAAGTTATAGTGAAAATGGTGAGATGACTTGTAAATAACATACCTTATAAAGCACCATCAAAACAATTTATCCTTCCTTGCATTTCAGCCTTATTTTCTTCACCTTCCCTCAGAACTCAGGCTTATATATCCTTGGTTACCTCATACACCTATACATATTCAATATTCTCAAGTGTGATTAAAATGAGAGAGCCTTGTTGTCGGCCCTTGACCAAGTTTGAGGAAACGCTTGGTCATATTTGACCGTTTTTGGAACTTCTACAGCTTGTCAAAGATGGAGCGCAGCGCGAAGTAGAGATCATGGAAGCTAGACCCCTTTCTTGGGTCCTTTTTGGGTTTTTGGGGATAATGCAATGGCTATGGGATGTCGGTCCATGGTTTTACCCATGTTTAGGCCTATTTTGTAAAGTATAAATAAGTAGCTAGGCAATGTAAGAGAGGCCGATAACCTAAGTGCTAGTAAAGGATTTGTGTATACTGTGTGACCGAATTGCAGAGCTGAGTGAAAGTGTTGTAAGTGCTGAGTGCATGAATTGTAAGAAGGCTATGTGCTAGATCTAATCAGGGAAGGAGGATTTGGCGAGGTGTACACAGATCTCCTATCCTTTGCGGAGTACAAGTTTGAGCTCTGTGCTGTACTCAGATTGACCAAAGATAATAAAGAAGAAGAAGAATTTGTGGACATAGCCCTAGGGTGGGGGTGAACCACGGTAAACCTGTGTGTTGTACTCTGTGCTTCGACCTAATGTGTTTGTCTCTTTCCATGTGTTGTTCTTTGATATGATTATGCTATGTGCTTTGCTATGATATAATTAGATAGATCTACTTTGCTTTGTGCTTCTTAGATGTATGGAGGTAGATCTGACATATATGAAAGTGATGAGTGCTAGAACTATTTTTCATTTTCTAAGTGCTAACTTAACCTAGATCTAAGTGAATGCTGCGATGCTCTGTGCCATTTGTAGAGTGCCATGAGGGTTAAATGCTGATGAATGATCTATGCTAAAGTGTTTGCTAAGTGTTAGAATCATAGATCTGTTTCTCATCTAAGGTTGCAGACACCTGAGTCTTTCAACCACCCCTACCTCTACCTTGAGTTAGACTTCATCTGCTTCACAGGTGTTGCCAAAAGGGCCGGTAGTTAGGGTTTTTTTGGTGCGTTGTTGAAGCGTTGAACCCTGGGTCTTCCCCTGTGCGAACAAATGGTTCTG
>ML806787.1:70323-85265 GCA_009831015.1 Picea engelmannii | reverse complement strand
AACACTTTCTCTTCTGGGAAGGTTTTGAGACCCAAACTCAACCTATAAATGAAAAGAAGAAAGCAGGCAAGAAGTAGTCAACTCCTCAGAGTAGCTCAAGGAGAAGGAGAGGTCTCCTAAAGCCACCAGAAGACAAAAATTCTATCATAAATCCCCAGAAAGCTAAAAAGAAACTAGATTTTGAAACAAACTCAGAGAAATCCACAGTAAAAAGGACAAATGCTCTAAATATGCCATACACAGATTCAGACACAGAACCAAAAAAGGAAGATGAAATTCCAGCCATCAAAATTCCAGAGCACTCCATGGAACCTGCAAAGGATTTTGAAGTTTTTACTTCTAAAGATGAAGGTGAAACCTCAAGAAATAAGAAATCAAAGAAATCACAAAAGATTAAGAAGCTGAAGGAGATAATAACACAATAGGAGATTCTATAAAGGGTGATAAAGGAAAGATATAAATCTTTGTCAGAGAATTTTGCAAAGACCAATGCAACTTTTGAGAAGTTGGCACATGAAAGTATAAAGGATAAGAAGAAGAAGAAAAAGATTACAAAGGATTATAATAGCTTATGGTGGTTAACTAAGCGCCTGAAGAGGAAAATCAAAAAGTTGAAGGAAAAAATTACCACACATCTAGATTTACAGGTGCTGGCACAGGTTGTTGTAAATTTGCAGGGAGATCAATAAAATAAACAATGATTTTTTATGGAACAACAATTTTGAATACGAAAGGTTTTCCTTTTTTATTAAAACAAAACTTTCACCAGCACAAAAGGCACAATTATAACCAATTAGCTATTGAAAAGCAGAGCTTTCATCAGCTAATTAGCAAATCCTAAGGCGAAATAGCTGGTGAAACCGTAGAATAAGAATTTTGAAGATTTGAGCTCGAACTGAGTGATTTTTGGGTGATTTAAAGGATTAGAGAGCATCAAAAAGATTAATCACCAATTCATAAAATATTCAGTTTCAAAGATTTGTGGAGATTTTGGAGGTGAATGCTTAGTTGGTCAACTAAAGCTTTGTTCACAACTGTTGAAAGTTTTCCAACTACCGAAGACATGTGTCATTTCCTACATGACACATCAGATACATAGCAATGATGAAGACTAGATATCGAAGACAAACTTTGAAGACAATTTGATTCATATGAACTAGTTCTTAGTTATCCTATTGTATTTAGTTTTGTTTTCTGTTTTCTATATCTGGAAATCCAGATCCATTTTTCAGGGATCTAAGATCTATTGTAAAGCTTATAAATACTTTTCGTTTTGATAAAGTAAAGGTTCGATTCTGGATAGCAGGAAATACTATATTGTAAACAAATCTTTCATAGGATAATACAAATCACAGTTTTCTCTCTCTATTGGTGTCAGATTCTCATCTTTCCTTCTATACTCTTATTCAAGTTGTTTTAGCTGCAGAATGATTGTCACGTCATTGGTTAGCTCATAACTTGATTAATAGTTTCTTATCATTGTTTATTAAACACTACATTTGTATTTGGTTTATAAGCATTATTTTCTCACCCACTTAAAAGCTATCATCTGATTATTGATCCTTGAGAGCACTGATTCATTTGATTCTCATTTTGACTATATGAATACCATAACTGTAATTGAGTTATCCCATTGATCTGCACATACAAAATACAAAAAACAAGTTTACCTTAAGTTACAAAGCATCTTTGACCCACAACCTCAAAGAGTTTTTGGAATGATAACACCATCCTAAATAGATTTGGTCATTTTATGAGTAAGTTGTGGCTCACTTTTCAGGTTTCTAGCTTGCTCACATGCTCATGTTTCAAATTCACATACTACAATTTAGTTTTGTGGTGATAATATTCATGTTATAAGTTGGCATCAAATTCACAAAAAATATCCTAAGAAAAACCACTACTCCATTTCTTTGATCACATATGGACAATGTTAATGTTGTAATCATGATTCTTAGTTGATATTGTTTTGAGTATTTTCACACAAAATCATAATCCTAAAGAGTATAATCCACTAACAACATCACATAATTCTTAAGGATTAATTCTTGTACACTTTTTGGAGACATCCGATTTCTTTGAAGCACCCAATCTAGCATCTTTCATTTCAACAATCTAAGTAAGGAATTAACCCATTGAATAATCATATCTAAAACTTTGTTCACACTGCCAACTATTTTATGTGATTGATCTTTCATGGTTTGCACTAATGATAACATTGTTAGTTATTTATCTAAGGAACATAGTTTGTACTTAAAACATCTCACGTGTTCATGAATCTTTCATTTTAATGTTGTATTTGAGAACTATTTAATGTTTTTGGATATATCACAAGTTTAACTATGAAATTTGGAATCAATTTTAAAGTCATATGGATGACTCTTTTCTAGAATACTACATTGTTAACACCACTTTCTTATAAATGGTTTACACACTCTTTGAGTTCCAATTATAGAATTAGGCATTGGAGCACTATCTTATGATTGGAATTCACCCTAAAGTTCTAACGATTCACGTTACATTTCTAGCATTACCTCGTGGATGATTTATAATTGTTTTCATATCTCAAATCCACATTTCCTTTCATATTTAGTTGTTGGTATTAATTTGTGGAATTGTGACATATTGTGACATTGTGATTACATGCATACTTTGGGTTGATCTAATAAATCAAATTTTTACTCACTATATCACACCTCCTTCACATATTTAAAAGTTTGCACTCACTATAACACACCTCCTTCACATCTTTAAAAGGAAATTTGATTGATTAGTTTAATCAAATAATTTACTAACTGAAGCTAATACCACTCCCACACTACAATGTGTTGGCTAGGTTGGCTTTAAGGACAACCCCCTAGGTTAGGAACCCCAATATCCTTAGTCTAAAGTGAGAGGAAAGGACACTCAGTACTACATGTGGGATCAAAATTTGACAAAAACTTCCGATGATAAGGATAAATTCAATCATATCATCACAAATTATGACACAATATTAAATAAAAAAATAGTATATCATAAACCATATGACATATTGTTCCCAAATATTGTTTCTTGTTCATATATTATACCAAACCAAAAGGTATATGATGTTTATGAGGTGTACATGTTTTTCTGCATTTTGATTTTCTTTTTTGCCTACATCTCTCGATGAAAATGAACTTTCTAGAAGAGTCAAGCCCTTCAGAATTTTGTTGTCTTCCATGGATATAATATCCTTGGGATTATATGGTTCATTTTTTATGAAAGAACATATGCTTTCATCACTAGGGAAGACCTTCCATGACTCTACATTGTCAGGTATATGAGGACGATATAAATATTGAAAAGTACAATCAAGTCTTTATGGCAAAAGTTGCCGAGTAGGAGAGGCTGCAAAAGCAACTAACCTGTCAGCCATTGAATTCAATTCCCTTTTAACATGAGTGATGTTAAATGATAGTAAGTTCGAGACAAGCACCCAAACAGTTTGGGTGTAGCATTTCATTAACTTGTTGGTAGGAGAATATATTTTGCATAGAAGGTTCAAAACAAGCTCAAAGTCCCCAAAAACTGTAAGGTGTCCACAACCCAGATTATAGGAATTTTCGATGGCTAGCAATAATGCTTCAAATTAGGTGACATTGTTTGTGCAAGCAAACTCTAACTTATAGGAAAATTTGTTAATTTTACCTACAGGTGAGTATGAGATAATTCCAGCTCCATTACCTTCATTGGAGCATGAGCCATCAAAGTGCATATGCCACATTCCATCCTCCAGGTCAATTTGTTCCAAGGTAGTGTTATCCTCATATGAAAATATGGAGTAGACTCCTAAGTCCTCCTTGACATAGTTTACATTAGGATTTGGAATGATTTCTATATACGTTGAGATTACTCCCTCCCTTAGTACTATGATGTTCTCTTCATTTCAAGGAATGAATAAGTGTGTCCCATCAAGTTAAATATATCCACCTATCAAGTCTTGTCAGTCTCTTCCTAAGATGATTGAGTAGTTACTTACTGGCATGTCAATTACCTGAATATTAAGGGTTGTCCCTATTTCAGGATGTGCACATAGAACCAAATTCACATCTTTGATTTCAACTATGGTCAATTGTTGTAGACTATTATACGAGAGCATGCTTCTAGCATTTTCATTGGTACAAGACAAGCCTAGCTCTTCCATAATAATCTTCGACATCACGCTTGGGCCCGAACCGCCATCAATTAGACAACAATTGGCTATTTTGTCGATAATCTTTACAAAAATGAAAAATGGGGGATTTTTTACAGGGTGTCTAAAACTGTTTACACCTACTTTATTTACACTAGAATCCTTTTCTTTTACTTGTTCAAAGAGATGGGCTATGGTGGAAGATTTTTCTTCCATGCAATTTTTTAGATGCATTTGTTGCTCAGGGATGAAAACCATGTCCAGAAGAGTAGCAATGGCATTGATATTAGCCAATTAGTTGAGAATGTTTTATTTGGAAGAGGGAAGAGGGGAGGGAGTTCCTTGACTTTCAAGAGTATTGGTAGCTTGTTCAACAACAGCTTGCGAAGATGAGCTTGGGATAGAAGAAGTATGCGAGGGATCATATTTTCCTTTTGAAGCATATGATTTATTCCTAGTGTTTATGATCATGACATCCTCTGGTTCTGCAAAATATATAAAAACAATGGTAGTTTCATGCCTTTTGCCAAAGATTTTATCTCTGGCACTCTTATTTACCTCACAAGTACTTTCCTCGTGATGTTCCTCGCAAAAGTTACACCAACTGCGAGGCATGATGGATTTGGGCTGAAAGTTGTTTTCATTGGGATTCCTAAAATATGGTGAAGAAGAAGATGAGGCCCGAGGAGTAAGTGAAGGGAAGTTTCCCTTTCGCTCGTATGCTATCATTCGGTTATTCATATCCTTTACAATTTTTAAGAGGGCGGACATGTATGTTTGTTTAATTGAGTCTCCCTTGAGAAGACCTGTTCTTTCTGGCTATTCTTCATACTCTAGAAAAGTATGTAGGGAGGAACCTGTTGATGGGTCTTAAATCCCTTGAATCAATAGTAGGAACCAAACCTGCCACTGAGCCCCAATTAGACTCTGCAACGTTTGAAGATGGAATGTTTCTCCAGCTCTTGCGATCCGACCAATTTATTGATGGGCTTTGTGTTTTCTTTTGAAGGCTCTTCCTTCAGTTAGGACTTTTATCTTTTGTATTTTCTCTCGGGTGGGGTTCGTATGAGATATGAAAGCCAGTATAAACAACCTTGACAACGAACAGAATTAAGTTTTAACTACCGAGGAAGAGGCCGAGCTTGGGATAACCCGCTGCTCAAACATGCAGACAATGATTCTATACCATAGGCCTAGTACTAATACATTAATCGTGTGAGCATCCAATTACTGTCTAAGAAACTAATTATCAAAAAGAAAGCACATATTCAATAAGATAATGGAAAGAAAAATAATTCATCTACCATAACCATTCATCACATAGTAACACCACGATTTATCTTCATCATTAAAGAAAAGAACATCAAAACATTGCACCAAATAACTTGACAATAGAATTAATTGCTCTTATTCATTACTGCATCATTCATGAAACATGATAGGAAGTATTTCTTCTCCAAGTCCAATCACATGCATCTAATGAACATAGTTTGTCTTTGGTCCAAAAGGACTCCTCAATTCATAGCAGCTTCAAAATAATTCTTAATGACCAACAAAAAGAAAGAGTTCTTACAATGACCATCGACCCTTAACTAATTGGTAGAGGTATTTATTTATAATATAAATTTTAACTAAAATTAACGGCTAAGTGCAATTTAAGCGAAGCAAAAATCGCCACATGGCGTTATCTTGTGACAATTTATTTAACAGTCAAATTGGCGCCGTTGTCGGGGAGAGGAGACTGAAGCTCAACTTTCCTGGGAGATGACATAGAGCTGATCTTTGATGATAGACAAATATTAGACATTACATTGGTTGTAATCATCTATCTGGCGACTCCACAAGCTCATCCAGGCTCCAAAGAAGATTAGTACCAGGGCGAATCCACAAGAATCACCTATCACACAAGTGCCCAACCCAGAACTAATTCTTAGAAGAGGAATATCATTTCAAGGCTAGGCTTCAAAATCAAGTACCCAAAGTAATCCTCTTTCTCATTCTAAGAAATCCATAGCAGAAAACACTGGATCTTCTTCCTCTAATATTGTCAGTGAAAAAGCGTCTGTAACAACTGCAGAAGAATCAATTATTTCTTATCAAGAGGAAAATGTCATTACATAAGAAGTGATAGGCTCAAATTTGGTTGAAGAAACATCTAAAACTTTAGAAATAAATCACAACTCATCAACCCTTGAGTCTTTTCACTCACAGTGGGAAGAAGACCATATACACATTCACACTAGCCTCCTTGTTGTAGAGCATATTCTTCAAGAACTGTCTGCTAAAGGTGAGGAAAACTTGGTTGAACAACTTACAAAATTCTATATAGCCTCATAAAAAACTTATTTCCCATTAGAGAGTTCTTCCCCTTTTAAATTAAATCCCCCCAGTGCTGAGGAATCGGAGAAAAGTCTATCACCTCTTTCACCAATAATCATCATGGTTGCACCTCCTCCTTTGACCAAGATGAAACAAATCCTCGCTACTAGGTATGCACCATTGATATTGCCAAATCTAGTATCATCCATGCCTACAGGAGACTATCAGAAGTATATGACCAAATTTACAGGTGAAAGTGATGTAACTGTTGAAGAACATATAGAGGCCTTTTACAGTTATGCAAAAAACCTTAACATTGAGGAAGAAGATGTTTGGACTCGATTTTTTGTCCAAAGATTAGATGGTCATGCCAGGAAGTGGTTCAAAGAAATTCTTGTTGGTTCAATAGTGGGCATAGATCAATTGGACGGTATCTTTTTGAAGCACTGGGGTGATAGAATATATTTCTTGTACTATATTACCGAATTTGTAAATCTCATGAAAGAAAATGGTGAATCAGTCTCTGATTTCACTAAAAGGTTCAATAGGATGTACAGTAAAATTCCAGCTGAGATAAATCGCTTAGATACCTCTGCCAAAATCACATATGCAAATTCTTTTGATTCAAAATTTTGTCTGTTGTTGAGAGAAAGAAGGTCACCTACACTATCTCTGATGCAAGATTCTTCCCTTGAACTGGAATCAAATATATTGGTTGCTTATAAGTTGAAGGGAAACATTGATAGAAGAAAGCCTAGATATGAAGCTTCTTCTTCATTCCATACTAATCCAAAACTAGACAAGATGGCTAAAATGTTAGAGTCTTTAACTTCTGAGATATCTAAACTTAAAATTGAAAAAAATCAGCCTGTCAAGGGAAGGGGTACTTACGATTATACAAACAAAAATTCCAATCAGAATCCAAACAACTTCAAGAGAAATATTCAACAAGTGCAGATTTTGCAGAGAGAAAGAAATCCTACTGAGGATCAGAAGATAAAGGATCCTCTTCAAAATGTTGTGATGGAAGAATATGATGAAGATGAATGTCCACAAGATCAAGATGACCATATTCATTGTTTCAAAGAAGAGTTGGAAAAATCATTTTTGACTCAAAATGATTATGAGGAGGCCCTTACAAATGAACAAATTAATGAACTTTCTGATGACAATGGTGTATTTCAGGCAGATGAGAAAAATAGATACAATCTCATATCTAAGGTAGTTGTTGTAAAACAAAGTACTACACCTCCTCAAAAGAAAGACCGTGTACCTGCCAAGCAGCAGAATCAAGATCAACAAAACTTAAAGGAACCACAGATTGCATTAAAATCACCATCCCATGAGTTAAAAACATCTGACAAGACCTCATTATCTTTTAATGTTGGAGCATAAATCCAAAAAATTGAAATTCCAATCCCTCTAGTTGAGTTGATGAAAAATGAGTCATTTAAGAAAAAAAAATTGAGCACCCTTGATCCTAGATGCACTTCCGACTCTGCTGATATCCTCAACATTCAATATAATCAGCCTACTATTGTCCTAGGTCCTATTATTGAAGATAGGGATGAGAGTTGTCCACCATTTTACATTTCTTTGAACATTCATGACAAAATATTTCATAATTGTCTCTTAGATTCAGGTGCATCTCATAATATGATGCCAAAGGATGTGATGGAAGAGATTGGTCTATAAATCACTAAGAATTATCATGATCTTTTCTCTTTTGACTCTAAGAGAGTTAAATGCCTTGGTCTTATTAAATATTTGGCAATGACTTTGACCTCAGCATCAATGAAAACCATGGTGATGGATGTGGTTGTGGAAGATATCCCTCCCAAATTTGGATGTCTCTTGTCTAGATATTTCATGAAAAGAATTTGTGGAACTTTGCAAATGGACCTATCATACGCCACCATCTTGATGTTTGGTGGAGAAAACAAAAGGTTGTACAGAGAATCTCAGCTTGCATACATAATCAGTGATGATCATAATTCAGTCAATCACCCAATTTATTTAGTGGACACAAGTATGAGATCATGTATACTTCAAATCAATGACACTCTTTTAGAATCATTATTACTTAGGAAGCCCATTCTGCAGCCAGTAGAAATAGGTGAGAATGATTTGTGGACAATGTTTTTTGATGGGGCATGTACAAGAGAATCAGCAGGAGCAGGCATAGTCATTATTTCCCTTTTGAAGGAAACCACTCATTTGTCTTTTAAGCTTGATTTTAAAGCAACTAACAACATTGCAGAGTATGAGGCGCTACTCCTAGGATTAAATGCATCCAAAGAGATGAAGATTCAGAGACTACATGTATTTGGAGATGCAGACCTAATAATTCAGCAAGTAAACAAATCCTTCCAGGCCAAACATGTTAGGCTAAAATCCTGTAGAGATGAAGTTTTGGCAGTGATCCATGCCTTTACAAATTTCAAGATTACTCATGTTCCTAGAACCATGAATGAATTAGTTGATTCATTGGCTATTTCAGCCTGCTCTTTCATACCTCCATTACCTCCTAAATTAAACTATGAAGTCCAGGTGAAGTATATGCCATCACTCCCTGATAATGTAAAGTTTTGGAAGGTTTTTGAAGATGATGTTGAACTCACTAGATTCCTTGCAGTAATGGATGAGTTTGTAGCTTTGTAGATTGAATTGGAGAATGAACACGATGAAGAAGCTGAGAAGCCAAAGCTAAGAAGTAAAATTGGAGCACATGAAATTGTTCAATTTTCCACTAACAAAATTCCTAAAGGATTGGTCCCTTTAGAAAGGATTTTTGATAATAATGGTGTAGATGTCAAATTGGAAAAGAAGGAAGAAGACTCAGATGTCTTTCAATTTAATGTAGCCTGTGAATAAGATCCTAAATATGTGAACTTAGCTTCTCATTTGTCTGAAGAACAAAAGGCTGATTATGGTGAGTTGTTAAAATAATTTGTTGATATCTTTGCTTGGCAATATAGTGACCTGAAAAAATTCAACACTGAGATAATTCAACACAAGATTCCTTTAAATAAAGATACTAAACCATTTAGGCAGAAGCTTAGATCTTTCAGTCCTATGTTGTTGCCTACCATGGAAAAAGAGATCAAGAAATTATTGGATGCTAAAATTAGTATACCTCTCAGATACTCAGATTGGATTTCTAACCTTGTACCTATCAGAAAGAAAAATGGAGAGATCAGACTTTGTGTGGATTTCAGAAATTTAAACAAGTGTTCTAGGAAAGACAACTACCCACTGCCCAAGATGGAACACATTTTACAAAAGGTGTCAAGGTCGAGTGTGATGTCCTTTATTGATGGATTCTCCAGATACAATCAGAATGTTGTCCATCTAGATGACAAAGAAAAGACTTCCTTTACCACACCATGGGACACTTTCATGTATGAAAAGATGCCTTTCAGACTGATGAATGCTGGAGCTAGTTTCCAGAGAGTGATAGACATCGCATTCATTGGAGAGAAAGACAAATTTGTTCTGATATATCTTGATGACATAACTATTTTTTCAAGTAGCCATGAAGATCATTTGCAACATTTGAGGAAGGCATTCCTAAAATGCAAGAGGTATGGCATTTCTCTTAATCCTAAGAAATCTAATTTTTCACTTAAAGAAGGGAAATTGCTTGGACATATTGTTTCAGCCAATGGGGTAAGGATTGATCCTAAAAGAGTAGAAGCCATTAAAAAATTGTCTCTTCCTAGATCAAAAAAGGATATTTAGTCTTTCCTTGGAATTATAAACTTTATCAGGAGGTTTATAGCAAACTTTGCAGAACTTACAAAGCACATTAATTGTATGTTAAGAAAGAATTTTGAAGTAAGATGGACTAAAGAAGCTAAAAACTCTTTCAATGCTATCAAAGAAGCCATTATAACAACCCCTGTTTTAATCAGTCCTAACTTTGACAAGGAGTTTTATATCTTTTCATTTCCTTCAAAAGATACAATTGCAGTTGTACTATTGCAGATAAATGTTGATGATCAGGAGCAGCCAGTTTCCTTCTTCAGTAAAGTCTTGAGAGATGTTGAAGTAAAGTATGACCCATTGGAAAAACAAGCATATGCACTCATCAAGTCATTAAAAGCCTTTAGGATTTACAATCTTCAAGCCAAGGTAATAGCTTATGTACCTTCAAGGTCAGTTAAATATGTGCTTATACAACCCGGCATAGATGGAAAAAGGAGTAAGTGGATAGCAAAGTTAATTGAATTTGATGTCGAGATCAAGCCAGCAAAACTTGTGAAAGGTCAAGGCCTTTCCAAGCTCCTTGCAGAAGAAAATTGTAAGTTGCTTGAGATAAATTTTGTGGGTATAAATGCAGAAGACATTTAGGTTTCAGAAGACAGAGGTAGTGATAATTTGCAGGTTTCTCCTCACCTAGCTGACTATGAATGGTACAGTCACATTATTTATTTTCTGCAAAATTTATCAGTTCCTTCAGATTTGACAAAAACACAAGGGAGAGCCTTAAAGATCAAAGCCATAAATGTTTGCATTAATGACAACTTATTGTTTTGGAAAAATACAACAGGGATACTCTTGAGGTGCATAAACCAAGAGGAATCAACTAAAATCATGATTGAATTTCATAATAGTGAGTGTGGAGGACATCATTATTGGAAGACTACCACTCATAAAATCCTAAGTGTTGGTTACTATTGGCCATCCTTATTTTCAGATGTGTGTAAATTTGTGAAAACATGTGACAAGTTCCAAAGGTTTTTAGGCAAGCAGTAGCTTAAATCTCTTCCCCTCAAACCTGTTGTGGTCACGGGTCCTTTTCAGCAATGGGGTTTGGACTTCATAGGTGAGATTCATCCACCTTCTAGAAATCATCATAAATGGATCCTTGTGGCTACTGATTATTTTACCAAATGGATCAAGGTCATTCCTACAAGAAATGCCAATCACACTGTCATCATTAATTTTCTGCAAGAAAACATATTCTCCAGATTTGGCTGCCATAAGAGATTAGTCATAGACAACGCTGTTGCGTTTAGTGATAAACACTTGGTAAAATTATGTGAAGAGATGGGAATTCAGCTAGTACATTCTACTTCTTACTATCCACAGGGAAATGGTTTAGTTGAATCATCAAATAAGAGTTTAGTTAGAATCATAAAGAAGTTTCTTGAAAAAAATAACAAAGGTTGGGATTCCAAGTTGAAATTTTCTTTGTGGGATGACAGAGTTACAAATAAAAATTCAATTGGCACATCCCCTTTCCAGTTGGCATATGGCACTGAATCCATCTTTCTTGTTCAACTTGAACTACCAGTTGCAAAAATTTTACAAGAAGATGACTTTGAGCCAAATGATCTAACTACGAGGATCCACAATTTGGTAGAGATGCATCAAGATAGAGAGAACCTTCTGGAAAAGACAGAGTTACACCAAAGGAAGATGAAATAAATTTTTGATAGAAAAGTTAAGACATATATTTTCAAGGTAGGGGATCTGGTTCTAAATGGGATGCACCAAGACAGGAAAAGGGAAAACATGGCAAGTTTGATACACTCTGGATAGGTCCATTTGTCATAGCATCAGCTCAACAGAACAATACTTTTGTCCTCCAAGATCTTGCAGGTGAAGAAGTATCAGGTGGCCCATTCAATGGGTGGTTTCTAAAACTCTACTTTTCATGAGGATTTCCTTAAATCCTGCTTATTTTTTCATATCCTTTTCAGTTTTGTTTTTATTTTGTTTTCGTCAATAACTCCATGCCCAATGGAATACTGAGTAAAATCATTTTTGATTTCAATTTGTAAATAAGGCTACTGAATCAAACTAGGTTCTTGGAAACCTCACAAGGAGGTCTCCATCCCAGCTAGAGCCAAATGTTATCTCCCAAAATGAATCAGTCAATTTGTTCCTTTTTGTAGGTGATAGCATGGTCATAAATTAGGATCCTATATAAATTTTTAGAATTTAGAAGTGTCAAAGTATAGGATTTAAGATGTTATCCTAGAAATAAATCGATCATCAAAAGGTCTTTTCAAAAAATCAAGAAAAATATTTTCAACAACTAACATCTGTTTTGAAGTTGAAGTTAGCTGGTGAAAGCCTCAGGTTTCAACGACTAAAGTGTACTCAGTAGCAAGTGATCCGGTGAAAGTGTTAACACGGGTTTTCCTCCAACGACTCCAAAAACCCAAAAAGGATATGTCGGACACACGCCATACGATCATCATGGAGAGTTAATGGACACAAATGAGTGGTGACATCTTTTCATCATGTTCTAGCAAGACATCATGATAGATTGCACTCACAAATTTTGTGGGGTAGACAGAGAAGGGTTTGAAGACGTGACACACTATTAATCATCTTTGCAACCAGAGGATAAAGTACCAGTTATCTGATGACATCAAATCAAATCATCATTTCCTATTTCAAAATCACGGTGTTCAAAAAATTCTATTATGGGGTTCCATATTTCATTGATAACACAGGGTCATTTTCACCAGCACCAGCCCTTTCCTTATTAACAAGTTTACTGTTTCAACCATGCACAAATTAGTTGGTTATTAAGTTGCAGATGGAAAGGAAGCAAGCAGGATGACTTTTGAGGAAAGAATTAGACAATTTATCTTTTTTGCAGTCTTATCCAGAGGTGCAGAAGCATTTCTCAGATGCAGGTTGTATGACGTATGTGGAAAGGTTGCAGGAAGGCTATCACCAGGAAATAGTAGAGATTTTTGCAAAGTCATACAATGGAATCAAAGATACAATGGGCTCTCTGGAACTAATATTTGATGAAGTTTCCATCGCTTTAACAACCGGCTTACCCAGAATAGGCCAAAATTGGTTAAAAACAACAGTGACCAAGAATTTGGATTTTAGATCATACCTCAAGACATAATTCTGAAGTATAACCTGGAAGAAAAGTATCCCTGTTTCTTACCTTGAAGATGAATGGCAAGATCTGTTCAAAGGCATTCAATTATACTTAACCTCAGAAGGAAGTTATGACAAGTTAATTTTATATCATTTTAGAATCCTAGATCACTTCACAGGGAAGGTCCTTCTAAATTTGACTTTCTTTCTTCATAGAAGCCTAACCAAGGTGTGTAATACGATCAGAGCCGAACCATTCAGTATAAAAAATGCCCTTTGTCATTATGGCCTGATTAAAATGATCATCTTGGAAGACCTGAGACAGAGAGAAAGAACTTGGCAACACTTTCTCTTCTAGGAAGGTTTTGAGACCCAAAATCAACCTATAAATGAAAAGAAGAAAGCAGGCAAGAAGCAATCAACTCCTCAGAGTAGCTCAAGGAGAAGGAGAGCTCTCCCAAAGCTACCAAAAGACAAATATTATAGCATAAAGCTAGAGAAAGCTAAAAAGAAACTAGATTTTGAAACAAACTTAGAGAAATCCACAGTAAAAAGGACAAATGCTCTAAATCTGCCATACACAGATTCAGACATAGAACCAGAAATGGAAGATGAAAGTCCAACCATCAAAAGTCCAGAGCACTCCATGGAACCTGCACAGGATTTTGAAGTTTTTACTTCTAAAGATGAAGGTGAAACCTCAAGAAATAAGAAATCAAAGAAATCACAGAAGATTAAGGAGCTGAAGGAGATAATAGCACAATAGGAGATTCTAGAAAGGGTGATAAAGGAAAGATACAAATCTTTGTCAAAGAATTTTGCAAAGACCAATGCATCTTTTGAGACGCTGACACGTGAAAGTATAAAGGATAAGAAGAAGAAGAAAAAGATTACAAAGGATTATAATAGCTTATGGTGGTTAACTAAGTGCTTGAAGAGGATAATCAAAAAATTGAAGGCAAAAATTACCACACATCCAAATTTACAGGTGTTGGCACAGGTTGCTGTAAATTTGTAGGGAGATCAATCAAATAAACAATTATTTTTTATGGAACAACAGTTTTGAATATGAAAGGTTTTCCTTTTTTATTAAAACAGAGCTTTCACCAGCAAAAAAGGCGCAATTATAACCAATTAGTTGTTTAAAAGCAGAGCTTTAATCACCTAACAAGCAAATCCTAAGGAGAAATAGCTGGTGAAACCGCAGAATAAGAATTTTGAAGATTTGAGCTCGAACAGAGTGATTTTTGGGTGATTTAAAGGATCAAAGAGCATCAAAAAGATTAATCAACAAATCATAAAATATTCAGTTTCAAAGATTCATGGAGATTTTGGAGGTGAATTCTTAGTTGGTCAACTAAAGCTCTGTTCACATCTGTTGAGACTTTTCCAACTACTCAAGACATGTATCCTTTCTTCCATGACACATCAGAGACACAACAATGATGAAGACCAGATGTCGAAGACAAACTTTGAAGACAATTCGATTCATATGAACTAGTTCTTAGTTATCCTATTGTATTTAGTTTTGTTTTCTGTTTTCTATATTTAGAAATCCAGATCCATTTTTCAGGGATCTGAGATCTATTGTAAAGGTTATAAATACTTATCA
>ML806787.1:0-64686 GCA_009831015.1 Picea engelmannii | reverse complement strand
CCTCTCAAATACCCCTGTACTCGCTCTAGCATCCATCTGGCTACTCTGGTCATCATAAATCTCTGCCCTGTGATGATGTCCCAAAGTGGGGACATTACATATTGATCCTTGAGAGAACTGGTTCATTTGATTCTCATTTTGACTGTCTGAATACCATAACTGTAATTGTGTTATCCCATTGATCTGCACATACAAAATACAAAAAACAAGTTTACCTTAAGTTACCAAGCATCTTTGACCCACAACCTCAAAGAGTTTCTTGGAGTGATAACACCATCCTAAATAGATCTAGTCATTTTATGAGTAAGTTGTGGCTCATTTTTCAGGTTTCTAGCTTGCTCACATACTCATGTTTCAAATTCACATACTACAATTTAATTTTGTGGTGATAATATTCATGTTATAAGTTGGCATCAAATTCACAAAAAATATCCTAAGAAAAACCACTACTCCATTTCTTTGATCACATATGGACAATGTTAATGTTGTAATCATGATTCTTAGTTAATATTGTTTCGATTATTTTCACACAAAATCATAATCCTAAAGAGTATAATCCACTAACAACATTACATAATTCTTAAGGATTAATTCTTGCGCAATTTTTGGAGACATCTGATTTCTTTGAAGCACCCAATCTAGCATCTTTCATTTCAACAATCTAAGTAAGGAATTAACCCATTGAATAATCATATCTAAAACTTTGTTCACACTGCCAACTATTTTATGTGATTGATCTTTCACGGTTTGCACTAATGATAACATTGTTAGTTATTTTTTTAAGGAACATAGTTTGTACTTAAAACATCTCACGTGTTCATGAATCTTTCATTTTAATGTTGTATTCGAGAACTATTTAATGTTTTTGGATATATCACAAGTTTAACTATGAAATTTGGAATCGATTTTAAAGTCATATGGATGAATCTTTTCTAGAATACTACATTGTTAATAACACTTTCTTATAAATGGTTTACACACTCTTTGAGTTCCAATTATAGAATTAGGCATTGGAGCACTATCTTATGATTGGAATTCACCCTAAATTGTAACGATTCACTTTACATTTCTAGCATTACCTCGTGGATGATTTATAATTGTTTTCATATCTCAAATCCACATTTCCTTTCATATTTAGTTGTTGGTATTAATTTGTGGAATTGTGACATTGTGATTACATGCATACTTTGGGTTGATATAATAAATCAATTTTTCACTCACTATATCACACCTCCTTCACATATTTAAAAGTTTGCACTCACTATAACACACCTCCTTCACATCTTTAAAAAGGAATTTTGATTGATTAGTTTAATCAAATAATTTACCAACTGAAGCTAATACCACTCCCACACTACAATGTGTTGGCTAGGTTGGCTTTAAGGACAAACCCCTAGGCTAGGAACCCCACTATCCTTTGTCTAAAGTGAGAGGAAAGGACACTCAGTACAACATGTGGGATCAAAATTTGACAAAATCTTCCGATGATAAGGATAAATTCAATCATATCATCACAAATTATGACACAATATTAAATAAAAAAACAGTATATCATAAACCATATGACATAATGTTCCCAAATATTGTTTCTTGTTCATATATTATACCAAACCAAAAGGTATATGACGTTTATGAGGTGTACATGTTTTTCTGCATTTTGATTTTCTTTTTTTCCTACATCACTCGATGAAAATGAACTTTCTAGAAGAGTCAAGCCCTTCGGATTTTTGTTGTTTAACATGGATATAATCTCCTTGGGCTTATATGGTTCATTTTTAATGAAAGAACATATGCTTTCATCACTAGGGAAGACCGTCCATTACTCTACATTGTCAAGGATATGAGGACGATATAAATATTGAAAAGTACAATCAAGTCTTTGTGGCAGAAGTTGTCGAGTAGGAGAGGCTAAAAAAACAACTAACCTGTCATCCATTGAATTCAATTCCCTTTTAACATGAGTGATGTTAAATGATAGTAAGATTGAGACAAGCGCCCAAACAATTTGGGTGTAGCGTTTCATTAACTTGTTGGTAGGAGAATATATTTTGTGTACAAGGTTCAAAACAAGCTCAGAGTCCCCAAAAACTGTAAGGTGTCCACAACCCAGATTATAGGAATTTTCAATGCCTAGAAATAATGCTTCAAATTCGGTGATGTTGTTTGTGCAAGCAAACTCTAACTTATAGGAAAAATTGTTAATTTTACCTATAGGTGAGTATGCGATAATTCTAGCTCCATTACCTTCATTGGAGCATGAACCATCAAAGTGCATATGCCACATTCCATCCTCCAGGTCGATTTGTTCCAAGGTAGTGTTATCCTCATATGAAAATATGGAGTACACTCCTAAGTCCTCCTTGACATAGTTTACATTAGGCTTTGGAATGATTTCCATATACGTTGAGATTCCTCCCTCCCCTAGTACTATGATGTTCTTTTCATTTTGAGGAGCGAACAAGTGTGTCCCATCAAGTTAAATATATCCACTTGTCAAGTCTTACCAGTCTCTTCCTAATATGATTGAGTATTTACTTACTAGCATGTCAATTACCTGAATATTAAGGGTTGTCCTTATTTTATGATGTGCACATAGAACCAAATTCACATCTTTGATTTCGCATATGGTCGATTGTTGTAGACTATTATATGAGAGCATGCTTCTAGCATTTTCATTGGTACAAGACAGACCTAGCTCTTCCATAATAATCTTCGACATCACTCTTGGGACCAAAACGCCGTCAATTAGACAACAATGGGCTATTTTGTCCATAATCTTTACAAAAATGAAAAATGGGGGATTTTTTACAGGGTGTCTAAAACTATTTTCACCTACTTTATTTACACTAGAATCCTTTTATTTTACATGTTCAAAGAGATGGGCTATGGTGGAAGATTTTCCTTCCATGCAATGTTTTAGATGCATTTGTTGCTCAGGGATGACAACCATGTCCAGAAGACTAGCATTGGCATTGATATTAGCCAATTAGTTGAGAATGTTTTATTTGGAAGAGGGAAGAGGGGAGGGAGTTCCTTGAATTTAAAGAGTCTTGGTAGCTTGTTCAATAGCAGCTTGCGAAGATGAGCTTGGGATAGAAGAAGTACATGAGGGATCATATTTTCCTTTTGAAGCATAGGATTTATTCCTAGTGTTTATGATCATGACATCCTCTGGTTCTGCAAAATATATAACAACAATGGTAGTTTCATGCCTTTTGCCAAAGATTTTATCTTTGGCACTCTTCTTTAACTCACAAGTACTTTCCTCATGATGTTCCTCGCAAAAGTTACACCAACTGCGAGGCATGATGGATTTGGGCTGAAATTTGTTTTCATTGGGATTCCTAAAAGTTGGTGAAGAAGAACATGAGGCCCCAGGAGTAAGTGAAGGGAAGTTTCCCTTTCACTTGTATGCTATCATTCGGTTATTCATATCCTGTACAATTTGTATGACGACGGGCATGTATGTTTGTTTAATTGAGTCTCCCTTGAGAAGACCTATTCTTTCCAGCTATTCTTCATACTCTAGAAAAGTATGTAGGCAGGAACCTGTTGATGGGTCTTAAATCCCTTGAATCAAAAGTAGGAACCAAACCTGCCACCGAGCCCCAATTAGAGTCTGCAACGTTTGAAGATGGAATGGTTCTCCAGATCTTGCGATCCAACCAATTTATTGATGGGCTTTGTGTTTTCTTGTGAAGGCTCTTCCTTCAGTTAAGATTGTTATCTTCTGTATTTTCTCTCGGGTGGGGCTGGTATGAGAGATGCAATCCAGTATAAACCAACTTGACAGCAAACAAGATTAAGTTTTAACTACCGGGGAAGAGGTTGAGCTTGGGATAACCCGTTGCTCAAACATGTAGACAATGATTCTATACCACAAGCCTAGTCCTAATGCATTAATCGTGTGAGCATCCAATTACCTTCTAAGAAACTAATTATCAAAAAGAAATCACATATGTTTTAAGATAATGGAAAGAAAAATAATTCATCCACCATAACCATTCATCACATAGTAACACAATGATTTATCTTCATCATTAAAGAAAAGAACATCAAAACATTGCACCAGATAACATGAAAATATAATTAATTTCTCTTACTCATTACTACATCATTCATGAAATAGGATAGGAAGTAGTTCTTCTCCAAGTGCAATCACATGCATCTAATGAAAATAGTTTGTCTTTGGTCCAGAAGGACTCCTCAATTCATAGCAGCTTCAAAATAATTCTTAACGACCATAAAAAACAAAGAGTTCTTACAACGACCATCGACCCTTAACTAATTGGTCGAGGTATTTATTTATAATATAAGTTTTAACTAAAATTAATCGGTAAATGAAGTTTAAGCGAAGAAAAAATCACCACGTGGCGTTATCTTCTAACAGTTTATTTAACAGTGAAATTGGCGTCGTTGCCGGGGAGAGGAGAATGAAGCTCATCTTTCCTGGGAGATGACACAGAGCTGATATTTGATGATAGACAAATATTAGACATTACATTGGTTGTAATCATCTATCTGGCGACTTCACAAGTTCATCCTGGCTCCAAAGAAGATTAGTACCAGGGCGAATCCACAAGAATCACCTGTCACACCAGTGCCCAACCCATAACTAATTCTTAGAAGAGGAAGATAATTTCAAGGTCAGACTTCAAAATTAGGTACCCAAAGTAATCCTCTTTCTCATTCTAAGAAATCCATAGCAGAAAACACTGGATCTTCTTCCTCTAAGATTGTCAGTGAAAAAGCGTCTGTAACAACTGCAGAAGAATCAATTATTTCTTATCAAGAGGAAAATGCCATTACAGAAGAAGTGATAGGCTCAAATTTGGTTGAAGAATCATCTAAAACTTTAGAAATAAATCACAGCTCATCATCCCTTGAGTCTTTTCACTCACAGTGGGAAGAAGACCATATACACATTCACACTAGCCTCCTTGTTGTAGAGCATATTCTTCAAGAACTATGTGCTAAAGGTGAGGAAAACTTGGCTGAACAAATTAAAAAATTCTATATACCCTCATACAAAACTTCTTTCCCATTATAGAGTTCTTCCCCTTTTAAATTAAATCCCCCTAGTGCTAAGGAATCAGAGAAAAGTCTATCACCTCTTTCACCAATAATCATCATGGCTGCACCTCCTCCTTTGACCAAGATGCAACAAATCCTTGCTGCTAGGTATGCACCATTGATATTTCCAAATCCAGTATCAGCCATGCCTACAGGAGACTATCATAAGTATATGCCCAAATTTATAGGTGAAGGTGATGTGACTAATGAAGAACATATAGAGGCCTTTTACAGTTATGCAGAAAACCTTAACATTGAGGAAGAATATGTTTGGACTCGAGTTTTTGTCCAAAGCTTAGATGGTCATGCCAGGAAGTGGTTCAAAGAACTTCTTGCTGGTTCAATAGCAGGCATAGAGCAATTGGATGGTATCTTTTTGAAGCACTGGGGTGATATAAGAGATTTCTTATACTATATTACTGAATTTGGAAATCTCATGAAAGAAAATGGTGAATCGGTCTTTGATTTAACTAAAAGGTTCAATAGGATGTACAATAAAATTCTAGCTGAGATAAAGCCCTCAGATACGTCTGCCAAAATCACATATGAAAATTCTTTTGATTCAAAATTTTGTCTGTTGTTGAGAGAAAGAAGGTCACCTACACTATCTTTGATGCAAGATTCTGCCTTTGAAGTGGAATCTAATATATTGGCTTCTCATAAGTTGAAGGGAAACACTGATAGAAGAAAGCCTAGATATGAAGATTCTTCTTCATCCCATACTAATCCAAAACTAGACAAGATGGCTAAAATGTTAGAGTCTTTAACTTCTGAGACATGTAAACTTAAAATTGAAAACAAGAAGCCTGTCAAGGGAAGGGGTACTTATGATTATACAAACAAAAATTCCGATCAGAATCCAAACAACTTCAGGAGAAATAATCAACAAGTGCAAATTTTGCAGAGAGAAAGAAATTCTACTGAGGATCAGAAGATAAAGGCTCCTCTTCAAAATGTTGTGATGGAAGAATATGATGATGATGAATGTCCAGAAGATCAAGATGACCATATTCATTGTTTCAAACCAGTGCTGGAAAAATCATTTTTTACTCAAAATGATTTTGAGGAGGCCCTTACAAATGAACAAATTAATGAACTTTATGATGAAAATGGTGTATTTCAGGCAGATGAGAAAAATAGATACAATCTCAGATCTAAGGCAGCTGCTGCAAAACAGAGTACTACACCTCCTCCTCAAAAGAAAGACCGTGTACCTACCAAGCAGCAAAATCAAGATCAACATAACTTAAAGGAACCATAGATTGCATTAAAAGCACCATCCCATGAGGTAAAAACATTTGACAAGACCTCGTCATCTTTTAATCTTGTAGCATAAATCCAAAAAAATAAAATTCCAATCCCTCTAGTTGAGCTGATGAAAAATGAGTCATTTAAGAAAAACATTTTGAGCACCCTTGATCCTAGCTGCACTTCTGACTCTGCTGATATCCTCAACATTCAAGATAATCAACATAGTATTTTCCTAGGTCCTATGATTGAAGATAGGGATGAGAGTTGTCCACCATTTTACATTTCTTTGAACATTCATGACTAAATCTTGCATAATTGTCTCTTAGATTCAGGTGCATCTCATAATTTGATGCCAAAGGATGTGATGGAAGAGCTTGGTCTAGAAATCACTAAGACTTATCATGATATTTTCTCTTTTGACTCTAAGAGAGTTAAATGCCTTGGGCTTATTAAAGATTTGGTAGTAACTTTGACCTCAGCATCAATGAAAACCATGGTCATGGATGTGGTTTTGGAAGACATCCCTCCCAAATTTGGATGTCTCTTGTCTAGATTTTTCATGAAAATACTTGATGGAACTCTACAAATGGACCTATCATATGCCACCATCCCGGTGTTCGTTGGAGAAAACAAAAGGTTGTACAGAGAATCTCAGCTTGCATACATAATCAGGGATGATCAAAATCCAGTCAATCACCCAATTTATTCAGTGGACACAGGTATGGGATCATGTATAATTCAAATTGATGACACTCTTTCAGAATCATTATTACTTAAGAAGCCCATTTTGCAACCAACAGAAATAGGTGAGAATGATTTTTGGACAATATAGTGACTTGAAAACATTCAACACTGAGATAATTCAACACAAGATTCCTTTAAATAAAGATACTAAACCATTTAGGCGGAAGCTTAGATCTTTCAGTCCTATGTTGCTTCCTACCATGGAAAAAGAGATCAAGAAAGTATCGGATGCTAAAATTATTATACCTCTCAGATAATCAGATTGGATTTCTAAGCTTGTACCGTCAGAAAGAAAAATGGAGAGATCAGACTCTGTGTGGATTTCAGAAATTTAAACAAGTGTTCTAGGAAAGACAACTACCCGCTGCCCAAGATGGAACACATTTTACAAAAGGTGTCAGGGTCAAGTGTGATGTCCTTTATTGATGGATTCTCTGGATACAATCGGATTGTTGTCCATCCGGATGACAGAAAAAAGACTGCCTTTACCACTCCATGGGACACTTTCATGTATGAAAATATGCCTTTCGGACTGATGAATGCTAGAGTTAGTTTCTAGAGAGCGATGGACATCACATTCATTGGAGAGAAAGACAAATTTTTTCTGATATATCTTGATGACATAACTATTTTTTCAAGAAGCCATGAAGATCATTTGTAGCATTTGAGGAAGGCATTCCTAAAATGCAGGAGGTATGGCATTTCTCTTAATCCTGAGAAATCTAATTTTGCACTTAAAGAAGGGAAATTGCTTGGACATATTGTTTTAGCTGATGGGGTAAGGATTGATCCTAAAAGAGTAGAAGTCATTAAAAAATTGTCTCTTCCTAGATCAAAAAAGGATATTCAGTCTTTCCTTGGGACTATAAACTTTATCAGGAGGTTTATAGAAAACTTTGCAGAACTTACAAAGCACATTACTTGTATGTTAAGAAATAATTCTGAAGTAAGATGGACTGAAGAAGATAAACACTCTTTCAATGCTATCAAAGAAGCCATTATAACAACCCCTGTTTTAATCAGTCCTAACTTTGACAAGGAGTTTTATATCTTTTCATTTTCTTCAAAAGATACAATTGCAGTTGTACTATTGCAGAGAAATGTTGATGATCAGGAGCAGCCAATTGCCTTCTTCAGTAAAGTCTTGAGAGATGTTGAAGTAAAGTATGAACCATTGGAAAAACAAGCATATGCACTCATCAAGTCATTAAAAGCCTTTAGGATTTACATTCTTCAAGCCAAGGTAATAGCTTATGTACCTTCAAGGTCAGTTAATGATGTGCTTATACAACCCAACACAGATGGAAAAAGGAGTAAGTGGATAGCAAAGTTAATTGAATTTGATGTCGAGATCAAGCCAACAAAACTTATGAAAGGTCAAGGCCTTTCCAAGCTCCTTGCAGAAGAAAATTGTAAGTTGCTTGAGATAAATTTTGTGGGTATAAATGCAGAAGACATTCAGGTTTCAGAAGATAGAGGTAGTGATAATTTGTAGGTTTCTCCTCACCTAGTTGACTGTGACTGGTACAGACACAATATTTATTTTCTGCAGAATTTATCAGTTCCTTCAGATTTGACAAAAACACAAGGGAGAGCTTTAAAGATCAACGCCATAAATTTATACATTAATGACAACTTATTGTTTTGGAAAAATCCAACAGGGATACTCTTGAGGTGCATAAACCAAGAGGAATCAGCTAAAATCATGATTGAATTTCATAATAGTGAGTGTGGAGGACATCATTATTGGAAGACTACTACTCATAAAATCCTAAGAGCTGGTTACTATTGGCCATCCTTATTTTCAGATGTGTGTAAATTTGTGAAAACATGTGACAAGTGCCAAAGGTTTGCAGGCAAGCAACAACTTAAATCTCTTCCCCTCAAACCTGTTGTGGTCACGGGTCCTTTTCAACAATGGGGTTTGGACTTCATAGGTGAGATTCATCCAACTTATAGCAATCAACATAAATAGATCCTTGTGGCCACTGATTATTTTACCAAATGGATCGAGGCCATTCCTACAAGAAATTCCAATCACACTACCATCATTAATTTTCTGCAAGAAAACATATTCTCCAGATTTGGCTGCCCTAAGAGAATAGTCACGGACAATGCTGCTGCATTTAATGATAAACACTTGGTAAAATTATGTGAAGAGATGGGAATTCAGCTAGTACATTCTACTTCTTACTATCCACAGGGAAATGGCTTAGTTGAATCATCAAATAAAAGTTTAGTCATAATCATAAAGAATTTGCTTGAACAAAATACCAAAGGCTGGGATTCCAAGTTGAAATTTTCTTTGTGGGCTGACATAGTTACAAATAAAAATTCAATTGGCACATCCCCATTCCAGTTGGTATATGGCACTGAAGCCATCTTTCCTGTTCAACTTGAACTACCAATTGATTTTTTTTACAAAAAGCTGACTCTGAGCCAAATGATCTAACTAGGAGGATCCACAATTTGGCAGAGTTGCAGCAAGACAGAGAGAACCTTATGGAAACGAAATAGTTACACCAAAGGAAGATGAAAGAAATTTTTGATAGAAAAGTTAAGACAGATATTTTCAAGGCAGGGGATCTGGTTCTGAAATGGGATGCAACAAGATAGGAAAAGGGAAAACATGGCAAGTTTGATGCACTCTGGACAGGTCCATTTGTCATAGCATCCTTTTGTTTTACCTATTCAGAGAGATTGGCTATGGTGGAATATTTCCTTCCATTCATTTTTTTATATGCATTTGTTGCTCAGGGACGACAACCATGTCCAGAAGAGTAGCATTGGTATTGATATTAGCCAATTAGTTGAGAATGTTTTATTTGGAAGTGGGAAGAGGGGAGGGAGTTCCTTGAATTTCAAGAGTCTTGGTAGCTTGTTCAACAACATCTTGTGAAGATGATCTTGGGATAGAAGAAGTATGCGAGGGATCATATTTTCCTTTTGAAGCATAGGATTTATTCCTAGTGTTTATGATCATGAAATCCTCTGGTTCTGCAAAATATATAACAACAATGGTAGTTTCATTCCTTTTGCCAAAGATTTTATCTCTGGCTCTCTTCTTTACCTCACAAGTACTTTCCTCGTGATGTTCCTCGCAAAAGTTACACCAACTGCAAGGAATGATGGATTTGGGCTGAAAGTTGTTTTCATTGGGATTCCTAAAAGATGGTGAAGAAGAAGATGAGGCCCCAGGAGTAAGTGAAGGGAAGTTTCCCTTTCACTCGTATGCTATCATTCAGTTATTCATATCCTATACAATTTGTAAGAGGGAGGACATGTATGTTTGTTTAATTGAGTCTCCCTTGAGAAGACCTGTTCTTTCCATCTATTCTTCAAACTCTAGAAAAGTATGTAGAGAGGAACCTATTGATGGGTCTTAAATACCTTGAATCAACAGTAGGAACCAAACCTGCCACCGAGCCCCAATTAGAATCTGTAGATTTTGAAGATGGAATGGTTCTCTAGATCTTGCGATCCGACCAATTTATCGATGGGCTTTGTGTTTTCTTGTGAAGGATCTTCCTTCAGTTAGGACTGTTATCTTTTGTATTTTCTCTTGGGTGGGGATGGTATGAGAGATGCAAGCCAGTATAAACCAACTTGACAACAAACATGATTAATTTTTAACTACCGGGGAAGAGGCTGAGCTTGGGATAACCCATTGCTCAAACATGCAGATAATGATTCTATACCACAGGCCTAGTACTAATACATTAATTGTGTGAGCATCCAATTACTGTTGAAGAAACTAATTATAAAAAAGAAAGGACATATGTAATAAGATAATGGCAAGAAAAATAATTCATCTACCATAACCATTCATCACATAGTAACACCACGATTTATCTTCATCATTAAAGCAAAGAACATCAAAACATTGCACCAGATAACTTAAAAATAGAATTAATTGCTCTTACTCATTACTGCATCATTCATGAAACATGATAGGAAGTAGTTCTTCTCCAAGTCCAATCACATGCATCTAATGAAAATAGTTTGTCTTTGGTCTAGAAGGACTCCTCAATTCATAGCAGCTTCAAAATAATTCTAAATGACCAAAAAAAAGAAAGAGTTCTTACAATGACCATCGACCCTTAACTAATTGGTCGAGGTCTTTATTTATAATATAAAGTTTAACTAAAATTAACGGCTAAGTGCAGTTTAAGTGAAGCAAAAATCGCCACGTGGCATTATCTTCTAACAGTTTATTTAACAGTCAACACGAGATATTTCTTGGAAAGGGTGACTTTTCTCGTATTCAGTCCAGTTGATAAACAATTCTTCACAAGTTTGGGCCCATGGAAACCTGTGTTGTTCCATCGAAGACACATATATTCCCCTGATGTCTACTGCATGTGCCTGGTACTTTACGAGACTGGAGTTAAACTGTTGTAGCATGGTTCGGGCCATGATTGGAGGTTATGTGAATCGTTGCACCTACCTTGGCCTCGCATCAGTCATCTTTGTGAGATCTTTGGTACATATCAAGTCTTGTTTGGCATGCAACTTCACTATGTCGCTTAAGTCAACAAATGTTTTGGGGGTGCCGAACTTGGGAAGTCCCACATCCTTCATTATTTTGTTCGGTAATCGAGGAATCTTTCCTGCAATCGAGGTTGAGGTAGTTTAGTGATAACATAATATAATATAAGGTATAAACAAATAGAATAGACCGATGCGTACCTATGGATTTAATTAATCTCGATCGTGTAATACTTACGTGATCCCATTCACCCCTTTGAATGACCTCCGATGTATTTGTCCATGTCACCACTCCTATTCAGTTCAAATGAATTACGTCAGCGCGCCATAGCGTGGAAAATCAAGTACAGTAGATATGAGTGTCGGAACCGTCACAGTGGCCGCTCAACCTTTGAGGCTGGGAAAAGACACCAGAGTCAAGCGTGCGTGCGTACGCTCCCAAAAGGTCAGATACCGTAATAAGGAAGTTGTTAAATCCCTCTAGAAGCCATATCACCAAGTGTGTCAACTATCATTCCTTAATAATGGAGGCTGAGGAGTTTAAAGAGATTGGAATGATCCTATCGTATATTCCCCGCAACTCTGATCGATGACGTTTTATTCGTTCTGGATTGCATCCGTCGAGCAGTTGTGACGCATTAAATCTTCAAGACATCCTGTCACGAGGAATGAGTTTTCTTTGGAATGCTCTATTTTGCTTCTTCGTTCCACTATAAATTCTAGAAGTTTTGTGGGGAATTCTATGCTTATGCCTAATTTATACCTCTGTAACGTTGGTCTTGCGAGTTTATTCTGGCGAAACTCTGTGTAGTAGTCCTTTACCATTTGTAGATGTCTAAGCCACTACGTTGTTTCACTATGGAATCCCCTTTAAACAAGTGATGGGGTTTGTGAGGTAGACGGAGTTCCAGGTCCATGTGCAGGAGATACATAATGGGTAGGCTCTTGCTTTGTGTTCCTCGAAGAGACGCTTGACAATTTTTCCCTTTTTTTGTTGTAAGGGTTTTATATTCTCACTATGACCAGGCCGGTTAGTCAAGACGTCGGTGGTGTCTAAATGTATGTAACTCGAGATTGGTGGAAGCTTTAATTATATATATATAAACATGAAAGTTTTTTGAATGTATCATGTTCCCTTTTTGTATGTGAATTCGCTGCATTTTCTTATCTAATTTTTTCGCGCAAAATATGGGATTTATAATTGTTATTATTCTGAGTTTCCTTGTAAGTTTGTCGATATGTTTCCTTCAAAACTTCCGATGTTGATTGATACTGACGTGGTGTTATTAACTCGGGGTTATTAAAATATTTAAACATAAAATTTAGCACTCCGCTGGTGAGTAAGGAGAGCCAGATACCGCGACTACCGATGCTTGGGTGGCGTCAGGGATCGACATTTAAATGAAAAATTAATGTGTAGTTTTCTTTGTGGATTATCATTTTGTAAATTTCCAACATCGAATTCATATCGGGAGTCAATGGTCGGTGATACTACTCCTCTCCTTGTGTGGTGCTTACTCTTTTCATTTTTCTACCAAAGCTGAAAGGATCGGTCTTCGGTGATATTCCTGTAGAATCTCATTCGCAAAAGAGATACTTTCTTGCACCGACGCTGATGAAAATAGGCGCTTGGTTATTTTGAACTTCTCAAGCGATTGTAGTCCCATTTAACCTTTACTGATGTCGAACTTCCTAAGCGTTTTGGGGGGAAAGCTTTAGACTGTCGGTTCCTTACGTATTTGTTAAGTTCCATTTAAAATTAAGATGATTCTTTGTTGTACGTTCAAGAAGACTTTAAACAATTCAAACATGAAACATAAAAGATAAGCACAGGCATCAGTTTCATACTAAAGTGAAAGCAACCAGTGCAAAGGATCAAGTGGTACCCAAAAAGTAGAAAGGGACATAGACTTTTTAGGGTGTGTTGAGTGCTCAACAGAACCACAATTGTCAATAGCTTTTTCTTCAAGCCTATGATGATAAGGGGAAGGTAGAGCATTGTATTAATGCATAAAAGTGTCTTAGTTTTGGGGGAAAATAAGTTCGGAAATTTGATTATACAACCTGGTGAAACATAGGTTGAAAGACTTGATAGTCTTACTGTCTTTGTACACAATATTATTGTATTACCGTAATTGTTCGGCTGGGATCTTAGACTTCCCATAAGTAGATTTGAACCAGTAAACTAAATCTTCCCAAGTGGAAAGAATCTTGGGAGGGAGATCGAAGAAATATTTTTTTGCTTTCCCTTCAAGAGAGTTGACAAACATGCGCATACAAGTATCATTGTCATTGACTCCTATATTGTGGTAGACATTAGAGAATTCCACCAAGTGTTTGTTTGTAGTGACTGTGTTATTTCCTGAGAACCTTGGGAGATGGTATTTAAATTTTCGTAATGGTCAAGTGGTAGGTGCTATATTTAAAGGAGAGGAGACATGCCACAGGGTAGTAGTAGCATCCTCTTCGAATTTAAAAAGTCCATACTTTTTTATGACCTTGGTGGGGTTGGTAGTAGATTGGATAGGGACTTGATGGCTATACAAGCTACCAATCACCAACGAGGATGAAGGTTGAGATGAAGAAGAACCTCCAGTGCCACCAGAGCCACCTACCGATGCCATTTTGTGAATCATGGGTAAGGGTGAGAAAGACGAACCAGCTGAATCAGACAAAGTTCTCCTTAGAGTACCTTGTTGGGTTGACAAAACAACGTTTCTCTTCCTATTTCAGCGATAGGGTTGATTTCAGGAGATAAACCTCTTCTTCTTCTAGAGATGCGAGGGTTCAAGGACATGAAAAGAAGATCAAAACTTTAGGAAAAATAAATCTATAGTTGATTCCTAGGTTGCCTTTGCCTGGCCTCCCAACATTCTCGAACACTTATATCTTGTTCAATTACTTCCCATGAGAGTTCAATCTCATCCTGGGTGTTAGCGGTTTCTAAGATGGTATTGAATAAATTTAAAGAAATGTTGGTTTGGTCCTTAATACCGGGCTCAATATCAGGTTGCCTTGTATTAGGTATTGTCATGAGGAAAAGAAATAGTCAAAGAATAAAAAACAAAAGCATAAATATTCAACGATAATCACGAACACAATCAACCAGAGAGATATGGAAGATATCCCCATTATGGTTGCCAAATAAATGTTGAGGAAAAGGTATGAATTACCTCACACAATCATTTTCAAATCTTTCCTGGCTAGGGCAAGATAGTCGAGAATATCACCCTTTGTTTTATAGCCGAAAAAATATTCTCTCAATCTATAAGTATTAATTACTAGGATCAAGGCTAATTTATTTATGAAAAAAATGTTTCAAAATAAAGTTTATATAATTTTCTGAAATATATACAGATTATAGAAAGTAAACATGGAGATCAAAAAGAGAAAAACAACCAAGTCATTAATACACATATATAAGACAAAATAACAATCTGATTTATTTCATTCTGAGGTATCAAAAGTGTTTTTCTCTCTACAAAACCTTGTGAGGGCATGGACCAAAGTTTGACTTAGATATCCCCGATGATCACCATACAAAAAGACTCTGGCAATCAAGTAAAACTAAAATTTATAATCTGGATCAACTTGCCACATATTGCTTCCAATTTGACTCTGCAAGATATTTTTTATCATCCATGAAACTTAATTCAAAAACAAACAAGAATACATAGACTATCATGGATGGATCGAAGTGCAGTTGATACAGAAGCTGATGGAGAATCTTAGCTGGTCTTAAATCGGACCCTCTTAACCTTTACATTTGACATCCTTTGGTTGATGTCTCCAGGTTTTCCTGTGGATTTTTAACCCCTTTCCTTCTTTGTTTTCTTTGAACCTGACTCATGCCTCCTCTTTACAAAATTCTAGAAAAATATTCACCGGCGTGAAGCCTTTAATTACCTCTACTCACCTGCTTCGGTGTCGCTCCGCTACCAGCGAGCATCCATAGCCCCGATGGAGTCACCCTGACATCAAAGACCTTGTTGCGCTGCCAGAGAGCGTTCATAGCCCCAACGGAGATATCTGCATACCCTCTCCTGTTGTTCACTCTTTTGATAATATCAATTTTATTTCATCATGATGCACTCAATGAGTGGGAGAGGAGGATGTCTGTTTATTTGCAAGGTGAGAGGGTTAAGGTGGATTCTTCTTTAGCTCCGTTTTATGGGTTCATGTTGTCCTTTCCATCTTTCCTTATTTCCCTTGAGGTCTTACCGAACCAAAAAGTAGACATTTATGAAATTTCTCCAAAGTTGTTTATTTTCTCAGGTTTGATAGAGGATTCCTCAAATTAACCGCAAGTTTTCCAGTGCTTATGTTGTTTGTAAGTGAGTGATGAGTTAGAAACAGGGTTTTCTACATTGCATGATTTTAAATCCAACCATTGTTTTGCCGGACATACCTTCAAAAGCATAGAAAACCAGAAAGAAAAGAAAAAAAAAAATAAGTATTTCGCAATCGTGATGATACTCAACAAAGACATAAAACACACATATTTATTGTTTTATTCATTTTCATTTAATTTTATTTTTTTACTTTTATTTATTTTAATGGAAGTATTATTTTCGGGCTTGGCCATTTACTGGGAGGGCATCAAGTTCCTCCTTCATATTATTTAACCAATAAGTGCCTGCCCTGATCTTCTCATCCACTTGGAAAGGTCCAAGCCATAGATTCTGAAACTTAGAATGTTTCCTTTTTGGTTAGTTTTCTCTGTCCCACTTCAGGACCAAATCTCCTACTTCAAAGTTCTTTTCTTTAGCCTTATTATTGAACCATATTTTCACTATCTGTTGGTGAGATAGGAATTTTTACTTAGCCTTTTCTCTCTTGTCTTCCAGCATGAGCAGAGTGTTAATTCTTTGTTGCATGGCCGATGAAGGTTCTTCATTGGAATCTTGGGCTAGTTGAAGAGACGGAAGATAGAGCCCATTTGGGAGGATGGATTCTTTCCCGTAGACCAAAAAGTATGGGGAATTTCCTATAGATTCTTTGGGTGTGACCCTATCGGCCCACAGAGCATTATGGAGTAGATTATGCCAATTTATTTGGTTGTCCATGACCATCTTCTTTAATATTATTACCAGGTTTTTATTAGTTTATTCCACCACACTGTTTCCCTAGGGATAATAATTTGCAGAGTACTTAATTACGATTCCTTTGTCTAGAGAAAACTCTGTCAATAGGGTGGAAGAAAAGTAAGCTGCATTATCAAAGAATAGAACAAAAGGGACACCAAACCTCGTGATTAGTTGTTGTTCTATGAATTGGATTATTGCCTTCTCGTTTACATGAGTTAGAGGAATGGCCTCTACTCATTTCGTGAAATAGTCGGTGGCAGTAAGAATGTACTTGTGCAATTTTGAAGAGTTGGGTGTAATTTCTCCTATGATATCCAACCCCCACTACTCAAAAGGCCTAGAGATAGTCACAGGTTGGAGTGGGACTACTGCTCTCTTCTCCTTTCCAACACTTATCTAACTAGCCTTACAGTTTCTAGCATAAGTATGAGCATCTTTGAACACAGTGGGCCAATAATAGTTGGCTCTCAGAATCTTATGAGCTGTTGTGTTTCTTGCGAAATGTCCCCCGGCGGGGCCATCATGGAGTTCCTTCAACACTTTGTCTACGTCTTCACATTCAAGACATATTAATAGTACTCCATCATAATTGATTCGAAAGAGCACCGAATTTATAAGGCGATATTACGCATATTCTAGGGCTCTCCTTTCTCTAGGGTTGAGATTTTTGGGACAAGTCCCATGATGTAGAAGATAAGCTAAATCCTTATACCAAGGGTCTTTTCCTAGGGAGATGTATGATACTTCACCGCACAATAGTGCCATTTCATTCTCCCATCTAGAATCTTCATTTACTTGATCCTGAGCTTTAGCTACAAGCTTGCATAACCCTTGTCCTTTTACTAGTTTGGCAGATTTTATATCTAGATCAAATTCTTAGACTACTACCATCTAGTTCCCTCTTATTTCCCCCATTTCTTGTTGGGTAAACAAGGATCAGACTACAGGTGTGGCACAATCACTTTAGTGTGATTCTTGAGGATGTAAGACCTGAAATGATTTACTGCCTTATAAACTACATAGGCTTGTTTGTCTATAACAGGATAATTGAGCTCAACTCTTTGAAGATTGGTACTCATAAATGACACTGGGGTTTTGTTGTTTTCATCATCCTTCTGGGTCAAAACTGCAGCTAATGAGTGGTCGGAGTGAAAGTATAAAGGGAAAAGTCTCTATTGAAATCGGGACTTTGGAACATCGGGGCCTGGGATATAGTAGCTTTGATATTTTTGAAGGCGTCCTTTCACTCATCATCCCACTTAAATTAGACATCCTTGTGAATAATCTTTCGTAAGGGTTTGATGATCTCTGCGAAGTCAGGAGTTAACTTCCTCACAAAATTGATTTGGCCGAAAAAGGACTGCATAGATTTCTTGTTATGGGCTAATGGAAGTTGAGCTATGGCCTTAATCCTTTCCAAGTCTATGCAAATCCCTGCTTGAGATATAATGTGAACTAAAAAATTACCTTCCTCGATGTCGAAGATAGTTTTCTTTGGGTTTAAGGATATACCGTATTTCCTACACCTTTCGAAAATATGAGTTAGGTGTTGGATGTGCTCTTCTCTATTCTTCGAATACACTGTTACGTCATCTAGATACACTACCACACATTTATTGATTAGTGTCTAGAAAGCCATGTCCATGGCCCTTTGGAAGGTATCTCCTGTGTTAATTAACCCAAAAGGCATGTGTTTATAAGCGAAGGTTCCCCATTTAGTTCAGAAGGTGGTTTTTAAATGATCTTCCTCTGAAACTAGGACTTGGTTGTAACCTGAGAACCCGTCTAGTAGAGAGAATATTTCCAAAACAAACACGATCGGTAGGAGTTGTTCCATCGGCGGGACTGGGTAATTGTCTTTTTCTGAAGCTCTATTGAGGTTCCTAAAATGTATGCATAGGCATATTTATCCCAATGTTTTCCTCATTGGAACAAGATTTGCTACCCAGACAGAATGCCTAACCTAGAAAATGATCTTGGCATCTAAAATTTTCTTTAATTCCTGATACATGAGAGGTTCCAACGATGGATGATACTTTCATAGATTCTGTTGGAAAGGTTTCACTTCAGGTTTTAACGGGATGGTGTGTTGAATGATGCGGGTATCATATGTTTTCAAATCCCTATAGGATCATGCGGAGACATCTTGGTATTGTCTGAATAATTTTAGGTAAGATTTCCTCTCTTCCTTAGATATAGTATTGTCGAGATTCACATTCTTCGGATTTTCTGGGGTCCCAAGATTTATAGTTTCGTGCAAGGGACAAGAACTACCAGTCCTTGCGCTTTTTGGTCCCTTAAATCGCTCCTTCAGATCAAACAGATTTTCAATATTAGCTATCCCTTTCGGGATTGTGTGAGCCTGTTGGCAGCAATAATATAATTTCTATTTTTACAAGCTACCTACACAGGGTCTTTAAATTCTCGTTACTCGTCATGACCATTCTCACTAAACGACACTTGTCACTTGTCACTTCTTACACATTTTCCTTTCGATTTTGTTTTCATGACTGTAAGCATGAAAACTCACAACTGGAATTGACACTATGTTTCGATTTTTGATTAAGGAAAACTATTCATATGGTTTATTATCGAATTGTCATCTTTTGCTATGAACATGATTGTTTTCCTTGTTTATAACCCCTTTGTCTTAAATGTGCCTTGGTTACATAAGTATAAAACCTCCACTCATTTAGTATTCGATTAATATCAATGGGTTTTGATTCATAAAACTTTCAATGGTTCAATGTTTATTTGATACATTTATCTTTGTAATCAAGTCATGGATGTGCATACTACGGTTTTCAACTATTCTGATCCTTATGCGTACCAATATGCCAAGGTGTCATATGAAGTACAATGTGATATTATTTCTTTGTATGGCCTCGGGCTTCACAATCTCATTCCCACGCATGGTAATTAACATCTCTGCCTACCATTTCGAGCTGTCACAACATTGTTTTGTTCGGGGCTATGGCTCTGTGTTTTTTTTATCAAACCCTACCTCTGATTTCCATGTTGATTCCCTTCTGTTAGCCATGGATCCTGTGGTGAGGATTGATCCCAATAGCATCCAAACCTTGTCATCGTATGATAACGCCAGAGACGACTTAGAAAGGAATGGCTGGCGCTTGTTTATTGAAAATTTTAAGGCTTTGAATCAGAGAGTTTCCCAAGAGTTCGCATTGACTTTCGACGGTTGCAGAGAAAATATAGGAGACGTGCAGCTTGAGGTAAATGAAGATTTTATAATCCAAGCTACGGGTTTACCCGTTGTCGGCCAAAAGTGGTTCAAGAACGCAAAATTTGAAGAGGTCCCCTGGTCATTTTTGTTCACCTCAAGTAAAATTACCAGTTGCGACCGAGGTATGCCTGCCTCATCTTTAAAACCTAGATGGCATGATCTGTTAGCTATTGTGAAACAGTTCATTATGTGTGAAGGAATATTGGGTTGGTTTTCTTGTACCACCTACGATTTCTTATGAGTTTCATCGACTTCTCGTTGAACATGCCCTACATTTTTCTTAGAAGTCTGTACAAGATGGGAAAGCAGTTTAGGAGGAAGAAGTCTGATTCTAGTTTGTTCCATCACGGTTTAATTAAGATTATCATTGTGCATCAGTTGCAATTAAACAATGATTGTTGGGATGATTTTGTGTTACGAAATGGCTTTGGTAATAGTGAGTTGGGACAGGTTGACAAGCCTGTTATCATAGAAACCCTTGTGAAACCGACCACCTCTCCTCCACTGCTCCTGCCCTGTGATCCTGTCTCTAATTTGGAACCCTCAACCTACCCTAATGTTGTTCAACCTGACACTCAACCGGATTCGTATCCTAAGAGTTGTACCAAGACTGTTAAAAAACCCACAGGGAAAAATCTTAAGCGCAACGTCGATGTTAATTATAAGAATAAAAGGGCCGCTCATTGGATTTCACGATGTGCTCGAAAAAAACCCAAACCCTGTGCTGACACAAAAAATACAATTGAGGTAAGTGAGGATTCAGATTCAGAAATTGAAAGGTTCTTGGCCGAAGAGTATCCATTTTCACATGGACTTTGTCCTGACAAACCCTACGATTATGTTACCAACCTGCCACTGTGTCTAAAGGAMAATCCTCTTTTTCCTAGCATCAAACTTCGTGATGAACCTAAATGTCAAATGGACGATTCTCCAGTTGTTAATACTATYAGTGCCAATGCACAGTYCCTACAGCCACACTGTAATGAATGTCGATCATGGATYGACCGGTATTATACGGATGTGCCTTTACTACAGTCCCGGCTTAAATCTTTGGAAGACCAGGTGGATTCATTAACAAACGAGAACAACAAACTCCAATCCATAGCTCGATCCAAAGACAAACGCCAAAAAGMTACAAGATGTGTCATTTAAAAAAAAAATGTGGARGTAGCGACAACAATAGTAAATTCCAAGATTGCTTGATATGATTTCATCCCTTAATTTGAGGTATGATATTTTTCAAAGTTTAGTATGATTCTGTCTTTCTCAATTTAGGATACACGATTTGTTTGCATAGATTAMTTTTTAGTTTGTTTTTTTTGTTGAATAAAATATGATTCTAGTTATAATTATAACTAGCTACAGAATCTTGAGATTTTGTAGCTAGTTAGAAAAAATCGAATTGCTTGATTTCACAATTGAAAATACATCTAAAATCTTCTTATTTTTATTTGTTTTCAGGAACTCAAGATTTTCAAAGAGATATGAAGCATTGTTGGGATCTCCTAGCCATACCATCTTTATGCTTTTAGTAAATAGATTAGGTTGTTAGCTTTTTGATATCAAGTAAAATCTGGGAGGTTGCATCCCCCACATTTTTGAACAGATTTGATGTTATCAACAGGAAACATTTTTTTCCTGGAACCTATATAAGCATGTTATTTTGTAAACTTCAAACTATCTCTGCCTGGGGAAAGACTATGGATTTTTCCATTTACTGACTTGAATGAAATATAATATTGGTCACAACATTAGCTTCTCCATATTGTGGTTTTATTCAAGTTATGATTGTTTCAATTTGTAATTAGATTGTGATTGCTTTAGCTATCGTGGTTTACTACATATTGGTATGATAAATTTATATATATTATCCATGTTTATGTTCCAGATTTAACACACAGTAATCATTTTGTTTAATCCTGGGATTAAGAGATTTATCTTCATCATTTGTTGAACATTCATGCACAAGTTTTCATAGCAGGATTTATCTTAATGTGGTTGCTTGTGAGATGACAAGATTACTGTGATTATATCTCTTATATGTTCTATCATTCGAATTCAATCATTATTGATTCACGTTTATGAGAAGCAATTGCAGGACCTGTTGCAAGTTTACCTCATCAGACATGGAGATTGGATGTTACACAATGAACAAATATGGGACGCAATAACAGGTCAGTTTGCTAGTTTAATTTCATTAGTTTAATGAATACAGAAACTTCCTGTAGCTAAAACATTTTCTATTATCTGTGATTTCTGATTTCAATTAAACATTTTGATATTTCCATTTCTCAGTTATTAATATTATAAGGAAATAAAAAAAAAAAGATTAAATAGTTTTACTTTTGTTTAAGAAACCAATTGATAATTCGATTTTCGTGGATTTAGATTAAAATTTGTATTGTGTACATATTATATATATATTAGAAATAGAATCAGTTGTATATATTGTATATATAATAAGTAGAGTGATTTTAGAAATATTAGTTAGTAAACTGTAAATATATATTAGATTTATATATAGTTTTCAACGATTACTATTCATCAAAGTTATTACATTTCCTTTAGTTTTGTTTTTTCATTTTCTTTAGGACTTAGATCGGCCAACGAAGCCTCTAAACCTGTCGGAGTGGATTAATCCAAACGGCTTGGGTTAAGTAGACAACCTCAGACCAGATTCACTCCTCTAGTTGACGAGCGGTCAATTTCGCCCGTCAACAGAGCCTTCGATTTATCCATAGGTTGTCTTCTCTGAGGATCAGTTTCTGTTGATTGCTCTTGGAATTATTCATCATCAATAGCGAGATATTTGAAATGTTCTTGGTTGGTTAATAAGTTTATAATATGTTCATCTCCTTCAAAGACTTTTCAATTGGAAAAGTTATTAGGTACTGACGGTTTGTAGAGAAGCTCCACAGTGAATTAGGAGGCTTCATAATCCTCTAAAGGTGATAGCCTGGAAGCGGCTATGGCCAAGGTGTCAGCAATAATATTTTTTTCTCTTGGGATTGTTGTGATATTGAAATCTTCAAAGTGCTATATTAACCTATGTACCTCCTGCTGATAGTTCTTTAGGTGAGGAGAATTACAATGTATAGTATTCCTTACTTGTCTAATAATAATTTCAGAGTCTCTGAAAACCTTCAATTCTTTGACATTCAAATCTATGGGTTTATTTAATCCTTGTACCAGAGCTTCATATTTAGCAGTGTTGTTGGTACATTCAAACTCTAGGCTTCAGGACAAGAAATGATGTTTACCTTTAGGATCGATGAGGATGCACTTTGCTCCTGACCCTTCTTGAGATTTAGGTCCATCAAAATAGAGGGTCCAAATTTGTGAGAGAAAATTGCTTTTTTCATTTCCCTTATTAGTTTCTTGCTCCCCAACCTTTTGCTCCACAAGCTCTAGCACAAGGTTTGACAAAAGAGGGTGTCTCCTATCGGTATTAGTGATTTCTCTTGAAAAACCAATTCAGAGTTTTGGGTGAGGGGAACATTGGATAAGAGAGGAGTGAAGTTTTCAAGGTAGGAGTTGCAGGAATAATTTCCTTGTATGGGGAAATCTATGGACGAGGATTCATTCGGGGTTTCTAGATTAGTGACCATATGTTTTAGATATCTCTCCCTATCGATTCTGGTCATGTTCTTGTATCCATTCAGTGGTAGCCAAAGGTGTGCCCAGTCTGTACTGAAGTACCCGTTTAGTTTTTCAGACCGATCTCGACTCAGCAATAGCCCATATACCTCTGGGATATCTACTACGATGATGTCAATCACTTGCGTGAATGTGGGGCGTGTCGATATTCTGATCATCACATCTTTTAGTTCTCCTATGACCTTGACCTGGGTCCTGTCTAGTTGTATGAAATGTTTATCTCTTTTGAGAGGTATGGCATTTAATTTTTTGCAAATAGACAAGGGAATAATGTTGGAAGACACTCCAGAATCTGCCAAATAGTTATGAAGGTTTCTATTGAAGATTTTGAACGTTAAGAGGAAAGGCGGGACAAAAGGATTTTCCTTTCTATCTCCCGAACAGGTGTTCACAGTTGGTTTTCCCACCAGATCTGTGGGATAAATATTTCTTTCTGGACCATTACCCACCCTCGATTTTTCTACTGAATTCAAAGCTTGTAATAGAAAGTCCCTTTGCTGAGGAATCCTACATATGTCCATAACTGATATATTGGATTTTAGCTTCTTCAAATCTTCGACTACATTGCAATATAATTTGGGCAATTCCTGGGTATGAATGTGTATAGGATTTTTACTGAGAGCGAAAGATGTTTTCGAGCGATCATGCGTTAACTTACTATTCTAGGCCTAGGTGATGTCGATATATTTTGAGCCGGGAGGGCCATTACTACGTGTCTGTACCACCGAAACTTCCACGGGTTGTTCATGAGACTCAAACAGGTCGTCAGACGACATGATCAGGTCGAGATCCCATATCATCATGGATGTATCTCACAGTGGGTCAATCTCTTCCTAGTCAGCAATATTCATAACCAAACTACTTGGCTATTTGGTTAGGGAGACTTCATCTAGAAATCGATTGGCCATCAAATTCATGGCATGTACCCATTGAGGGCAGTCTCTTTTAGAGTGGTTTTCCTAGTGATAAGTACAGAAATAATCAGATGCAACATTCCCTAGATAAATATTTAAGTTAGTTGGGAGAGGTTCAATTGCTTTGAAAGGATGGTTCCTTTTAAAGAAAGGCTTATAGGGCCTTTGGCCTAGGTTTCCCTCTCCCGCATTTCTCTTCATGTCTATGATCTCATTTGATAATTTCTTAACCATGCGTTGTAGATATTCTATATCTCCATTACCCATGTTGAGAGTCGGTTCAGTTGGTTTCCCCGATGGTCTAGTTAGAAGGACTCCTATCCTAGGAGGGGGCTGGGCTTCTTTCTTTACTAGAGAGGCCTAGCCTTCTTTACATCCTTTCATATGGAATTCTATTGTGTTGGCCTCTTCAAAATTTTCTATCAGGGTTTGCTTAGCAGCTCTCTTTACAAACATATAGATAGAAGTTGGGACTCCATTAGCATAAACCTCGATCTGCAACTCTTGAGTAGGTTTCGTCACGGGATGGAATTTGTTCAAGATGGTTGTGAATATTTGATTGAAATATTTGACCCTTTCTTTTGGACTCATGGTGGTTTTGAACAACTCAGCCATCAGAGCTCTTGTCGTAGTTTCCTTTGCAAATTATCTAGAAAATATTTCTGGAGCTTGGTCCAACTAGTTATAGATCCTACTGGCAGATTAAAATACTATGTGGAAGCTGAATTTTCAAATGTGTAGGGGAAAAGTCTGCAGACTATGTCTTCATGTTGAATGTTCATGAGTCTAATCACGAGTTTGAACTTATTGATATGATCTTCAGGTAAACCTAAGGTCTTAGGGTCGTACTTGGGAAGAAGATTCTCCAGGTGCCAGAGAATATTATGTACTCGTCCAGGGATGGCCACAACATCTTCGGCCAACCAAGGTTGGTTGTTATGAAGCAGGATTTACCCTCCTTCTTCATGGTTATTATTACCTTCCATATCTTCAGAATCTGAGTCGAACTCTTCTTCTTCCGAAAATTCGTTTGGCTTGGACATGTCATCGACTAATGTTCCAGGTATCAAATCAAGAGGCTCTTGGATTTCAGTAATCGCGAAATCTATTAAGTCTTATACAGAGTGTACGAAAATCTTGTCGGGAGTGCTAACCACTGGTCTACTTTGTTGTTTTCTTTGAGGGAGTATGGGAGCTAAGGAAAACACAATGATCTTCCTGGTATAGGCTCTTGTGATTCTCTCGAATTGATTTACTTCCTCGTGAGGAAGGGCGTAAGGTATTTCAGGGTGAAAAGGTTCTTCCTCGGGCTGGGTGAGTTACCTGCTTCAGGAGTACTCAACGTGTGTGGGTTGTCTATTTAATGACTATCCATGCATGTGGGCCGTTACGAATCTATTGGCTATTTGAAATGCTATACAAAATATATATTCAACCATTCATTCTCAGGCCCTCCTTCTAGTGCCAATTTTGTTGATGGGTCTAAAATCCCTTGACTCAATAGTAGGAACCAAACCTGCCACTGAGGCCCAATTAGACTCTGCAGCATTTGAAGATGGAATGGTTCTCCAGATCTTGTGATCCGACCAATTTATCGATGGGCTTTGTGTTTTCTTGTGAAGGCTCTTCCTTCATTTAGGACTGTTCTCTTCTGTATTTTCTCTTGGGTGGGGCTAGTATGAGAGATGCAAGCCAGTATAAACCAACTTGAAAACAAACAGGATTAAGTTTTGACTACCTGGGAAGAGGTTGAGCTTGGGATAACCCATTGCTCAAACATGCAGACAATGATTCTATACCACAGGTCTAGTACTAATACATTAACCATGTGAGCATCCAATTACTGTTTGAGAAACTAATTATCAGAAAGAAAACACATATGTAATAAGATAATGGCAAGCAAAATAATTCATCTACCATAACCATTCATCACATAGTAACACAAAGATTTATCTTCATCATTAAAGCAAAGAACATCAAAACATTGCACCAGATAACTTGACAACAAAATTAATTTCTCTTACTCATTACTGCATCATTCATGAAACATGATAGGAAGCAGTTATTCTCCAAGTCCAATCACATGCATCTGATGAAAATAGTTTCTCTTTGGTCCAGAAGGACTCCTCAATTCATAGCAACTTCAAAATAATTCTTAACGACCAAGAAAAAGAAAGAGTTCTTACAATGACCATCGACCCTTAACTAATTTGTCGAGGTCTTTATTTATAATATAAAGTTTAACTGAAATTAACAACTAAATGCAATTTAAGCAAATAAAAAATCGCCATGTGGCGTTATCTTCTAACAGTTTCTTTAACAGTCAACCCAAGATATTTCTTAGAAAGGGTGAATTTTCTCATATTCAGTCCAACTAATAAACAATTCTTCACAAGTTTGGGCCCATGGAAATCTGTGATGTTCCATCAGAGCCACATATATTCCCCTGATGTCTATTGCATGCGCCTGGTACTTTACGAGACTGGAGTTCAACTGTTGTAGCATGTTTCGGGCCCTAATCGAAGGTTCTGCAAATCATTTCACTTTCCCTGGCCTCGCATCGTTCATCTTTGTGAGCTCTTCGGTCCATATCAAGTCTTGTTTGGCATGCAACTTGACTATGTCGCTTAAGTGGACAAATTTGTCGGGGTTCCGAACTCGGGTAGTCCCACATCCTTCATTATTTTGTTTGGTAATCGGGGAATATTTCCTGCAATCGGGGTTGATGTAGTTTAGTGATCAAGTAATATAATATAAGGTACAAACAAACATAATAGTTCGATGCATACCTGTGGAGTTCCTTAATCTCAATCGTGTAATACTTACATGATCCCAGTTGCTCCTTTGAATGACCTGCGATGTATTTGTCCACGCCGTCACTCCTCTTCAGTTCAAATGAATTACATTAGTGCATCATAGCGTGGAAAATCAAGTACAACAGATATGAGCGTCAGAACCGTCACAGTAGCCGCTCGACCTTTGGGGTTGGGAAAAGACGCCAGAGTCGAGCATGCACGCGTATGCTCCCAAAAGGTCGAATATCGTAATAAGGAAGTCGTTAAATGCCTCCAGAAGAAGTATCACCAAGTGTGTCAACTATCATTCATAAATAATGGAGGCTGGGGATTTTAAAGAGATTGGAATGATCATACCATATATTCCTTGCAACTCTGATCGGTGACGTTTTATGCATTCTGGATTGCATCCGTCGAGCATATGTAATGCATTAAATATCAAGACATCTTATCACGAGGCATGAGTGTTATTTGGTACGCTCTATTTCACTTCTTCAATCCATTATAAATTCTAGGAGTTTTGTGGGGAATTATACGCTTATGCTGAGTTTATACCTCTGTAACATTGGTCTTGCAAGTTTATTCTAGCGAAACTTCATGTAGTAGTCCTTTACCATTCGTAAACGTCTAAGCCACTATGTTGTTGCACTATGGGATCCCCTTTAAACAAGGGATGGGATTTGCGAGGTATCCAGAGTGCTAGGTCCATGTGCAGGAGATACATAATGGGCGGGCTCTTGCTTTGCGTTCCCCGAAGTGACGCTTGACAATTTTTCCCTTTTTTTTGTTGTAAGGGTTTTATATTCTCATTGTGACCAGGTCGGTTAGTCAAGAGGTTGGTGGTGTCTAAATGTATGTAACCTAAGCTTGGTGGGATCTTTAATTATATATATAAAAACATGAAAGTGTTTTGAATGTATCACGTTCCCTTTTTGTATGTAAATTCACAGTGTTTTCTTATCTAATTTTTTCGCACAAAATATGGGATTTATACGTGTTATTATTCTGAGTTTCCTTGTAAGTTTGTCGATATTTTTCCTTCAAAACTTATGATGTCGATTGATACTGACGTGGCGTTATTAACTCAGGGTTATTAAAATATTTAAACATAAAATTTCGCACTCGGCTGGTGAGTAAGGAGAGCTAGATACCGCCACTGTCGATGCTTGGGTGGCATTAGGGATTGGCATTTAAATGAAAAATTAATGTGTATTTTTCTTTGTGGATTATCATTTTGTAAATTTCCAATGCCAAAGTCATATCGGGAGTTGGCAGTTGGTGATACCACTCCTCTTCTTGTGTGGTGCTTACTCTTTTCATTTTTCTACCGAAGCTGAAAGGATCGGTCTTCGACGATATTCCTGTATAAGCTCATTCGCAAAAGAGATACTTTCATCCGCCGACGCCGATGAAAATTGGCACTTGGTTATTTTGAACTTCTCAAGCGATTTTTGTCCCCTTTAACCTTTACTGATGTCGAACTTCCTAAGCATGTTGGGGGGAAAGATTTAGACCGTCGGTTCCTTACGTAGTTGTTAAGTCCCATTTAAAATTAAGATGATTCTTTGTTGTACGTTCAAGAAGACTTTAAACAATTCAAACATGAAACATAAAAGATAACCATAGGCATCAGTTTCATACTGAAGTGAAAGCAGACAATGCAAAGGATCAAGTGGTACCCAAAAATTAGAAAGGGACATAGACTTTTTAGGGTTTGTTGAGTGCTCAACAGAACCAAGATTGTCAATAGTTTTTTCTTCAAGCCTATGATGATAAGCGGAAGGTAGAGCATTGTATTAATTCATAAAAGCATCTTGGTTTTGGGGGCGAATAAGTTTGGGAATTTGATTATACAACTTGGTGAAACATAGGTTGAAAGACTTGATAGTCTCACCATCTTTGTACACAATATTATTGTATTACCATAATTGTTTAGCTGGGATCTTAGACTACCCATAAGTAGATTTGAACTAGTAAACTAACTCTTCCCAAGTGGAAAAAATCTTGGGAGGGAGATCGAAGAAATCTGTTTTTTCTTTCCCTTCGAGAGAGTTGACAAACATGCACATACAAGTATCATTGTCATTGACTCCTATATTGTGACAGGCATTCGAGAATTCCACCAAGTGTTCGTTTGCAGTGACTATATTATTTCCTGAAAACCTAGGGAGATTCTCTTTAAATTTTGGTAACGACTGAGTGGCAGGTGTTATATTTAAAGGGGAGGAGACATGCCATAGGGTAGTAGTAGCATCCTCTTCGAATTGAAAAAGTCCATACTTTTTTATGACCTTGGTGGGGTTGGTAGTAGATTGGATAGGGACTTGATGGATATACAAGCTACCAATCATTGATGAGGATGAAGGTTGAGATGAATAAGAACCTCCATTGCCACCAAAGCCACCTACCGATGTCATTTTATCAATGATGGGTAAGGGTGAGAAAGACGAACTAGTTGAATCAAACAAAGTTCTGCTTAGAGTACCTTGTTGGGTTGACAAAACAACGTTTATTCTTCCTATTTCAATGATAGAGGTGATTTTAGGAGATAAACCTCTTCTTCTCCTAGAGATGTGAGGGTTCAAGGATATGAAAAGAAGATCAAAACTTTAGGAAAATGAAATTTATAGTTGATTCCTAGGTTTCCTTTGCCTGGCCTCCCAGCGTTCTCAAACACTTATATCTTGTTCAATTACTTCCCATGAGCGTTCAAGCTCATCTCGGGTGTTAGCGGTTTCTAAGATAGTATTGAATAAAGTTAAAGAAATGTTGGTTTGGTCTTTAAGACTGGGCTCAATATTGGGTTGCCTTGTAATAGGTATTGTCATGAGGAAAAACAATAGTCAAAGAATAAAAAACAAAAGAAGAAATATTCAATGGTAATCACGAATACAATCAAACAGAGAGATATGGAAGATCTCCCCATTATGGTCGCCAAATAAATGTTGAGGAAAAGGTATGAATTACCTCACTCAATCATTTTCAAATCTTGCCTGGATAGGGCAAGATAGTCGGGAATATCACCCTTTGTTTTATAGCCTCAAAAATATTCTCTCAATCTATAAGTATTAATTACTAGGATCAAGGCTGACTTATTTATGAAAAGAATGTTGCAAAATAAAATTTATATAATTTTCTGAAATATATACAGATTATAGAAAGTAAACATGGAGATCAAAAAGAGAAAAACAACCAAGTCATCAATACACATATATAAGACAAAATAACAATATGATTTATTTCATTCTGAGGTATCAAAAGTGTTTTTCTCTCTACAAAACCTTGTGAGGGCATGGACCAAAGGTTGACTTAGATATCCCCGATGATCACCATACAAAAGACCTTGACAATCAAGTAAAACTGAAATTTATAATCTGGATCAGCTTGCCACAGACTACTTCCAATTTGACTCTGCAAGATATTTTTTATCATCATGAAACTTAATTCAAAAACAGACAAGAATACACAGACTATCATGGATGGATCAACACCTCTAAAAAAAATGTCTGAAAAGTTTGGTTCAGTCTTAAACCTTGATATCTACAATAAGACCCTGTTGTCACAAAGAGAATTAGGCTTTGAATAACTCAAGAATGAATGAAAAATGAAACTATCTTATGAAATCAAAAGAGCAAACCTTAGTCTTGCTTTCTCCTTCTATTCTTTGTTTGTTTCTTCTTCTCATTCTTCTTTTATTCTTTCCAAATAAGTTGAAGTAGTTCAACTACTCTCTTTAGTTAAGTTAGTTTGACTTAACTAATTAGTTTAGGAGAACTAAATAATAATAATAATAATAATAGTTAAGGGTCTTTAATTAATAATAACTAGGTAGGTGGCACCCCTTGTGACTCCCATTTTTTCTTCTTTTCAAGTCATAAAATATAACACAAATGGATAATCATTTTAACACTAGCCACCCTTGTAGCTCCCTTAAATATATTTCAAAATAGATATTTAAATATCAGAAATAATTTAAATCATATCCAAAAATATATAAATATCCACATAATCCAAATTATCCAAAACAAAGCTTATTGTCCAAAATTTATTCAGACCCTTAACACTGTCTTTATCAACTCAAATCATAAAACCACATAAACTAAAATCCATACGTTCCACTCAGAGAGGCCATTTTTCTTTTATCACTGTTGTCTCCCGTTGATTTCCTGGAAGTAGCCCGTGGTTGATTTGAACCTCGAGATTGTATTTCATGGATAACATGGGAACAATCATGTTTCAAGTGCATGTGAGAAGACACATATTTTGAGGAATCATTTGATGGAGAAAAAAGGGAGGAAACTGCTTTGCCTTTATGTTTCACATGGGGGACATTATTTTAAGTCTTTTACTAGCATGTGAGGATTGAACAAGTGACTCAGCACATGCAATCTGGACATTAGGATTGAAAGGTGATGGAAGAGGTAATGACATATTGGGCCAGCCACGATGGTGAGAGACGGTCGGGTTGGCAATCTCTTGCCATCCATTATTTGTAGGGACTTCTGGTTGCAAAGACACATGAGGAGGAATGAGAATGCCAGGGATGTTCTGAGGCTGGAAGGGCAGTATCTGTGGCCAAGGGTGTACTATTCCATGACCAATACAGTTAAAGAAACCAACTTGGAACAATTGGTTCAATTCTTGGGGATCAACATCAAAATTAATGGAAAATCTAGGCCTTATAGGACCTCTGTTATAATTTCCCCAGCCTTTGTTATTTATTCCATGGCTTCCCCTACTAAAGAAACTCATCCCGCAACAATAGTTCATCAGTAACTAATCCCTTCATAAACCATACATGGAATTATGCTTGCATGAATCAAAAATTGGCTCAGAAATTGACACGAGATACATGCAAATCCATCCATAACAAACCATTTAAGAATCACCAAGTGAACAGGGGGTGATAGGGTTCATGGGACATATGGAGGGAGTGTAATGAGTGAAAAGTGGTATAATGACAGGGGATTAATACACAAATATTGCTCAACAATTAATTAAATAATTTAACTATGTAATAAAATACAAAAATATCAGTTTCCAACCATTATTGTGTTATCTCTCTTGTCGTTGTTGCACATACCTTTTAATTTATTTCATAGAATAGGGATGTCATAAATGAAATTTGGATTATGAGTGGGATGCAATGGGAGAAAAGTGGTAAAATGACAGGGACATAATATGGATATTGTTCATATAAAAATAAATAAATAAAAAACAATCAAACATATATCTGTTCAGGGCTCCAAAGTTCCACAGTATTCACTTTTCAACATTACAATTTAAACTGTTACTTCCTTTACAAATTTCTTGTTGGCTTCCCAACAATAATATATATGCCCAAAAATATTCAATTGAAACAACCTTTGTACCCATATAATATTTATATAACAGTCCTAACAAACAACATTGCAATCGATATGATAAACCTCAATAACTCTTTGAGCCACAACCATTTATAATTCCAATGCTAATTTTTTTTAAAACCAATAGAAATACGCACAGTGATTCCAGCCATTTATATTTAATTCTTATTCCTTAAAACCAATAAGAACATGCATAGTATTTACCACCACTTGTCCATTATTTAAACATTGTTCAACACAACCAAACTGGGCATTAAAACTCTTAATAGAGCCCCAATCAATTCACACACATGTGTCTTTCAAATATAATCAACATAAGGATTGAACTAAATAACATTCAACACTTCGAGCCCAAGATTCAAATAAGCAATTAGGTATAGACTTCTTCTAGAAATGCCCAATGAGGAACATAACCAAATTGTGCTCAATCAACCAAGCACGCACACTGTTCCATTTACCCTTGACTAAAGTAAAACAATATCAAAATTATATTTAGGGTTTAAACACAACAAGTGGAGATCAAGAACAGGTGGTTTCATCAGGGGATTAAGACCTCGAAAATCACAAACAACTCATGCCTTTCAAAATTTACCACAAAAATATACCATGTAAAAATATTCTCAACTGTGAGGGTTACCAAAACAACAGTTGTCCACTTCCAACTGGGAATGAAATGAAACCAATCTCTTAAACAACACTATAATATGAGCATCCAAGCACAAATCCATGCCCAACCAAAAGCATGTGTAATGCTTTCATTAACTTTTGGGTGATGTTAAACCCATCTTGTGCAATTCTTTCTAGGAAAATGTGTGAGCGAGGGAAACACAATGATAGCTAATGCCTCGAGGTTTTTCCAAGACAAGGCAAAAAAAACACTTTAATCCTTCAATAGTTCAAAATGCAACCCACAGGGTCGAAAACACTATCCATAGAGATGAACATGGAGTGAGAAACTTAAACACAGAGACTTTTTGTAACAATCCATAAATAAGATACATGCACAACCCAGAGCTTTGGAAAGCCATGATACTCAATATCAACAGAGGTGCCAGACTCAAAAACCCAAAACATGGTCGAGCAGGCTTCAATTCCATTTAATCCAATAAACCCATGCAAAGATTACACACAACAAGGAGAGTATAACCATTTATTTTTTAAAGTGCCAACAATCTAGACTAATCACCATAAGAAACCATAGACACAACACCAATGCACAGTTCAAATATCTCATAATAGCTTAAGAAAAACACAGTCCATGAGCAATCATGAGATAAAAATTGATTCAAAGGATAGAGTAACCATCATGGATGGAAGAGTAAGGAACCCATACCTGGAAAATCTTGCACGAACAAGAAAGATAGACTATATGTCGCCTTCACAATTGAACAATGTGGAGCATCAACAACTACGAGATCCAAAACCAAAGTGAAAGAATGACTAGGGCGACAGGCTCGAGGGGTATTTGAGTGACATGTAGTAAATGCACATCTCTTCTCCCTTCCAATCTCATTCAATTCCAAGTACGATCCAACCAAGTCACCATAGCCCTAAGCAATTAATCAACGACATGTTCATTGTCATATCACATTTTCATAGTGTGCCACCTTTTTGCAATGTCAAACACTTTAAAATAACAATGTGCCAGAAACATTACCCCATGTGCATCCACATATAACATTCATCAAGGAAAAATAAATCTAGTAGAAATGGTTTAGTGTGCCCCTCTTTTGTCACAATAATACATAGCATTAGAGCTTGCATATAGTTCTTTTTTTATTCAAAGAGCTCCATTATTGTCTTTTATCAAGACCAATAAACCAATTAATGTCATGTTTAGTGAAATTCCAAACCAAAAACTTATAATAATTCTTTCACCCACAGGGCGGCCTTAACATTTTTTGTGAGAGGTCATCAAAGCCATCCAGTGCCATGCATTAATCAACCAACCATTACATGTCACCATAACATTTAAACCATGATTTGAAACAATGAATTGTAGAAGACTATGCTGGTATCATCACATAATCAAACAAAATATAAGTGCAACATATCCACCATTGCACCACAAGTCCAATAAGGGGGTCCCACCTACTAGTTTATTAATAATATAAATAAATAATAGAGCTTGGCAATCATTTGTGAGCATAGTATTCATCGTTGCATTTTTAAGCGTCAACACGAATGTGATGCAAGCAGTTGGACAAGTGGCAAGATTTCAAGTAGGACCAAAGGAAACACATGTTATGGTAGTAAAGAGAATATTTAGATATCTCAAATGAACAAGAGAATATGGATTATGGTATCCAAAAGGGAATGATCTATCTCTAGTTGCATACACAGATGCAGATTGGGTAGGAAGTATTGATGATAGAAGAAGTACAAGTGGAACAACCTTCTAGTTGGGTGATTATTTGGTATCTTGGTTGAGAAAGAAACAATATTCAATATCATTGTCCACATTAGAAGCATAGTATATTGCAGTAGAAACATGTTGTACATGGTTTCTTTGGATGAAGAAAAAATTGCAGATCATACAGGTGGAATATGATGAGCCTATTTTGATATTGTGTGATAATACCAGTTTTATAAGTATCTCTAAGAATCCAGTGATGCATTCCAAGATGAAACACATGTTTATCATTTTTCACTTTCTACAAGAATAGGTTAAAGAGAATAACATCAAGGTAGAGTGTGTTGGTACAAAAGAGAAAATTGCAGATATATTCACCAAACCTCTTCCGAGGGAGACTTTTGAGTATCTTTGACAAAAAATTTAAGTAGTTTCATCCCAACATTGAATTTTTATTTATTTATTTTTATCAGAGATGTACACAAGGAAGCACCATGAAGAGAAACATCAATAGAGATAAGAGGCTTATTGAAAGGGGGAGCATCCCCAAGGAGAAGTCATCCTTTTCCATTGATGTCAAAGGGGGAGAGAAAAATAGAGGCATGGAAGAGAAGAGGCATGAAGAAAGGGGGGGGCAACACATGAAGACAAGGGGAGTCATCATGAGCATGAGTGTTGACTTTGTTGTGTCTATGTGTTTCCATCAATGCCAATGGGAGAGATTGTTGAAATATTAAATATTGCAAGTATTAATTAATTATTGCAAAAGACTAATTAATTATTACAGAGATAATTAATTATTGTAGGGATAATTAATTAGTGTATGCCATTATCGAAAAATATTGTCGAAATTTTAAATGTTGGAAGATTGGTTGTCATTGATTTCAACCCTTGAACAAAGTTGCATGTCGAAGTAAAGTGGCAGTAAACAAAAAATAACAGGTTGCATGTGATTCACATGTGATTTGCATGCCATCACGAATTGCATGGTAGTTGCATGTCATTAAGAAATTTCCATTTAAAACACATAAAAGAGTCAATTGCAAATCACTTATGAGAATACATGCTAGATATTTGAGGTAGTGAGTCGAAGACAGAGAAGTCAAGTGAAGTAAGAATTTTGTAGTGTTGAAATAATGTAACTGCAAAGTGTATTCTTATTATTATTTGATATATTATTGATTGGATCAATCCCCATTGTGGATTGATCATGTCGGATATTGTAAAAGGACCAAATCCCCTTTTGTGGATTGGTCATAATATAATTGTAATAGGCAAAAGAAGAAGTTGGCCCCAGAATATATCAAAGAGGCCCCAAAATATAATAAAGGTGGTTATAACCACCCAGAAGAAAAAGTCGGCCATGTCAGTGAAAAGAGACTCAGAAGAAAAGAAATCACTCATTCCTGAGGACAAGGCTCTAGGTTTGATTAATCAAGTTAATAAGATTCAAAGGTACACATGACAAGTTGATGACTATAGTTGAGATAACAGTCTTTGTAAAGTATTATACTTGATAGCATGTGAGCATATAGAGGTAAATGCTTAATGCAATCATTTGTCTGATACAACTAACACCTCCTCTAGGAAGAATCTTGTGTGTTAGTTCCAGGTTACCATGAAGGAATGTTTGATCACAACACTATGAGAGTGTTTACCTCATTTCGTCTTGTATTACTTATCTTTAATCTTTGCTTCAGACAAGTTACAAGTGATAGCTCTATAGGAGCTAATGTGATGATTGTTCGTGCTATTTCTTTATATTATCAAAAGGATATTACTCTTGCTTGATGTTTTGTTGACCTTGCTCCAGGTCACAGGTAATAACCCTGAGGAAGCTATAGTGAAGGTTGTAGAAGGCAACATACTAAAAGAGAAACCATAAATGAAACAATCATCATTGGAAAAGAAGAAAATCACTTGTATAAGCTAAAGGGCCACTCAGAAGCTGCCATGACCCACGCCATTGAGAATCCATGTGAACTTTGGCATAGAAGATTAGCTCACATTAACTACAAGGTGCTACCATACATATGCAAAGAGGTCACAGGTTTACCAGAACTCAAGGTTGACCATGAAAGCGTATGCAATGGATGTGCATAAGGGAAGAATGTCAAGAACCCTTTTCTGAAGAGAAACAACAAAGAAGAAGGAGTCATAGAAATCATTCATTCAGATGTGTGTGGCCCAATTCCATCGTCCTCCATTAGTGGGTATGTATATTATGTATCATTTATTCATGATTATTCTCGTAAGACCTAGTTGTATCTCTTGAAATCTAAAGATGAAGTGTTCAACAAATTCAAGGAATTCAAATCCTTGATAGAGAATCTTTTTGAAAGAAAGATCAAGATACTCAGGTCAGATAATGGAGGAGAATACACCTCAAAAGAGTTTGTGAACTTCTGCAAAGATGTTGGGATCAATATGGAACTCACTACTCCCTAAAATCCTCAACAAAATGGTGTGGCTGAAAGAAAGAACAGAATGATAATGGAAGTCGTGAAGACCATGATCCACGATCAAGATCTTCTTATGTGCTTACGGGAAGAAGCAACAATGACAGCCATATATGTGCAAAATCGATTGTCCCATAGTGCACTTGGGTTCAAGACCCCAAAAGAGATGTTCACCGGAAAGAAGCCAGAGGTAAGCCATCTCAAAATATTTGGCTGCCTAGTATTTATACATATACCGAAAGAGAAAAGAAACAAGCTAGAACCCTTAGAAAAGAAGGGAATATTTGTGGGATACTATGAGGTCTCCAAGGCCTTCAGGATCTATATACCGGGTCACTGCCACATTGAGATCAGCAGGGATGTGACCTTTGATGAAGATAAAACACTCAAGAAATCGAGAAAATGCCAGCTTGAAGAAGTACATGAAGAAGAACCTGTAATCCCCAGAACTGTAGAATCAGTGAGGGAGGTTCCCAACACTGTAGAACTAGTGAGGGAATACGTAGTTTCCCATGATGAGGAAATTAAAAAAGATCATGATATAGTAGAATTTCAAGAACCACCTTAGATGAAGATCCTCCATAAAAGAAAGCCAGCTTGGGATAGAGAGCTCATTCAAGATGAAGAGAAGTATGGTGTTCCCCAAGGAACCATGAGACAGGTGAAAAGACCAAATCCATTCTCCAGTTATACGGCTTTGATGTGTGACCTCCTAGAGAAGGATCCTACCTACTTTGAAGAAGCCATTCAGATGAAAGAATGGGCAGATGCCATGACAGAGGAATACCAATCCATAATAAATAATGATGTATGGGAAAAAGTTCCCAAATCAAAGAGTAAAGACATGGTATCCTCCAAATGGCTCTTCAAAATAAAACATGCTGCTGATGGAAGTATTGAGAAGTATAAAGCAAAATTTGTAGCTCATGGCTTTTCTCAAAAAGAAGGCATTGACTACGAAGAGACATTCTCTCATGTAGCCAAATACACTTCGATCAGAACCATTATAGCCCTTGCAGCTAAGATGAAGTAGAAGTTACACCAGATGGACGTAAAGACATCTTTCCTAAATGGTGTTATCGAAGAGGAAGTGTATATAGAGCAACCACAAGGATTTGAAGTTGAAGACAGGAAGTCTCATGTCTGCAAATTGAAGAAAGCCTTGTATGGATTGAAGCAAGCTCCTAGAGCTTGGTATGGCTAGATAGACAACTTTCTAACGAGCTTGGGATTTACCAAGAGTAAAGAAGATTCTAACCTCTACTTCAAGGTTATGAACGATGATTCAGTAATACTATTATTGTATGTGGATGACTTATTCTTAACTGGAAAAGAAAATCTCATCACTGAACGTAAGAAGGGACTCGCTTCAGAATTTGAGATGAAATACCTTGGCCTAATGCACTATTTCTTAGGTCTTGAGGTATGATAGAGTCTAGAGAGGATCTTCCTTAACCAAGAGAAGTATGCAGTCAAAATATTGAAGAGATTCGACATGTTAGAGTGTAAGCCCATGAATACACCCATGGAAATGAAGCTGAAGCTGCTTGTCGATACTTCGTCAGAATTGATTGATGCCACACTGTATAGACAAATTATTGGATCACTGATGTACCCGACGAACAACAAGCTAGATATTTGTTTTTCCGTGAATACTTTGAGTCAGTTTCTAGTAGAACCCAAACATGTTCACCTTGTGGCTACAAAACATGTGATGAGGTACCTTAAGGGTACATTAGATTGTGGTTTCAATTATGATGGAGATCATGATTTCACATTGAATGGGTACACTGATTCAAATTGGGTAGGAAGTGTTTCTAATAGGAAAAGCACTTCAATATGTTGTTTCAGTTTGGGATCAGCCATGATCTTGTGGCAGAGTAGGAAGAAATCTAGCATTTCTCTCAGCACAGTGGAAGAAGAATACATTGTTTCATGTTCTGCCAGCTGCGAAGCTATATGGCTTTGAAAGTTGTTGACCGACCTATTTGACCTAGATATGGAAGCAACCATGATCCTATGTGACAACCAGAGCTGCATAAAGATGACATAGAATCTTGTATTCCATGACAGGTCGAAGCACATAGAGATCCATTATCATTACATCCATAACATGGTGCAGAGAGGAGCCTTAAAGCTCCAGTACATTAGCACGGATGAACAGGTTGCTGATGTGTTGACCAAGCCTCTATCTCGTGTAAAGTTTGAGCACTTTCGAGATAATCTTAGTATAGTCCAAAAGGACCCTCCTCGAAAGGGGGAGTAGTTGTTGTGATGAAACATCTCTTGCTTCCAGCCTTATTGYTGTGACGTAAAGAAAGATGATGTGATGAGACTATAACTGTGCTTCCRGCTTGATAGCTGCGACGTAAAGCCAGACTAGTATCCTTCTTCCAACTTGATTGTTGTGACATAAAGGAGGATGAGTATCTTGCTTCCATCTTTATTGYTGTGAYGTAAAGCAAGAAGATGTGATGTGACTAGTACTGAGCTTCCAGCTTTATAGTTGTGACGTAAAGCCAGTCTAGTATCTTTCTTCCAGCTTGAGTGTTGTGACGTAAAGCAAGACATTGAGATGATACTAGTACTGTGCTTCCATMTTGAGAAGATGTGATGTAAAKCCAGTCTAGTATCTTRCTTCTAKCTTGATTGTTGTGACGTAAAGCAAGAYGAGTACTGAGCTTCCACCTTGACAGCTGTGACATAAATCTAGTCCTGTATTATGATGAGTCAGCCTCGTGATGTGATGATGATGATGTATTAGTTTTATACTAATATATATTGATGCAGATGATGATTGCATTCCTATGAGAATGATGATGCTTCCGATGAACAAAACTTCTGATGATTTATAGATACGCCAGTGAGTGTTCCAAGATGATATTAATGATGTTGTCCTCTCACCCACTTGATGTTGTTGATGATGTTGTCCTCTCTCTCTCGCCTGATGTTGTTGAAGAATACCTTTCTTGTTAAGGGGGAGTGTTGAAATAATGTAACTGCAAAGTGTATTCTTATTATTATTTGATATATTATTCATTGGATCAATCCCCATTGTGGATTGATCATGTYGTCTATTGTAAAAGGACCAAATCCCCTTTTGCGGATTGGTCATAATATAATTGTAATAGGCAAAAGAAGAAGTCTGCCCCGGAATATATCAAAGAGGCCCCGAAATATAATAAAGGTGGTTATAACCACCCAGAATAAGAAGTCATCCCTGACAGTGAAAAGACACTTCCACACGTGCCAGACTTGTATAAATAAGGAGGCTAGCGCCTCACTTAGACACACACATCACTTGCTCATTGAGAGACAAGTTTCAGAACTGCAGTTGGAGAAGAGAGAGAGAGAGTGGCGCATATTTTGGAGAGGATCTTATGTATTAGCTTAATTTATCTCTTGGCATTGTATTGGCTATCTATAATAAGGCAGTTTTGTTGGGTTTTCTTCCCCTAGAGGGTTTCCCAGGATAAATGTTGTGTCTCTTGTGATTGTGTAGTTCTCAGTGATCTTGTCTTATGTTGTTGTTATCTATTGAAATGTAAAGAACTATAATAATGGCCTAAACATTAACATGCAGGAGCTGAGAGTACGAAGAAGGGGTTTCATACATGGATTCATTGAGTATATCTGTGAGTTTTAGGAGGAAAATCACAGACATTTGTGGGATGCAATGAGGAAAAACATGGATACTCACGAGAAGGAAGTGCATACAACTGCAAACCTCAGAGGAAAAATTAAAGAAGATCAGGGATCTGGAACTCAGTTAAACTTTAGGGGAAAGGTATTTCTTCCTGAGTGTGTTAGGGAGTAATTATGAAGAAATCAGGAACAAGTATGTTTCAATGAGTTATAAGCACTTGATTATAAGAACTCTTTTGTGGATTTTGGTATGAGGTATATGTGGTTGCATTATTGATGAGATATTGATATTATTAGTAGAAATAGAGGTATAAGGAACAACAACAATAAGAAGTTATCAGTTACAACAGTAGAGGTAGTGGCAGGGTTATCTACATTTATATTTCAAGGTGGTTGGATGGGCAAGGAAAGGGGGTTGTATCCTCCTTCCAATTGGAGCTCGATAAATTATGGAGTTGGAGATTTCGTCAAGTTGCAACCTGTAAATAGGGGGTTGGAGCCTCCTTCTAGTTGTAGCTGGATAAACTGGAAGTTGGTGCTTCCAATGAATGTACTCTTTGACAAATAAGAAAAGCATTATGTGGTTTTTTCCCTCATTGGGTTTCCACGTAAAACTTTAGTGTACTGTGTTTATGTGTTGTTTATGCATTGATTTATGGTATTGATGCTATATTAATGATGATTGAATATCATTGAAGATTTATATTGTGGTTAAAAAAAGAAAAGTACTAATACTGATTCACCCACCCCCCCCTCAGTATTCCAACAAAAGGAACAAATACATATCCAATCCACATCGTAGCTCAAGAATATGCCAATCCAATTGAAGAAAAGACATATATGGATGTTGAAGTACAAACTATGGGAACTCAAAGTGTACATACTAATGGAAATTCATAAATTAACCAAGCAACATGAACGCGTGAATAAAATCATATACTGAAATTAAACCAAGAAAACACTACAAGTATGGTAAGGGAAAATCACGTGACCATAAATCCTTATCGACATCTCAACAATAAAAGAAGATATCTTCAACAACCAAAGTATCAATATCACTTAGGTTGGGAACAACTAATTTATCGTCCGAAAAATATTAATACCGACGCAATTAAGTCTCATGATAATAGTTTATCATGGAAGTGCAACGTTCCACAAAAGATTGAATTAGGATGGTCATATTATTTTACGATTCAAATTTTGTTTTCAATACTCAGAGGTTCGTATCGTCTCAAATCATCAACTGCAAGAACTCCAAGAATAGAGAATTATGCAACAACATTACAAGCCAAAGAAAAGACATCCAACCTTTCCATCACTATACATTGAAGACAAAGCATTTCAAAAGGGGAAGGCAATGTTATGAACTCAAATATACATATAAATAAATAATGATTAAATAATAATAATTAATACTTGATAACTAAATATGTTATGAAGACACACCTTTCTGATGGAAGTTCATGTCTCTTCTGAAAGGGAACCCCTAAGTGTGTATATATACAACGCTCATTTCTCATTTGTAACCATCTCATTCATTTTATTATTCAATATATATATATATATATATATATATATTGTTATCCTAAATGGATTTCTTCATATTCCAAGTATTCTAGGTATTTTGTATATGAACCGGATTGGTTCACTACATTAATGTTGTTGATCTAGGTGGATAATGGTGGCCACCCAACTATTCCAACTGGCTCCTCTTTTTAGTTTTTAGTGAAACACTTTCTTCTGTACTTCTTTGTAATTGTAGGTTCTACACTTCTAGGGTTGTCTGAAGCCCTACACATATTCCAAGTGGATATTGGTGGCCTCCCAGCTAATCCAACTAGCTTATTTTGTATATTTTCATGTCAACACATCTTGTTGTACTTCCAGGGCCATTTTGGGGCCCTAAACAATGTTTTTTTTTTGGCTCGCCATAGTAAAACTATAGATAAAGTCATATTTTGATGGTATAATGCATATTTCTCTAAGACACCTTTCCAACGGGCTATCACATGCCAAAAACAGAGATCGTATGCAAAATTTACGACCCCAAGAAGTTAATGTACTAACTTACCCAAACGGGGCCCACATGAATTTTGTTGTTTCATCTCCTAGGGTTAGGTTTTTGGATGTCTAGGGTTTTGGAATTCATGTTTATCATAAAAAGTTTTTCATGGCCTCATTGTATTCATCTTCTTGTGAATGAGCATAGCCGTCACATATCTTCTTAGAGAGAAAGCTGCCACCATTCTAGTGAGTCTTGCACTCTGTATTTTTACAGTCTCTTTACAATTCTTTCATTAATAGAAATCAAGTATTGTTGTATTTCTCTATTTCTAGAAATTTTCATGAGTATTTCATTGTAATTTCTCTGCTTTCAATTAATTCCGAAAATAATATGGATCACTSGTATCAGAGCAGGCTGCTCTTGATCATTTTTCAATGCATGTCCCCGACAAGGTCCGAGTATAGCCAGTTGGGTCTCGATTTTGTATCTATTGAGGAAAATCACTCTCGGACACCTAATAAAACCTCGATGGCGGTAGAAAAGAAAAATGACAGAGCAAAAAATTATATTATCTTGTTGCTTGAGCAAGCTCTCACGTGACAAAGGGACGAAATGATGGATAATTTTGCACACATTCTTCAATGTTTGTCGATAGAAACATGTGCATCTTCATCAAGTGACCATTTTGGAGGAACCTCTCCCTTCAAGGTACAAGTTAATTTTGATATTCCCATATTTTAAGGTTAGATAGATGTGGATTCCCTAGAAAAATGGTTAAATATATTAGAAGGTTATTTCTCTATTCAAAAATTTTCTGATAGGGAAAAGATCACCTTCACACTCCTCAAGGCTCTACCCCATGTCAAACATTGGTGGGAAATTTACTAGGAGAAAATTTCCACAGCGGAATCTGGAATATATGGGGTCGAGCCCACTTGGGATTTTTTGTGGATGTGGTCAAATAAAGTTATTATCATGTTGATAACTATGAGTACTAGTACATGAGATGGACCACAATGCGGAAAAAGAAGAGTCAAACAGTGTCAGAGTTCACAAATAATTTCCATACCTTGCACACCAAGCTAGGTATCAAAGGCTCTGAGTGACATATGGTTCTGAAATACCATGAGACTCTGCATAGGTACATCCAAACCGAAATGGATTTACTAAACATCTCATCATTGGGAGTTGTCTATCGATATACTGTCAAAATCGAGTAGAAATTTAGGCACTGAAAAAAAAGAGAATTTGGGTCTGAAAATATGAAACAACCAAAGCATGGTAAATACCACCCTAACCAACAACCTCTAGACAACCAGTCCAAGAAATAGGAAAAAAAGGGTAAATTAAAGAAGAAGAATGACATTCGGAAGTGGTGTGACTTCCACAAAATCCCTTGGAACAACACCAATGAATGTCGCTCGAAACAGTCATTAGTGGCAGAGGTCAAAGACACAGAGTCGAACCCTGATATAGAATCCGATCCAAAAAATATTGAAAATAGACAAATCATCGACATAGACCCCACTTCTAATGTCATGACCACAACAATTCAGCTAGAAGAACCAATTGATCCTAAAGAGGGGGAGCGCCTCTTCCATTCATAGATGTGGGTGAAGGGGACCCTATTGCATTTCATTGTTGATAATGACAACCAAAATAACCTCATCTCATATAAGGTCATCAAACAGTTGGGGTTGTCAACAACACCACACTCGCAACCATAAAACATCGGGTGGCTTCACCAGGGACGATATCTTCGCATCAGCCAGCAGTGTCGCCTGTCCTATGGAATCCATCCCTTCAAGGATGAGGTAGTGTGTGATATTTCCCCTATTGATGTATGTGATGTTGTTTTGGTCCAACCATATATGTGGAAACATCATGTTTTCTATGAGTCTATACCACGTAGTGTCATTATTACTCAAGGAGGTCATCTCTATAGGATACCAGAGGTAGTTCTGACTACTGCTCCACCAAAACAACACTGCAAGGTAATCTCTCATACTGAAAAATTCACCCTCTTCAAAGTCTGTTCAAAGGATGCACATACGACCACTACAACCATTGCAGCCTCAACACCTTCTATCCAACATAAACAAATTGTCGAAGAGACAAAAGATATTGTCTCTTCACATACAAGGGTTCCTACACAATGCCCCATCCAACCCAGAGACAATAGGTTGGTGGAACATATTCAACCCATCCAACAAGAGGTTTGTGACAGTCTTCCACAACAGAAGAAGCACAACTTCTCTAACAAGGCATGCAACTCATCAAGCTTCCATGGGCACTCAACGCAATGGAGACCATTCCTTCCTAAGGGGGGAGGATTGATCCAAGTGGATATTGGTGGCCACCCACTTATTCCAAATGGATCCTCTTGTTAGTTTTTAGTACAATACGTTCTTTTGTACTTATTTGTAATTGTGGGTTCTACACTTCCAGTGTTTTCTGAAGTGCTACACATCTTCCAGGTAGATACTGGTGGCCTCCCACCTAATCCAACTGGCTTATTTTGTATTTTTTCATTTCATCACATCTTGTTTTACTTCCAGGGCCATTTTGGGGCCCTAAACAATGTTTTTTTGGCTCGCCATAGTCAAACTATAGACATAGTCAAAGTTTGATGGTGTAATGCGTAGTTCTCAAAAATTCCTTTCCAACATGCTATCATGCACCTAAAACAGAGATCATATGCAAAATTTTTGACCCTAGGAAGTTAATGTACTAACTTACCCAAACGGGGCCCACATGACTTTTGGCATTTCATCTCCTAGGGTTAGGTTTTTGGATGTCTAGGGTTTTGAGATTCCTATTTATCATAAAAATGCCTTCAAAGTCTCATTGTAATCATCTTCTAGTGAATGAGCATAGCCATCACATCTCTTCTCAGATATAAAGTTGCCACCATTCTAGTGAGTCTTGCACTCTGTATTTTTACAGTCTCTTTATAATTATTTCATTAATAGAAATCAAGTATTGTCGTATTTATTTGTTTCTGGAAATTTTCATGAGTATTTAATTGTAATTTCTCTGCTTTCATTTTATTCTGAAAATAATCTGGATCATTTGTTTCATTGTGTCCATATTCCAAATTCATGACATTATGGACCATTGAATTTTTTTAATATTTTTTGGAGAAATATGTACGTTAAAATTTTTCAAATTGTTTAAAAACAAACTTTATAATATAAAAATGGACCAAATTCTATTAATACGGAGATAAAAGTGTAATACTTATCCAATAAATCAATAACAATCAATCATAAAACACTATATAGAGAGTTATTTCAAAACTTTTGTTATGAGAAGGCACCACATCTAATAAATAAATAACCAATCATAAAACACTATAGGTAGGTATTTCAAACATTCTCATATGGGAAGAAACCATAGGGATAAGTATGCCAATGCTTTCCATATATATACTCCTCTGATAAAATAAAATGAAATAGAAAATCATTTACATACTATAATACCTCATTTTACACCCCTTTGATTATGAAAATAAATGTAATGATAAAATGACTATAAGATGAATATATATGCTCTAGAATGACTATAGATGTTGTAAATATGTACATTGATTTATAATATAGAAACCCTAGTGACTGTGAATGAAGGACTAAAAAGAGATGGGGGGTGATGATTCCATGAGTGGGAGAAATCTAAGGGGGATTATAGGAGCCTCAAAGGGGCTAAAGAGAAATGAATTGAGTGGGTAATTTGACCTAAGTATTTAGACCCCTTGATTATTAAAATGTGGATTAATTCATTCATGTTGTATATTATTTAATCTTTGGGATTAGTTGCTTGAAGGAGGTATGTGGGATTCCCATAGAGATACATGGTCTCTTTAATGTAACTCCCTTTTTTTACTTAGGAAACTAAACTACATTATGACCTATTTGTATTTCTTTGCTTATTATCTCTGGAACTCTGTTAGAATGATGAGAATTTATTATATGAACATGTGGACCTACCTATATGCAAATGTTATGAATAGTTATTGTTTATGTGATTAATGATGGATGTTGTGTGATTTACTTATATCATACAAGTTTTAAATGAAAGGTTTTGGTATGTGGATACAAATTTAGATTATGTTGAAATGAATCAATAGATACCATGCACATGATAAATAAATTAACTCGTTTACATTGCTCGTCGATGAGTAACCAGACAATCACAGATAGATATTTATATGGTTATGTGTGATCTCGTGTTTTGGTAGACTAACCTATAGGTTGAATGGGTTAAATGATAGCCATACTAGTGTAATACTAAAGTGATCATTAGGGAAATTTTGAGGTAAAAATGGGCTTTAAAACAAAAAAAATGTATGATTAAAATCAACTTTAAAAGAACCAATAGGATTCAAGATGATGTTGTCATTCATAAGGGTAAATATTTTTGGAGGGTAAGGAATAAAATTACTTTTTTTAAATAATATGTTTGACTTATCTCCTTATAGGTTTACTTAAATTTCAAGTGTAGGCTCACAGTGAGATAAACTGGAAATACATGAAAAAATGTGTTTCTTTTCAAGAAGCACATTTTTCAATGCATTTATAGTTTATCTCACTATGGGTCTATCAAAAGAATTCAGAGTGAGTATTCGTTGGATGGATAGTTTAACTTCACATTGAATGAGTGCTTACACTTGAAATTTGAGTAAACCTATCAGGATATAAGTCGAAAATACGATTTAAAAAAAAAGTTTTTTTTATTTTCCTTTGAAAATTCATCTCTTCTTTTATTATTTTAACTATTATTTTATTATTTTCTTTAGGAGGTCCATTTTAGACCTCGTATTTCCCCTTATGCATAGATTTTGTGGATATCGAAAGAAAAATGGTATGCTAGGAAGCATTATTTTTTTATTTAATTATTGGTTCAATGCATTGCTATGATATTTGGGCAAGTGTAGGTTTTTACATGAAGCAAAGTTTCTCAAATTGTTTATTCGATGATAAATCTATAATAAAAACAAAATGCCATAGTATGATCAATAATAGGGTGTTGACACTAGTTCTATCAGGAGCATTGGAGGTACTTCCAGGATTTATCCTCTGAAATTTGGAGTCATGGGAGGGTTGTGTTAAGATACACTCCCCTAGAAGTGTGATAACGACTTTCAGATACCTGCTAGGGAAGCTTGGTCAGGATAGATGACACTTTTTCTTAGAGGTTTTATCTGGGGTTAGGTCAATACAGTTGACACTCCAGTATATTCCAGTAGAGGTAAGGAAATGATGTGGAATATGGAAGTAGGTTAGCGAGGAAGGGTGTTTTGGTGTAATTGAGATTGTGATTGCGAATTAGAAATGAGAACTCAGTTACTTAATTGGCCCCTTTTGTGTATTGAATGCTTTCTTAATTTATTTATGATGATCACAATGTAATGTTCAATTTGTATTATACTGTTCTAACTAATAAATTATTGTAATTTTGTTAGCATAGATTATTGAATTTATTGTACTATTTATTTGGTTGTGAGCATACGAAAATTATGCATTAGAGGCATTGATTGGTTATCATTAGTACACATGCAATTTATATGTATGCTAGCTAGGTATACATATGTTGCGTATGTACGCTAGTACAACTACTTGATGTATTAGTTACCTAAGTTATTAATTAATTAATTAATGGTTTTGTTTCTCATTCATGTGATTTGAGGAAATTGCTTGGGAAACTAGTACCCGAGCCACCATTATAGTAGTGTGGCATTCTAGTTCACATCAGTACTCTTACTCATGTCATTCAAATCCAGACTTATTATTTCTAGTTCTCCTTCAGTTACATGATAATTTCACTTCACACTAGTCTAGACTTAGTTTTTATCAGATGCATCATCCATGGTATGATCGAGATGGATTTAGGTGGCCTCCCACCTATTCCAACTGGCTCATTTTGGCAATTTTCCAGTTTGGAAGTTTTTTCCTAGTTTTTGGGTCCTCGACTTCCAAGGCCATTTTGAGGCCCTAAACAATGTTTTTAGGGATCGCCACAGTCAAGTTGTAGAAGGAGTTCGAGTATGATGGAAATATGTGTAGTCCTTGGATAGACCTTTCCAACAAGCTATTGTGCACCTAAAACAAAGATCGTATGCAAATGTTATGACCTCGGGAAGTTGATGTACTAACTTACCCCAACGAGGCCCACATGACTTTTGGTGCTTCATCCCCTAGGATTAGGTTTTTGGATGTCTAGGGTTTTTGACATTCTTGTTTATTGTAAAAGGGCCTTCAGAGCCTCATGGTACTGATATTCTTGGGAATGAGTGCAACCTTCACATCTCATCTCAGAGATAAGTCACCACCATTCTAGCAAGCTTGTTTTCCATTGCATTTTATAGTTTCAACTTATTTCCTTATTGAATATAAACCAATTTTACTGTATATATGTTATTCTATGTTAAGAATATTTTAATAATAATATGTATTCATTTCGTTCTGCTCATAAAATATGGATCGGTGGTATCATAGCAGTCTTATCCTTGTCATTCTTAATGCATGTCCCCAATGAGGTCAGGGTACAAAGAATTGGGTCTCAAGCTTATTTCTCTTGAGGATAAAATATCTCACACACCCAAGCGACCTCTCATGGAGGGAGAAAAGAAAGATGACGGGACAAGAGATCCTTTCAAAATTTTGCTCGAGGAATCCCTCATGTAACAAAGGAACGAGATGATGGATAGTTTTACGCAAATCCTTCGGTGACTACCAACAAGAAATGAATCTTCCTCAAACATAGGCACCGCCCCCTTCGAGGTACAAGTCAACTTTGATATTCCTATATTTGAAGGTTAGATAGATGCAAATGTTGTAGACAAATGGTTGAATATACTAGAAGGATATTTCTCTGTCTATAACTTCTCGAATAGAGAAAATATTACTTTTGAACTCCTCAAAGCCATTCCCCATGTCAAAGATTGGTGGAAAAATTTCTATGATCAAAAGGAAATAGAGGAAACCTCATTATTTATAGTCATGGTCACCTAGGAGTCCTTAAGGGATTCTATTAAGGAACAATACTACCTTGTCAGAAGTTATGATGACCTGTACAAAAAATGGACCACACTACTGTAGGAAAGAGACCAAATAGTGCTCGAGTTCACAAACATCTTCCCTACCTTGCGCACCAAGTTGGGTATCAAATATTTTGAGTGACATTTGGTGCTCAAGTATTGCAGCTGTCTGCATAGATACATCTAGGCTTAAATGAAGTATTTGGACATATCATCCTTGGGAACCCCTCACAGCAAAAGCTAAGAAAGGGAGGCCCCAACCCATAGAACAAAGGACAAATAAAAGATGGAAATCCTCAGGACAACCAGTCCAAGACGTAAGAAAAGACGTACACCAGAAAGACAAATATAGATACCAGGAAGTGGTGCGACTTCCATAAGATCCTTGACATAACACTGTTGATTTTCACTCAAAGCAGTCACTGGTGAATAAGGTGAAATCCTCTGAATCATATGCGAGTTCTAAATCTAAGTTAGAACTAGAAAGGGGGAGACAGATCATTGATGTAGAACCTAGTGCTATTGTTTCTACCACCAAGCTCCAGCCAGATGAACCAGATGAGACAAAGGAAGGTGAGTGTCTTTTCCATTCACAGATGTGGGTGAAGGGTACCTCGCTGCACCTCATCGTCGATAGTGGTAGCCAGAATAACCTCATATCAGCAGAGGTTGTTAAGAATCTTGCCCTGCTGAAAATGCCACACCCACATCCCTACACCATTGGATGGATCCACCAAGGAAGTGATATCTGTGTCATCCAACAATGTTGCTTGTCATACATCATCAAGTCCTTCAAAGAAGAGGTATTGTGTGATGTTGTTCCTCTCAATGTTTGTAATGTTCTTTGGACCAACTTTATTTATGGAAACATCATGTTGTATATGAGTCTAGGCCTCGCAATGTTATTATTACTTTGAACAAGAAATTGTACATGATACTCGAGGTAGTCCCACATAGTGCTATTTACTTGATCTTTTCCAAGCAATGTAGGAAGGTCATATCTCAGATGGGGAAGTTTGTCTTCTTCGTGATTCACTCTCAGAATAAGTGAAAGATCATAGCCACATCTAGGGCCTTAGCGGCTGACCTCTCCACACAGAAGGAGCAAGTGGATAAGGTTGTGGAAGAATACTCAGATATCTCCTGCTCACCTCCCGAGGTACCTCTTCACTATCAGGTCAAGCATCCCATTGATCTGACCCTCAAAAAATCGCTTCCCAATGGGCCAGTCTACCGCTGCTACCTATTATAGAATGAGGAGATCAAGTGATACATATAATAACTACTCCACAAGGGTAAAATTCATCCCATCTCATCACCTTGTGGGATCCCAATTGTGATGGTACAAAATAAAGATGGAACTTGGTGACTCTTCATTGATTATTGAGCCCTGAATAAAATCACAATCAGAAACCAGTACTTGATTCCCTGAATTAATGACCTCCTTGATCAGCTCACAGGGGCCAAATAATTCAGTAATATTGATCTGAAGTATGGCTACCACCAAGTCCCTATAGAACGGACAGATGTATGGAAGATCGCCTTCAAGTCAAAGGAAGGTCTTTTTGAATGGTTGTTCATGCCCGTTGGTTTGACAAATGCTCCAGCCACTTTCATGAGGATGATGGATGATATTGTGCAACCATTCACCAATACTTTTGTAGTGGTATATCTGTATCACATCCTCATTTACAACAAGACTTGGGTGGAACACTTGCAGCATATTCAACAGGTTTTGCACACCCTGCGGCAACACAAGCTATACACCAATTTGGAAAAATGCTCCTTTGGCATGGACAGGGTCAATTACCTAGGATACATCATTGATCAACGTGGCGTACATGCATATCTAGCCAAGATCCAAGTCATGTGTGACTGGCCACCCCCAACCACACTCACTGAGCTTCGGAGCTTCTTGGGCATTGCCAATTTCTACCATAGGTTAGTGTTGGGATTCTCCCATATTGCATGGGCCGTCAAAAATGTAACCAAGGGTGTTGGTAAGGATAAATTTGTGTGGGGATGGTACCAACAACAAGCGTTCAATGATTTGAAGTAGTGCTTATGCTCAGTCTTAGTAATTTCATTACCGAGCCTGCAACAACCCTTTGAGATCGAGATAGATGCTTAAGACTATGTTTAGGGCATCGTTCTCACTCAGAACAGACACCCGGTGGCCTATCATAGTGAGACACTATCATATTTTGTATGTAAGTACCCTACTTATGAAAAAGAAATGTACTCCATTATGCAAGCATGCCACTAGTGGAGAAATTACATTCTTGGGAAGGACACAATCATCCACATTGATCATAAGCCATTGAAGTTCATGCAGACACAAGGAAAATTGAAGAATGACCACCATCATAAGTGGTCCACATACTTGCAATAATTCCACCTAAAAATCAAGTATAACATGGGAAGTACAAACCGATTCTCTCATTGCCTTAGAAGACTGTCAATCATGACACTCACCACGGTGCTAGAATTTTGTGGCCACAAGACCCCTGGATGGCCCCAACTCTATGAGATAGACCCAGACTTCACCACCACCTACCAAATGTTGGGATCAAACGCAATTGTCGTTAATTTCCATCTTCAAGACAGGTTGTTGTGTCATCTGGGCCATGTATGTGTTCCATTAAGAGAGCAAGAAAAGATGATCTAGGAATCCCACTACAGCCGGGTGGAAGGAAACTTCGACGTCGAAAAGACAATGGAAATACTGCATAAACATTTCTACTGGCCAAAACTTTGACAGGATGTCAGCAAGTATATCAGGTCTTGCACTACCTACGTTATTTCCAAACCGACCACTAAGAAGCAGGGCCTATACACCCCTCTGCCTACTCCTTATAGGCCATGGGAATCCATCTCAATGGACTACATGTTGGGCCTCTCGTCCACCAAGAGGGGAAATGAATGTGTTTTTGTGGTTGTTGATTTCTTTTCTAAGATGGCGATTCTGGCCGCTTGCAAGAAGAGAATCACACTAGACGTCGCTTCCAAGATCTTCTTTGAACGAGTCTGGGTACATTTTGGAATCCCACAACCCATTGTCTCAGATCAGGATAGTTGGTTTCTCAGCACATTTTGGTCGAGCCTCTTGTCACTGCTTGACACCAAGCTCACCAAATCCACATCCTTCCACCCCTAGACAGAAGACCAAACTGAGGTCATAAATTGAATGATTGTGCATATCCTGCACATGTACAATTCCAAGAACCTTCTCACATGGGATGAGAGTCTTCCCTATGTTCATCATAGCTACAAACAAGCCTTGCATAGCTCAACTAGCCACAACCCCTTTTAGGTGGGGTTGGGATTCCAACCATTGAGTCCCATAGATGTTGCACTACCCCTTTTGGTCACCTCGACTGACTCATCTCTTGCTCCAACTGAAGCTGAAAAAGCCACACGGTTCAATGAGTGGACCCAACACATCCACCAACAGGTTCAGGATATCCTACAGAAGTCCAATGCCAAGTACAAGCAATGCAATGATCAACACCATGTGCCACATAAGTTTCAGGTGGGTGAAAAATTTTGGTTGCACTTGCAGAAAGAATTCCTTATAGGGCCCCATTGGAAGTTTCTCCCACTCTGTTATGGGTCATACACCATCACCAAGGTTGCGGGTGATGATTATTTTGAGCTCAACATTCCTCCTTTCCTTGGCCTGCACCTAGTGTTCAACGTTTTTGCTGGGTTTTCTCCCCCATGAGGGTTTCCTAGGATAAATGTTGTGTATCTTGTGATTTTGTTTCTCTTAGTGATTCTACATATGCTTTTGTTATCTAGTAAATTGAAAATAAACCTAATAATATCTCAAAACTTAACATGGTGTCAGAGCTAAGATGAAGAGAGCACCTTTCACCGGATAAGCCAAAATGTCATTGTTGTCGTACAAGAAAATTGGGGTTTTTTATTGAAGAGGAATTTAATCCTAAAACTCATCAAGGAAGTGATCCCTAGACTAGAGAAATCTTTGGCAACCTCAATGCACATTTCTAGTGGAAAAAACTCCCAGAAAGTGAAACCCTAATTTTCACTGGTACCAGAAAACTAGAAAACCAGGAAACCAAAACTAGTATCAGAAGTACCAGTGCAGAATTATGTTGGCCTAGTTTGAAGGGGAAAATTTAGATTTTCTGAAATCTAACTGCAACAAGATACTCGCCTTAGCCAAGCACACCTCCTAGTAATTTCAAATTTAAATTCTAAACATTTTCAATTTTTGGTCATTTTCCTAGCTCCAGGTCAAGATGTCTGCAAGCACTAAGCTTGTTGACAAGATAGAAGGAGTGGATGTTCTCTGTATTGGTGGGGGGACTATGTAGTATCTCTATACCCCTTGTGGTTGGTCATGGCCCATCCTTTTAGTTCCCATATCAAGATAGGAATTGATCTTATGGATTCAACCAACTACCTCTTGATGTTGGTAACTCTTCATCATGTTGTTCATTTATGATCTGGGTAGGTATGCAAGCAACTTGGGGTGGATATACTAGGACACATGATTTAGGGGATCTACTATTCTCTATCTCTCTCTTTTTATATGATGTAAAATTATTTTTCTTGTTGTAAAGGTCATCACACCTATGTATATCACACTTATTTTATTCCTAAACATGGATCCTTATCTTATGTATTTATCTCACTTTGGCCATCTACTATCAAATATGATATTGCAGATGCTCACTTAGTTTCATGTTTCTCGAGGTAGTCTCACAGTTCTCAAGGAAACACATGTATCCCAAGGCACATCTCACATCCTTTATGGAACATATGAGATATTTATGCATGCATGGACATCCTCTACAGATGAAACATTGAGGATAATAGATCACTCTCTCATTTGTTCATATTTTGAGCTATTTTATGCATGATTTCAGGGTCAATCCATTCATTTTGACTTCATGCTAGTTGTTGAGGTTTTTACGACCCATTTTTTGACTTGGAGGGTCACTCCCATGCTTCATGTAGGTGTATTTAGTTTATATATATGCATGACCTTACCTTGGACGAACTTTTTGAGGGTTAATGAGAATTATTTGAAGAGTTTCCTACCTTTTGGGGCCTCAATCACCCATTTCATGAGGTTGTTCCACATAAATAAGCTAGACGTTGGCACTTGGCTTTCTTTAGATGCTACTACACAATTATTTGAGGCTTATACCACACTTATTCAATGGAATTTTGAGCATCTACATTATATCGAACCCTTATTTAGTGGTGCGTCCCCTTCCCATGAGGGTTTTATTGTACATGTGGCATTTATTACTTGTTTTTTACTTAGTCTCCTTCTTTGTGTGGATGACAAGTCACTTTTTGTTGTTGTTGGACATTTGAGAATACAATTTATTGAAGATCTACCTATTGGAGGTTTTGGTGTCAATTTTTGGAGTTCTCTCTTTCTTGGTTATTTTCTTGGTGCATTAAAGATTTGTTGTGGTGATTCAAGACTTCTACTAGCTTTCAAGATCAATCCATTTGAATTTTTACTATACCACTTGGAGAGGAGACATTTTAGGGTGTGTTCCTTCCCTCTTCTCTTGTTATCTTGGATAAGTGCTTAATCTGTTGGTTTTTTTTTCCTGTTGGTTCCCTGGAAAGGGTTCTAATTATTTTGTTAAATTTATAGTTGATCTTGTTGGTGAAGGTTTTTTCCTTTAACAAATCCCTTCTTGTAGGGCCTTGGTCCCCTTAGCTTATATTGATTAGGTTATATATTATTCTACCATTATGGTTCTAGTATCTTATCCTAATCCTTAACATAGTAGTGATCACATATTAGAGGGACAAATTTCTTGACCCCATAAGCCCTAATTGAAGAAAAGACACTAGTCTTCTCCCAAAAACAAATAAAAAAACCCTAAAATTCAAAATATTTTATTTTTGTTTGTTAAGAAGGAAATTTAACGGTGAAAAATAAAATAAATACTTTTACTTAGATTTCTTTCATTGTCTAGTGTAAAGTTAACTATTCATTTTATTTCTTAGACAAGTGTGTCCTAGGGTTTGTTCTTAATTGTTGATATCTAACACTAAGAAGGTAAAAAAATCCTATAGAAAGGAGATTTAAGGTCTTATCTAATGTTTTCTGGGATAATTTAAGGAATTCATCAAATATGGAAATTAATTTGCAGCAATAAAAATCAGATTTGGTGAAACCCTAAGGCCAAGGTTTGATGCTCTAAGGTTCCCCCCATAAGCTTCATTAGGTTGGTGGGATGTTCAAAATTTATTTTCTTAACCATCACTCTAAATTTGGTTACAATATCAATGTTCGATTTCACTCCTCAAGATCTTTCCAGTGACTCTAACCATGCTCATAGCAAGCTTTAGACAGAAAGATATTCCCTCTTAATGTTTCTTAGGAATTACTCCCATGTGATGTAACCATATCCACATGGCATCCATGTGGACCTGCTCCACTCATCCAGCTGATGTGGACCTGTTCTCTCCCAACATTGAAGGCAATCAATCCCAAATTTCCTGCTAAGGTAGCTATATCAGATTCGCACCAATGGGATCACACAAATCTTTCACTTTCTCGAAAATCTAGAGCCCACAAGGCTATTAGACTTTCCTATTTAGAATATCCCCATTGGGATGCCAAATTTCCATGCCTTTTGTTTTTCCTGAAGTCTGTAGCATGAAAATATATTAGATTCTCACGTATTCAGACAATGCCCATCGAGATGTCAATTCATCGTGCCTCGTGGTTTTCCTGAAGTCTGCAACTTGCAAAGCTATCACACTTTCTCTATTGGGTTCATCCCATTGGGATGTAAAATTATCACATACATGATTCTTCTGAAACTCAAAGCCCGAAATGCTATTGGATTCTCACCATCGGACTCTCCCATTGGGAAAATATTCTTGAATGAGTCCTTCTCACAAGTGGTCTCCCGAACAGGTTTTTCCATAAATCCAACTCATAATGACAAGTTTCCACCTATTGCTCAGTCATAGGATATCGAGCTCCCCTCTTCATAATTTCAAGAAATCTATAAGTCCATACCATTTCATGGATGAAAACATACATATCTCATTCATACATTTGTACATACAAAGCATAGATAAATTATTGTTTGTTCATAAACCATCATCCATACTAAACTGACTGAGGGTGGGCTCTTTTCTGCCCAACTATAGGTTTGTTGCACTATGACTCTCTACAATAGGACACCCCCAAAAATGAGGTGGCTACTTTGTTATACCTTTGTCTGTTGATATCCAGTTGTCCCATCCATTTCTCATACCTCCATTAAGGTAAGAAGTTGACTGCTCAACTACCAGGCCTCCTTCATTAACTATTTTTTGTGAAATGAGAAAAGAGGGTAAATACTTCAAAAATGAATTTTAGAAATGGGAATTAAGGCTTTTAGGAAAGTAAATCCCTTTCCCCTCGTTGTTTCCACTCATAGTATCATGGTCTATATCGGTGCTCCACCCTTGAGTCAACTATCCAACAATCTTTCATTAACAAAAAAATATTTACATAATTTGAACATGCCCATTCTAGTATTATAATAGACAGATATCCCTATCACAACTCATGACATCATTAAGTCATGGTTATTATTACAGACTGAGGGAAAATGGGGTTTTACACTAACCTACGGGGTCTCCACTTAGTGACCATGTGACATAACATGTGCATTCATGGGATATTAAATAATACCTCTAATTTCACTAGATATTGATAAATACCTCCCAAAATACTTTTGTTGAACACCCCTACCTATATATATTTCTAATTAAAAAAAACTATTTTTACTATATACCAGTTTTTATGGCCCACATACTTATAGACCCCCCCATACCCCACATAAAACCCCCCAATGCATATAATATATTGACTCTATTTTTCACAATTTTAAAATCCCCTTTATGAATGAACATGATAAGATATTCGTCAACAAAGTGAGATCCCCATGTTCTAACATATTTGAAGTTTTATTTGTTGAGTGATAGATATAAATGCAAATCTGAAGTTGATATTTTTATTCATCATACATATCATATTTGGCACACACATCCACTAGTGCCTAACATTCTCTTCCATGTGGATATACATGTGGTTCATGTTATTATTTGTAGTTGTCTATCTTTAAAGAATTTAACCACTTATTGGAATCTTGGTGCATATATATATATATATATATATATATATATATATATATATATATATATATATATATATATATATATTGGATTCATTAAATTAAATCATAAGATTGCATGTTTTAAATTCACTTGAAGATGTTTTCTTATTCAAATACGGATACCCCCCGTGGCTTCTAGGAGCTATCCTAAAGTGAAGGGGAAAGTGTACTAAGGTGAAAGTTGTGCATTTCCCATTTTGTTTCCCTAGTTAACACCTATGTTCAGACTTTTCACCATGGTGGAAGGAACAACAACGAGCATTCTTCCCAAACCAGAAGGTATATGACGTTTATGAGGTGTACATGAGAGCTCCTCAAGTGTAGATTGAAGGTAGAATACCCAAGCTTAAGCCAAACATAACAAATTCCTATTTTTTTGGATCTTGTCTATTGTGATAAATTGTTTTTGAAACAAGTCATGATGCTTGATATGGTGATAGAAAAAATGTCCCTCGTGTCCAACTACCTCCTATGAAACAATTCGAACCTTCCCTATCAGTTGGCAGCTCTCCCATAGCTCAGATTTATCAGATTGTTAGAGTTTGTATCGCCTAGGCAGGATGCATTGTGAACTTTCCTCTAGATGTTAATTTTAACTTTTCTCCCAAACTACAAACTGGGTTGGGTTTATTTTTTTTCAAAACATAAATGATAATATGGTGTTTCTCCACACCACATTTCAGAAGAACCCAAATTGTGACTCGAACGTTATTATGAAAATGTCATAGAAATATGCTATAGGAAATTACTTTGTAGTGCTAGCTCATAGCATTGAACCAATTTGCAGCAATCTTCCAAAAATGGTGATATATTTTCAATAACGAACCCTGGAGGATGAATGAAGGTGGAATGGCGTCGAAGACTAGAAAAATCCACTATATACCTTTTTCGAAAGCATCATTACGAAATATTTGACACATGACTCTTTTTGAAGGTTCTACGAACTTCTAGGAGAGTTAGCAATGCCTTTGATTTGACAAATTTGACAAGACATTTGGTCGTTGGATGATCCTCCAATATCCTTTGGACACTTGTTTGGGTTATAACATTTGATGATGACCTTTACATTACTAGAAATTACCCATACCTTCCCTTTGTGCAAATGATGACACCTACTTTCATGACAGCAAGACTTGACCATGTATTTGATCAACTCTACACCCAAGATAAAAATCAACCACCTTGATTTTTTTACATTAGACATGACTCAAAATTTTAAGCAACTTGACCCTCTGACCCAAAATTATAAAATTTTAAATAACTAACTCCTAATAGAAGGAAATATCACATGATTAGCAAAACTAATAATGTCCTTCAGTACATATAATGTGCTAACATTGGCTCCACAAGGGATGGAGACCTCCCTGTGAGGATCCAAGAACCTCTGCAGTTCTAGCTCCCTTTATCCATTGGGCTATAGAGTCATTATTGTTGATCTACTGCAAACCAAAAACTAAAAACCACATGCTCATGGTTTGACATTATTTATATACATAAGCCTACTCTAACCAACTAACGAATTTTCCTAGGTGTAAGGAAACTTCCACGAAAGCCATGAAAGTAATTAGCTAATGAAAATAAATTTTTGGAGGCAGCTCTCTGAGAAAATACAAAAAGAAGGTAATATTTTCAGAAAAAGTTCCAAGAAAATATTACACTCACTGCTGCAAATAAGAGATATACCCAAATTTATAACAATTGGGACTTGTGCAAGCAGGGAATCCATCCAAATTGCCACTGGATCATGAAGAACATGGAAAACTTTCAATTGGTTAAGAAGGCAATCTTTCTCCTTCGTGAAGGTTGATTTTTCAACAAAATTGTGGACCTCATATGATCCATAACTACTCATATGTTTTTTGATTTCTTTTGGAGGTCCAAGTGCAAAAACGATAAACACGAGCTCACTGATCCTTGGAGATTTCTGCTTATCAATGGGTGATAAAGAGAATTTAAACTCTTGATGCAATTCCTCCTTATCTTCTTGATTACCATATGCTGGATGGTTTCTAATAAGATTTATATGTTCTTTAGTAAATATATGCTCCTTATTATCAGAGTATCCATCAAGGATAGGATGATTTTTTTCAACATTTGGGACAACTAACTCATCATAAGAATGATTTTTAGAGACATTTGTTACAAGGAAAAATGCATCTACTGCATGGCTTCCAATTTGTTCATCATAAGAATAGTTAATAAAATCTTCTTTCAACATTAGAAAACTAGGAAAGTAATGATATGATTTTTCCTTGATTTCGTCGACAAAAACATCTATTTCAACCTTACAATCTGAAGTAATACCTATCGTATGTTGAATATTCTTTTCAAACTCTTCACAACAATTCTCAAATAGAAATTCAGCTGAAAATAACCTTTTACAGTGCTCATTAAAATCTAAATGAAATCCCCTTAATGATGAGATGCTAGAATGAGGTAGTGAGAACTACCATTGACATGCATCACTATCTAATGAATGCATGGGAATTTTCATCAAAACGTCATCATGATGTAGATCAAGTTGATCCATGCATTGATGAAATTTGTTGAGATGCTCTGCACGATTATCCTCCTTCCTTTCTTTGAATATAGGAATAAAATCTCTCCATTCTGAGATATGAGGTACTGGATGAGGGAAACCAGGAACTGCAGAAAAGTTAAGAGGTGTAAAACTCTGTTGTTGGGAAAAACACCCTACGGACTAGCAAACTAAGGTTAGACTTGCATGCAGATTTTGACAGAAAATAAACTACTTTTTTACCTACAACCCAAGATTTAAATCCCTTTTTCTCAGTAAATGCATGGAAAAGGACTACCTACCTTATTACCGGCGTTCGATGTAGATCCTCCATTGCGCTTTGATTACTTGCTTGCGCTACTCCTTCCACAGATGACCTGCACTCAAGATAAATAACAACTATGCATGCATGCTACTTCTATACTCAAGGGTTAGAAATCAAGCATAAATTAATCAAATCATAGACAATTCATGCATTGGGATGGGAAAAGTATTCTTTTATTACTGAAAGTGAATCAACTTACAAAAGCTAAGACTGACCACCGCTCCTTGAACCTGATCCTGGGCTCCTCTTCTTTTGTCCTTCAACTGCTTTGCGTTAAATCTCCTTTGGCATGAGGAAAGGCTAAAGGGTTGGGACAATGGATTACATAAATGGGCAGCGTTTCTTTGCTATATTTTTTCCTTTTCCAAATGGTACCCCAACCCCTTCTTTTATAGGCTAGAAGGAGCTAGGGTTTTGGATGAACCCTCGGCCATGCATGGTCGAGAGTTTCAGTTAACTGACCCATAGCTTTTTGTTTCGTCGGCAACTTTCCTTTTTTCGTGCTTTGTTAGGTACACGCGGGCTGTTGTGAGTCATCCAACATGTACACATGTGCAGTAATGAGTTAGGGCGCGTGGGCCTTGACACAAGAGGATTTTCAAAGATTTGTTCAACATATTTTTGGCAAAGAAGGGATATGAGTTGGCCTGATGCTAGGTAAGCATGTGTGGTGCAATTTAGGGTTATAACAGATACCCCCTAATGTGTGAGGTTAGAAGAGCATCTGATGGCCGAAATACATTACCAATATTTACTGATGTGCCAAATGATTGAGCCCAAGGATCAAGAACCAGGAGGTGTTGTCTACAAAATAATAAATGTCTCACCGAGGTGGGCATACCCATGCTCGGGATAAAATAGAACCATGGCTACCAATCAAATACATTGTAGATCCATGTCAAATAACTATAAAGAGTAGCCATGAATAATACACAGCGGAGCTACATCTCAAAATCAGAAAGATATACATATAGCGTATCCATCTTCCAGAAGCTGATTCAGCCTAATGGCTGGACTTCAGAGCTCGAGCAACAACTTCAAAATCTTCCAAAACTTGGGTAGGAGTGTAATATGAGTGTACGACTGCACTACCCATAGGTCTTCGACGGCTCGTCGGTCGTGGACTTGATAATCTTGATGATCGGACTGAAGGCTTCAGTGATTTTGAACAAGGACTTGATTGGACATTCAGGATGGTCGGGTATGTGGACAAGAGACATATTGCAGAGGGTCCGACTCAGGCTTAGTGACAAACTTCCCTTGGAAAATAGCACGACAAGTGATGAGACTCAGGCAACATATATGTTACTCACAAGTCTACGAAGCAGGAGGCAATGCAAACTCTCCATATGTTTGGAAGAATAACCAAACGGTGGAGGACACAACTCTATATAGCGAGAAAAGATTCCTAAGGTCATACTACATCCCATAGTCTGATGATCAAACAAACAGATGTGCTTTATCCAAGGGCGACTCATTATGCTGCCAATAAAGAAAATACTTTTCCCATCCTCTTTTTGGGGTATATTTGATTTTTTTTTGTTCTTTTCAATAATTTTGGAAAAAGAATAAAGGAATATTACGTTACAATGGAGGAACGAGTACTGCAAACATACAAGCTCAAGGCATAAGGACGAGACTGATGTTCTCGTAAAATGATACTCAGGAAAAATCCTCCGGCGACCAAAGGTGTTAAGATGCAGACACAAACTGTTACAAGGCTGGTGGATAAGGTATGAAAATGCGGTTGATAGAACACACAATGGTAACATCCTTCGATGTAAGTTTAACGATCCTAGAGAAGGTAAGCTCGGTAGTTTTTCATATTTAGAGAGTCTGAAAAAACATAAAAGGAGACTCCATTGGGGTACCTTTTTTGAAGATAATCTAGTCGGTTCGAAAAAGGGATAAACTAGCACTGATTAGACGTCGAGTCAAAAGCATTTTAACGAGTGTGACAAGGACAAGATCACTCGGCTATTTTTTCACTTTTAAGGAGTTTGAAAAAAGCTTAACTATGGACTCCATCAGGAATATTCTTCTGGACCAATTTAACGAGTGTGAAAGAATAAGGTCACTCGACGGTCTTTTCAATTTTAGGGAGTCTGAAAAGAGCTTAACTATGGACTCTGTGGGGGTTTCTTTTTCATAAGTTTAGTCCCTCAGGCCCGAAAAAGGGATAAAATTATACCTAAGAGTACTCTTCTAAAGAACGAAAATTCGATAGAGTATACCTTTGTTCATACAGTTGAGCGTCCGGACCAAAAAAAGGGTAAACTACCACCGGACAGATGTGACTTCAAATTTCAGTTTAACGAGCGTGAAAGGCCACAAGATTGCTCGACAATCTTTTCATTTTTAGAGGGTCTGAAAAGGGGTTAAAAGGAGACCCGTTTAAGGAACGTTCTTCTGGACCAATTTAATGAGTGTGAAGAAAGAAGGTCACTCGACAATCTTTTCATCTTTAAGGAGTCTAAAAAGGGCTTAAAGAAGACTCCATAATGGTTACTTTTCTCAGTTAATCTGGACGAGATCGAAAAGCATAAATGCAATCTTGCCGGATGTTGCTTTCAGATCTCAAAGCGAGCTTGAAAAACAACAAAGTTAGCTCATGATAGACTCTTTTTGGGTCGATGTCTGGCATCTCCTCGGGGGAGTTGTATGCTCCGACGAAAACATTGTCTATGATTCCAGGGGTTCTGGAGATATTGATAGGTATCGTTTCAGTAATGGTTGCCATATTTCCCTCAGCGTAGATCTTGTGTGTAGCTAAGGGATTAGTATGACAAGACCTATCTCCAGTCATAGTCATGGTGAATTCTCCTACTTTGATTTGGCTTAAATTTGGGAGGAAATATGATATGTGATGAAGATATTCCCAAGGTTTGTCTGGACTAGTCATTGCTTCGATTACTGCTTCGTCAAAAGGCAAGACTAAGTCTAACAAATCGACGTTAGAGAGAGAACCCTTAGCCCAAATAGGCTCTAGAAATGGATCTAACTCTTGTGCAGGAGACAGATCAGGGTTAGTTGAATATTGTTGGACTAAAGAGTACACTACCTCAGCGGCCGACAAGGGCATGGACATGCCTGAGTGCCCTGTCTCATCCATCGTGGCTGATGGGGAAGGAAGAATCCAAGGATCCTCAAAGTAATTCGTGCGGAATGACGAAACTTGAAAAATATCAACCTTATGGTGATTAGATATAAATTTGACATCGTCGTGAGGAGGTGGGTAATCGAAGGTACCCATCAAAGATGGGCATAAACCAACTCCTACATTAATGACACCTGGTTGAGGATTATCAATCATCGGGACCGTGGATGCCCCCAAAGCTGGGTCAGGTATGGAGAAGGACAATTGATCGATGGTCCCTATCTGACCCTCGTGTGGAAACAACAAGACTCAAAAAACTGTAGCAACCACAGCTTGCATAGCATAAGTCCAACTCCATCCTAACAAGAGGTTATAGTCGAGGGGAGCATCGACTACCTCTACTTCGACACACATGGTTTTCCCTCCTAACTGCACAGGGAAAGAAGGAACGATGC